>JAKOGI010001367.1:83957-251338 GCA_029747015.1 Carnegiea gigantea
TGTTTTTTTTTGGCTCAAATTTTCTCTATAAATAGTTAATTTGCTTCATAAAATTGACACACACAAATGTCAATCTCTCATTCTCTTGAAAAAATTGTGCATTTTTCTCTCTATTAGTTATTTCATTAAGAAAGAAGTGAAGTAAGAATGTCTATTTTTAATACCCTTAAATTCTTTATTTTGTATATTAAAGTTGATAATTTAAATTTCCAAACTTTTTTTAATTTGTATTTATAGAGAACTTGTTGGTCCTCTATTTTAATCAAGGAAGAAGTGACGAAAATTATGAGTAGCAATTTATTTTTCAAGTTGTTGGAAAAAATTGTTATGTTATTTGTAGTTATTATACGTTATTTATGTTAGAATAATCTATGTTAGTATAATTTGAAGTTCTTGGTGCTCTATTTTAATTTTTGTTAGAATAATTTGAAGTTATTATATGTTATCTTTGTAAATGTAATATAATTGAAATTTTTTTATATGTTGTAATTATATGTTATTAACTTAGCAATATGATTGTTTGTTTCGGGATGAATATAGTTGGTAGCATATGTTTGAATAATTATATGTCAAATGTTGAAATGTGACATGATTAAAAATTAATTATAAGTTATGATTATATGTTATGAAATTATAAATATGATTATGTGTTTTGGAAAACATTATGAGAATATGTTTGACAATATGACATGAATAAAATCAATTATATGTTGGTAGAATATTTTTAGGCATGTTCATGAAATTGCGCATATTATAATGTAACTTATTAAAATAAATATAGAAGGGAGGATATGTTACTAAAATGAATACGTAAATGACTGTGATAATTGACATGAATATGCTACTTCATAAAATGAATGTTTTCGTTTTTAGTATCTATCTATATAATATTATTATTATTATTATTATAATAATAATAATAATAATAATAATAATAATAATAATAATAATAATAATAATAACAACAACTATATATAAAATTGAGTGATAGCATATGGAATTGACATGTGAATGGTTTAGGTAGCGTTGAAAGGTGAGATGACGAGTTGTTATTGGTTTAATTTGTCTTTCATTTACTATAAAATTTATTAGTGGTTTTTTTTTCACATTTAAAGTGCTCATTATTGCACCCATTTATATGCACAAAAATATTGATTTTCTTATTTTAAAAAATCACATTCATATCAAACTTTCTTTCATTATTCTATCCATTAGAAATTGTTGAAAATTAAAACTAAGGAATAAGACAAGATTTTTCTTTTTGGTGTAATTTCATCATGTGGGTACAGCAAAAGTGAGATCAATGGATGATATTTTCAAGTGAAATTTTATGTTGAGCTGGTAAAGTGTTATTAGTTAATTTTTTTAATTAAATATTTATTCTTATTATTTATGATTTAAAATTTAAAATATTTAAATATTTTGATATTTTAATACTTTGTTTAACATTTCATTCGGAGCTTTTAGTATTGCTGCAGTTTTTAAAATTGGTTTAATCATAATAGTTTCTAAAATGTGTGAGTTGCAATTGTTGTCTTAATGCCTTGGTCATTACTCTATGATTTTGAAACAAATATTGATCATTTGACTTTTAAGTCTTGAAACTTATGAAAAAGGTACTATTTCCAATGATCCTTTAAAAGAATAACTATGCAACATTTATGTTGTATGAATTTAAAAAGATATATTTACATATCATAATATTAGTAATATACAATTTCTTAGAGAGATATTTGGTTAACAATCTATACGTTTATAACTTTGTATCTTGATCATTGAGTAAGAGATTGGTTGGCGGACCATTTTTACTCCATCCGAAGAGGACCACAATATACAATCAAATATTGTCGCAAATTAAAATTTTAAATATCAAATATCAATTTGTATTCTCTCCATCATTACTTTGTAACCTCTCATTCTTTTCATTTTTATTGGGCTCACCCTTTTAAAATTTTATGCTATATTTTTCAAACAATTTGACTTGTAATCTCTCATTATTTTTTTTTTTCATTTTGTTTATTGTCACCCTGTTGGATTTTCATACCAAAAGTTTCTACTTTCAAAAAATTTTAGTTATCGATAAAACCTACTTGTTTTAAATCTAGCATTAAAAAAACTCAAACATGTTTAACTATGATGTGGAAATTTTTTTAAAAATTTATTTATTTCATGATTAACATATTATACATTTGTACAAGCTTATAATTTTTTGAGTAATCCAATATTTATAGAAGAAAATTTTTAAATGAGCGAGATAATGAAACACTAAACTCTTTGTTGTATTGTAGGATAGAGATCATATTACGTGTATAAATTAGAAAGATTGAATTACTTTCTTTTGTGCCAATTCTCTTACCGGGATCATCTTATTCTAGTATTCTCACTGTACTTTTTTTATTTTTTAATATTATTCACTGCATTTTTGTTAAACACGGAAGGTATATATATATATATATATATATATAATATATATCATATGTATATAATATATATATATTAATTGATAAGAGAGAAAAAATAAAAAGTCGATAAATAGATAAATAATGAATCACACAAATACATTCACTAAAAAAGGTAAATCAACAGCTCCTGCATTGCAGGGGTATAATACTAGTATGTTACTAAAATGAATATGTAAATGACTATGATAATTAAAATGAATATGTTACTTCATAAAATGAATATTTTCCTTTTTCAGTATATGTTACTAAAGTGAATATGCTACTTGTTAAGATGAAATTAGGCATTTTAGTAGATGTTACTAAATTGAATATGTTAATGAAAATGTTAGTTATTAAAATGAACGTAAGATTGAACATTATGATGTGGTTAAAAGTTAATATGATTTTCCTAACTAAAATGAATATGATTTGGTTCATGAAATTTAATTTGAATACGATTATATGTTTGTATGTTAATATAATTATATGTGATATGATTATACAAATGGTTAAATAAATTTATTGATTTGGATACGATTATACGATTGTATGTAACGCTCGGCATCTGAAAATGTTTCTGTACTTTGTAATGTCATTACCTTCAATTAATATAACCAATTAATATATTAATTCAATTAATTATAAATGTATAGGTGGTAATTGCATGTGAAATGTGGACCCTAGCGCCCCATAATATTTGTGAGCTTGATTGATGGTGATAATTAACCGCAAGCTAGGGAAAATAGTGCTACCCCGACTCCTGCACACAATCCTCATATGTCTTACCCGTCGTATCCACCAGAAAACTATTACCATCATTTGCACCATCCATATTACCCACCACAACCTAACCCAAGCATTCCAAGTGGTTCAAGTCAGAATCCTCAAAACTATCCTCCACCATATTACCCCCCGACACATAATGGATCTTTCAATGTGCACAATACTAAGTACTTATATTCGCCTCCATACTATCCTGCGCCACCTTCTAACCCGAATTACCTTTCTGCGAGGAGTAACTTCACACCCTCATCCACATCAATGGGATCAATGGTCGGGGTGGAGTACTCTGAGACAAATATTGAGCCAAGTACCGATCAAGGGAATGCGGAGGAAGTAGTGGGGGGCGTAGTTGTTAGTGCGAAAACGTGGACAATTGCTGAAGATAAATGGCTGATAAGGGTTTAGGTTAATATAGGCAAGGATCCCATTGCCGAGGCCGATCAAAAGAAGTCTAGCTTCTGACCTAGGGTGATCTTGAATTTTAACGAGCACTGCCCACAAGGGACATCGGCACATATTTCAAAAACATGTAATAGCTGATGGCTTCGGTGCGGCCTAATAGTCAATAAATGGACATATATTATGTTGGAAGTGATACTTACTAATCACAGTGGGTGGAATGATGCTAAGATTCTGGAGGAGGCCCACAGGTTGTACACCCAACGTGCGGAATAAAGTTTGAGTTGAAGCATTGGTATGAGATGCTCAAGGATCAACCGAAATAGAGGGCGGTGTGTGACCCACCTAAATCAGGGTCAGAATTGTCAAAAGATCCAATCTTGACATCGAAGAGGCATGAGATGAAGGTGTCGGTAGGAATGAAATACCCGAGGCCAGGAAAATTGCGAAAAGAAGGCTCAAAGAAAAGACTAACAACATCATCGTTGATTTCATCACTACTCAACTGAAGGAGTTAAACAATACCAATACTGATATGAGTTAAATATTCAAAGATTTTATCACAACAGCAAAAGAAGAAAAAGCTCAGAAGATGATGATGAGGAAACAAAAGTTGAGGGCCCAAGCGGATAAAATAATGATGATGGACACCTCAACGATGACTCCTGAATAAGAGCTTATAGTGAGCAAAGGAGAACAGAAATCATGTAAAGGAGATCAGGGAAATCATCGTCAACTCAGTAATATGTCTCCGCTCCCCTTCATTATATAGATTACAAGAATTATGTAACTCATCTTAGGTTGTAAGATCTTACTGTGTAATTTTTATTTTCCATGTGTTGTCTTAGACATAAGTTGGTGAAATCATGTTCTGATATGAATTTATGAAAATAGGCATGCCTATTGTTGTTTAATTAAATTATTACTCTTCTATATATTAACATTTAATCATTTTTATGTTGCATTTAATCAAATTATTACTCTTCTATATATTAACATTTAATCATTATTATGTTGCACAGGCCATTTGTAACAGAGACTTTTAATGTTTAAATATTGCTCGTTGAGGAAGAATCATCCTCCTTATCCTCCTCATCTTCATCAGATGATGATATCATGATACCCGTTATGGGGGCCTTCGTCCAACAGTAACAATAAGTGCAAAACAAATGATGTTCCTTCTACAATTTAGGCAAGCGGCAACAGAGCTGACGCCTTCAGCATCTAGTCCTCGGGTAAAGAAAAGATGGATTAAGAGAGATAGAGAAGCTGCCAACGACTGCTTACATAAAGATTACTTCGCGGAAGATTCATTGTACAACGAACGTCATTTTCTACGTAGATTCAAAATGCGGAGGCACTTATTTCTCCACATTATGGAAGCACTTGGAAATCATTCAACGTACTTTAGGTGAGGTACGATGCGGACGAAAAGCGTGGGTTGACGACATTAATCAGGTGTACTGCAATCATGAGAATGCTTGCCTATGGTATATCGATCGATTACGTTGATGAATACTTAAAGATTTTTGCGAGCAACGCAATGGAATGCATGAAGAAGTTTGGCTTATGCGTTATTGAGGTATTCGAGCAAGGGTGCTTGAGAAAATCCAATCAAGTTGATGTTGATCGCTTACTGCAAGTTGCTGAAACTTGTGACTTTCTCGGTACGTTGGAAAGCATCGATTGCATGCACTGGGAGTACAAGAATTGTCCAGTTGCTTGGAAGGCATCATTTTAAAAGCGAATTTATAAGGTGCTAACTATCATCCTTGAAGTCGTTGCATCATATGATCTTTGGATATAGCATGCACTATTCGGGTTCTCAGGAAGTCTCAATAACATAAACGTCTTTGACCGCTCACCTGTTTCTCAAGAGTTATATGAGAATCAGACTCCTAAATGTGAGTATGTTATCAATGAGCATAAGTACAAGATGCAATATTATCTTTTAATTTGGATTATCCGAAATGTGCGATATTTGTTAAAACTAGCCCACTTCCCCAAGGGCTGAAGAAAAAACTATTCGCAGAATGTCAAGAGTCAGTAAGGAAGAACGTTGAGCGAGCCTTCAGTGTGTTACAAGCTCGACTTGCCATTGTGTGTCGCCCCACTTGCCTGATGGATCAAAAAGAAATCGATATTACTATGAGAGCATGTGTGATACTCCATAACATGATTATCAAGGACGAGCAAGACAACTACAAGCTTGCATTTGATTTGATGTTGTCGAGAGAACTGTCCCGGAATTAATTATTAACCACGACCACCATCCATGCTATGAGATGTACTTTCAATGATCATGCGAAGTTTGCAACGTCGACACACATGCAACTTTCCAAGTGAACTTGACCGAGAAAATATGGAAGTTAAATTCGGGTCGACGGCAGGGAGGATAGTTGAATTATCATTGTATTTTAATTTTTTTTTAAATTGTTGAACTATTGTCTTTTTTTTGGCCAAATGTTAATCAATGTGTCTTTTTTTGATTTATTATCGAACTATTGTAATTTTCATATTCCAACATGTGTACATTTTTTTTAATTCAAAGTCTTGTGTTGTTTTTTTAAAAAAAATTATGAGCCTTTAATCAGTTGTGTTATCAAATTATTATGTGCAAATTATTTTTCACAAAATTAATAAAGCCAAATAACGAACCATAACATAAAAACTAAACCAACTAAATATAGTTAGGTGTGGGGTCTACAGATATTATTTTATTTGGTGAGGTAAAGCGGTGACTCTTTCACTGGAGAGAGGGAGGATTGTGAGCCAAAAAGTTGACTTACAGATTGATATGACAGTGGTAGGCCCCCACTGATAAGCCAAATCACTGGTTCACCATTGGGAATGCTCTAAGGCTCCCCAAGCCCCACTCCCTCTCTCCTCAAAGGCTCTAACCCCACCCCATTCTGCAGCCATCCTGGTCTGTTTCCTCAGCCTTCTTACAACCTGCCTACTCCATTTCCTCAGGTTAAACCTGTCCTTCTTTTCTCCCTTTTCCTGACAGTTTTAGTTCAAATTCCGGTGGCTTTCCCGCTAGAAAATTGTTCCCAAGAGAGTTCAGCAAATATCGGTTTGTTGTTGGAAAAATGGTCAGTTGCGAACTATGAAATCGAGCTTTTTGGCACCAAAAAAAAAGCAAAATGATAAGTGTTTTACTACAAGGCATTTCTTAAGTGTCTTGTTTGGGTTTAAAAGTCATATTATTATGTATCAAATTTTTAAAATGGTGTAATTGAATAGTAGAAGATTATTACAACCTATAAATTGTGTAAAATATTATTTTTAACCATATTTTCTCATAATTAGAAAGTTACATGCATGATACCTCTTCTGGATATGACTAATTCAATTACGGTGTCATTTTGTATCTGTTGGCATCGTCGATAAATGCTGGAACTCTACCATTCATAATTAATTCTAATTGTTAAAAATTTGGTGAGTTTAAATCATTAGATATGTTAATTTTAATTAAAATAAGATAGTTAAAAAGTGTCCTATTACAAGATATATATCACCACTCCAAAAAAGAAGGGGCAAAATCTGGGTTCATCTCTCTCCACTTTCACCACCATTCTTTGTAGTTGTAATTGCAGGCAGATGTGGAAGCCGACCCAACTACTATGTGTGTTAGAGACTGAGGATGAGAAAGACAGAGAGAGTGTCCATATTTATTTTTTTAAAGAAAAAGAATTTAATGGGGTCACTGTCTTTTCGGTGCCTCAACTTTCGGTGTAAATACAACGGTTGTATAAAGTTTGTAGGTAAATGACGTTCATAATCAGCATCGTAGTTGCTTTACTGATTTATTGGAGCATAATTTGTCTCTTTTGAACTTACGAGATTCTATTTGCCTAAATTTTATAATCTATGAACATGATGGACAAGTTGAAGTAGACTTTTTGAAAATCATAGTTGTTCTTTTCCGAAACACATGTTTGCTCAAGGATTGAAAATACAAGTCTAACAAAATAGGAGTTCTAAAAATATATTACCCTTAAACTATTGGTTAAAGGTGTTAAATATCCCTCAACTTTAAAAATAAGGCAAATGCCCCTTGACTTTATTATCCAATCTTCTTTTTATTAATTAATGATGTGGCAAATTTAAAAAATGACATGACATGTTAAAATGATGTCGCTTAATTTAATGTATATTGTGTTAAATGTAATTTTTTTATTTCTAAAAAACAATCAAATTAAATATTATCTTTGATTTTTCTGGTTGTACCCCAAAAAAGGTCTTATGATCGAACAATATAATGCATCATATTTTTTCATACATTGTGGTCAGGCTAACAATAAATAAAGCAAATTTTTTTTCCTTTCCCTTTTAATAGAAAAACCAGCTCAAAAGTTCATCTAGGTAGATCAAAATCTTTTATTTCAATCTCATAATCTTATTTAGCTTGATAATTTAACTTACAATTAGAAACATTTTAACAGCTAGTATGAATTGTTCAAAAATTGCTTTACATATTGTCAAATCAAATCATATTGGGGGCATGTATAAAACACAAAATTAATATATATAATTATCTTTATATAGAAGGAGGGGGAACAATCAACTATGTATGAACCTAATTTCTAGAGCGCAGCATACGACATTTTTAAATTTTCATATGAAATTTATTTTTAATTAATCTTATAAACACAAGCATTTTTCTTCCAAAAAAAGCATTTTAGTAATTTTTCGAGAAAGGTGGAAAATTATCAAGAAATAAGAGAGTTAAAAAAAAAATAGACAATAAAAAGGTGATGCGAGAGTGCGATGTGCTCGATTGATAGGAATGAAATCCTCAATTTGTTTCAAATAAGTCTATGAAATAATTCTATAGAAAAAAGAAAAAAGAAAAAGAATAATCCATATATCTTTATGATAATTTAATTAATGTAATATTTTCCTAACTCATGTATGAGGAAATTATGAATTTATCAATTAAATTAAAAAAAACTAAAAAGTTATATTATAAATTGACGGAAGTAGTTGCCTTAATTCTACATTTCAAATACGAATCACTAAAATACAATAATGTTTAGCCTGAATATTTTCCTATGTTCTATATGGTTTTAATTCGTCCTATGTTTTGTCACTGAATACAATTGTGTAAAGTAAACTATGTAACCGTTCTGGACAAATAACATGCTTATATAGCTTTTTTCTTTTCAAATCTTACCATATCACATTTTCGGGAAGCCAAATCGTCAATTAACATAAAAAAAATAAAATTAATAAAGTAACTCAATTAAATCAAGGGTTATTTACCTCATTTTTAAAGTTAAGGGGCATTTTGTTACATTGACCAAAAGTTCAAGGGCTTTTTGTTTTTACAACTTAACAAAATAGCTCCTTTAGATAAATTGAGAATTAGTTTTTGGATCAAGGTCTATAGAATTGACGCAGGCTATACTTTCCAATCATTTAGATGGGCATGACCATCGGTCTATTACAATAATAAAGAAAGAAAATACAGCCATTACACAACTTATAAAAATATAACTACTACACCTTAGATATTGCAAATATTAAAGAAATAAACTCATACAAACTGTTAATTTCAAACATAGACATCAACTAAAACGGTCATCCACTGACCAAGAGCTAGCCTAATAACATATATATCTAGTCTACCATTTGTTTTTCAACTTTTCTATCAGACTTCTTGTAATTCTTGTAATTACTGGAGTCTCATCTTCGATAACAGAAATACAAAATCTTTTTCCTAAATCCAAAGCTTCATTCATAATTTCAACAAGGGTGAGGGAATCATGATTTAACTTTGAATTCTTGCTATCACTCTTCTTACCCTTGTTGGAAAGTTTGCATCTCTCATTTTTCTCATGGAGTTGAAGCTCCATTTAGAGATGACTATCAAAAGGGGGTGTGAGGAGCTATCAATCTCTTCATCATCTTCCATAGAGGATCCACTGGTACTTAGAAGGTGAACTTCCCAACAAAATCGGACGACTGTGAGCATTATCCAGAGATTGATTAATTGTCTTACCATTGTTCGAGAGTCCCTCATGAGCATCTTCTTCAACAGCTTCATTTGCACCTTTCTGGGTTTCTAATTTATTGCCATTCGGGTAGCTCAAAAATGCTTGCTTATAAGGGGATGAAATATCTTGACTACGGACATTTTTTACTTTGGGAATCCACTTCCAAACTAGCTTGCTTTGGGAGAAGTACTCTCCTTTCTTCCTCTAAGCGACAATCTTTTTTGGAATCTAGCTCAAGCAACTTGCAGCTTACAATCACCAGCAATTTTACCATTCAATCATGTGTTCGATAGCTTTCGTACCCTCTTGAATGTCAATAAATCTGCTTAAACCATACTTTCTACTAGTTTTTCTTCCAAAAATGTTTGGAATATATGTATCCGACACCTCTCCAAAACTACTAAATAAATCCTTAAAGTTGATAGTAATCAAATCCTCAGGCAAATTATCAATAAAGATAGAAATTTTTTTTGAATTATCACCTAAAATCACAGCAATAGGTTCTTGTTTTGACACAGGAACACTTCTTCTCAATACTCTGCTAAAACGCTCCATAGGGCACACGTTAGAATTCCTAGTGGACATGAACCAGTGGCGACCAATCGGAGCCTGGAATGGAGTAGGGACTGTTGCGATGAGACTAGCAACTGGTGCCAAGAACTACAAAGAAAACACCAGGGGCAGACCAAGAAGGCCAGGCGGTGGGAGGAGGCCGAACAACAGCCTGGAAAGAGCCACCGGCGACGCGAGGCGAATGGCAAAAGCGCGTCATCGAATAAAAGAAGAATGCACCCAGAATAGTGGTGAAATCAATCTGAAATCATCGACATCGGCCCCAAAGAGGAACATCGGCGAACGACCGTAGAAAGGAACACTAGCGCCAGCTGACTAAGGAGCACGTAATTAGGGTTTCGATCGCCATAGGTAAGGGAAGGTTCGGGACGCCACGTCCCAAATGGACTCGTACGATTTGATGGAGGCTCTATCTTCTTAAGTAGATAGAGTAGAGTTGAGTGGAGAATCGAGATAAATTTGTCTGCAATTGGAGGCTCTATAATGCTGCAATTATGTTCAATTGTTCATTGCATATAGATTGTGCGCACTCTTAAATTCGACTAGCATTGATCTTCAAGCACAAGCAAAGACCCGATTAATCCACGCGGCATGTTCACTACCAAAGCGACATGAAATAATAAGGTTTGATGTTTTGCACTTTTGCAGCAACCTAACCCTAGTGTAGCTATTGTTTTGAGTAAGCCTAGACACCCTACATCCAAAACAGTAACCGCATGAATGCAGAAACTACAGGGACCATCAATAATGCCAAATTCCTACTCAAAAGCCTTTTCTTCCACTGAATATTTTGTATATTCTTGCAATCACAAAAAACACGCAAAAATTCAAGGCAGCAATGATCAAACAGTAAAGGGGAAAAGGTGAATAACACATGCGCATAGGAACCCTTCATTACCATTTACTTGGGATTGAAGGGGGGTGGCTGAGGCTTGAGCCTGCATGGGTCTCCCCTCCCCCATGGACTAGTTGGCCTACTATGGTATTCCCTGAGATAAGGGGCCAATGAGTAGCCCAAGTTTAACACCCGAAAGGAAGATTAATCGATAATCCGCCAGACTATGACAAGATTCACCAAAAATTTGCAAACCACATCCTCAAAACTCTCTATGAATCACACCAAGTTCAATTCCCTTTTCCGAACTTGACTTTCCTTTTTTTTTTTTTTCAGTATGAATACACCCAAGCTCTGGATTCCGAATTCTCTATTGATGGGTGGACCGTAAGATTGCAGTTTCCGTCCAACAATGGACGGTTGAGCCGAACTTTGCTCTCCGAACGGCAGGAAATAGGGGAGAAATTTTCATACATTGGCAGAGATGGAGGAGGAATGATGATGAGCAAACTTGTTTTGTCTTCCCATGAGCCAGAGCAGAGTTCTTCTAGTACTAGTAGAAGACGAAGGATTATTAGCCAAAGAATCAACACTATAACAGCTTTGAGTTTCATCATTATCAACGCCAATTTCACTCCTCGGGATTGTCCTCCTTGATGAACACCCTTCATTGCCTTTCTTGTTCCTTTCCCCTGTTCTTGCCCAAGTCCTAGAAATTGAGAAGCTCTCCTCTTTTTCTCTTTCATACCCAATGTTCCGATTGGAATTCTGAATCTTATGAATCGTTCTGAAAGCTTCAATCCCATTGAATTCTCTCCTTGAATCACAACCATACTCTGAGATTACTGCTCTGTGCCCTGGCTTCAATGGCAAACTGGGTTTCTTCCCGCTACTCTGTTTCTTCATTGGTGTTCGGATGGGCACTTGAAGTGAAGTTTTTTCATCCAAAATATATGCAAATGACCCCATTGAAAAGCACCTTCTTGAGCCCAATTCATTATTCTCATCAAATTCATTGATTTCACTGCCTCCTTCACCCCCATTACCCTCCAAATTCCTGAACTTACCCAGCTTCACACTCACTATCTTCTCCTCCTCTCCTTTTGAACCCATCTCTGGCTCTTCCCTTCTGATCCGGGGATCCGAATCCGACCCGGAATTCCTACCGGACTCAAGAACACACACAATCGGAGCACACCCATCTGAGAACTCGTCAATCAAACTGGATCTACAAAGTGGGCAAGTCGAATGAGAAAGCAACCAAGTATCAATACAATCCATATGAAAAGCATGGCTACATTGGGGCAAAAGTCGGAGCTTATCTTCGGGTTCGAATTCGGACAAACAAACCGCGCAATCAAACGGGTCTTTGACTCCGATTATAGCTTTGTATTGAAAAACAGGGAGAGTATCAATACATGATTGATCGACCCCTCCATCATGAAGCTGAAAAAGCTGCTGTAATTGCCCTTGAAGTACAGAAACACTTTCTATCGCATCGGGGTGCCTCTGAGTTGGGGTTAACAAGCATCTAATCAACAAATGAAGAATGCCCGCAAGGAAGAAGATGGCTGAGAGAATCACTATGATTAGAATCACACTTGGGCTGATTTTGGGGTCCAGATTTGGCTGTGGAGGAGCCATAAACATGAGTGGAGGAGCAGAGGGCAAGGGTGGTTGTTTCATTTTTCTTTTTCTGGGCTGAAATGAGTATGATTCAGAAAATGTTTAAAGGGGTTATTGGAGTTTACAAGAAGGGTGGACCTGCAAGTCAAAGAGGACGGAGGGAGGGGGGACGATGGTGATGTAATTGGGTAGAGAGCAATGAATGAAATCCAGAGAAAGTAAAGCATTCAAATTGAAAGCGATGATTCTACAGTGGAGGAGTTGGGAGAATGAATTAATGCATTTAATTCGAATTTAATTAATGTGTGATTTGAGGTTAGTGAGCTAAGTCTCAATTTTAATTTACAGAGCCCACAGATCACTGAAGCTGAGGAGGGGAGTCAGAAGAGAGAGAACTAATCCCAAAGGCTATGAATTTTTGAGGTGTGTTTCCAGCAAATCTTGGGGTCTGAAGTTTGGACGCCTGGTTGACCAGAAAGTTGAGATTGGGAATCAAATCCAAATGTCCAATGACTCATTTACTACTGCATTTTTTTCCCCTCATTTACGATTGCTTAGAGCATGAAAATAGGAGATTAAGAGCCTGTTCTATTTCGCATTTTAGATAGATAGATAAATGTAAAGAAATGTAAGGAGCTGTAAGAAGTTGTAAGGAGATGTAAGGAGATGTAAAAAGCTGTAAGGAGTTGTAAGGATTGATATAAGGAGTTGTTGAATTGTTGAATAGTTGTATAGTATAATTTATTTTATAATGAACATTTTGGATGAAAAATAATAATATTAAAATAATATACTTATTAAAAATAAACAATTAATTAAGTTAATTACACAACAATAAAATATATTATTCCCCATAAATTTGGTGAATAAAATTTCATAAAAGATTTTTTATATGGACATTAGTTTGATCGAATAAGCAAAATATACTAAAAAAAAATTTTTTTTGACAAAATTAAATACAACTCTTCAAATAAATTCCAATTTTAAGTAAATAATTTTAAATATAAATAAATGTATGGTCATCTATAATAATATATATTTCATGTCAAAACTCAAATATAATTTACGCCGTTATATTATGTTTTTATGTTTATGTAAATGTTGTGTTCATAAGATATTTATAAATTTTGTATATTGGTAGTATTATTAAAAAAATATACATATTTCTGTAACTAAAATAAATGAATGTTATAGAAAATCTATGAGATGTAAGAAAATTAATGTATGAAGATGTAAAGAGATGCAAGGAAATGTAAGGAGATGTAAGAAGCTGTGAGGAGATGTAAGCTCTTAGCTAAATCTTAAAAAATGCGAAATAGAACAGGACCTAAGGGTCTTTGTCTTTCTGTTCCCTTTGAAGAAAGGAGATCAAGAGCACAAAGGAATGGATAAAGTTGGAATGATGAATCATTATAAGAAAATGTTAAAAAAGTCGGATGAATTGCAAGAAACTAAAAAATGAAAGTTCCTCAAAAACAAAGCTCAAAAAAAGGAGGGACAAAATCAAAAAGAGCTTTTTGGACCAATATTATAAGGTTGAATGAAATGAAATCACGAATGATACCTATTAATATGGGAATGATTTTTGATTCTTAACATTATTTACTAGGTGTTTGGCCTAGATTTTAAAGTATTTTTAGAGTCCAAAAGTTGAATTAGGCCAAACGTCTATGTTTTTGAAAAACAAAAACTGTTTCTCAAAAGCAGTTTTATGTAAAAATCACTCATAAGCAGAAGTAGCATTTTGCTGCTTTTGATTCTCATTTCTCGTGACCCGCGCCTGATAAATAGGGAGAATGTTAATGAAAGTTTTCTTCTGGACAATTATGCCCCTAAACATTGAAAACAATATCCGCAAAATGTCTATATATACCCACGCGGGCCACGCCACACCTTGGTCCCCTAGATTCCCTTCTCTCTCCTCAATTGAGAATTGAATCGGTATTGTTAATAATTGTTCGGAAAGACGGGGAGAGGGACCATCAGTAACATCTGGATTAAGAGAATAACTTCAATAGCATGAAATGGGAAGTGAGAAAATCGACAGTAAAGACCTAAAAGACAAATGACTTGCCCCATTATAATTAATTCACAATATTGATTAGCTTCCCACTCTGGCTTTGGTTCATCGAAAATGGGTTTGAAGTCTTCGAACTTTAGTCGCCATTTTTTTGATCCTGTAGCTGGTTCCTATTGGCTAGAATTCTTTATTTTTGAATTTAGTGGGAGGGTGTTTGGATGGAGACAAAGGGCAGACAAGTAATCATTGTGAGATTAATTGAGTTGTGGCCTTGATGCTTCATTTCTCATAGCTTAATTAGAAATATTCTTGTTGATGTCATCAAATATATTATGTTGGCACTAAGACAATCCATTCCACTGTGTCACAATGTATAAGATCCTTGAATAATTCTATAATCGAGATAAGATATATAGTACATTGTTTTATAACTTACTTTTTAATGGGTGATTAATTCACAAGATTTTATTTTGAATCTTATATTTTAGTTATAAAATTGTTTTGTGATATACTAATGTTGTCTCCAAAGTAGACACATAAAAATTGACAGCGATAAAAATGAGCGGTGTTACACTTCGGTGAAGATAAAAATAAGTTGACATAAGATTGATAAATGAATAAATTTGGGCAAAAAGTAAGACTAAAAATAAGAATCATAACACAAAGGGGAAAAAAAAAAAAAAGACAATGCAAATAAAACTAAAAAACCAAAAAAAAAAATCTCTTCTAAAAGCAAGGCCAAACAATCTCAATTGATAAAACAATTATACAATAAGTTAGGCCAAATATTTTATAATTTTTCCAAAAACAGCTTTTAGAAAAACTACTTTTGAGAAACAAAAATAATTTTCTAAAAATTAGGCCGGACACCCTCTTATTTGGTTCAATCCATAGAATATTAGAATGAGAAGTTTCAATTTTGAAGTTATGGGTTCATATAAAACCAGGGCGGAGAGGTTTACTCAAACTCATATCTAGAGGGCGTTTGGTAAATAACTTTTTGAAGAGTTTTTGGGATCAAGATTAGCTATTTGACCAAGTCAAAAAACTAACTTTGATGTTTGATGAAAAACTTTTTAGAAGAGCTTTTTGGATTAAAAAAACTAATTTGAAAAAGCGGATTCTATGAGCTTTTTGGAAGATGTTTTTGAAAAATTAGTTTTTTTTTGTCTCATAATTTTATCAAGAACATCTAATTTCATCAAATAGTTTTTCAACAAACAGCTAACTCAAACAGCTAACTACTAACAGCCAATACAAACAGTTAAAAGTTGTTTGTAAGGATGTGCAAAAAACCCAAAACTGAAAACCGAACCGAAAAATCGAAAAAATCGAATCGAAAAACCGGTTAACCGAACAAATTTTTTAAAAAAATCAGTTCGGTTGACCGAACCGAAAAACTTTTTCGATTTTTGGTTCGGTTACGGTTCGAGCCGAAAATAATTTTGTTTTTAAAAAATTATACATGAAAAATTTAAAAATTAGGTGAGAAAGTATACTTTTTTATTATTTATAAATGATAACCACAGTTCAATTTTTATAAAAGAAATTTAACCATTAAAAAAATGAAAATTTAAGTAAGAAAGTATACGTTTTTCATTATTTGTGAATGGTGGTTAAACGGTAACAGAATTGAAAAATCGGTTAACCAAACAGAAAAGCCAGTTAACTGACTTTTTCGGTTCGATTACGGTTCGGGAAACCCGAAACCGAAATTTTCGGTTAACCGAAAAACGATTAACTAAATTTTTAATCTTTTTCTACTGTACTCCATCTTTTTCGGGGTTGGGGCGTATCATGACAAATGCGTCATCACCATCTTTTTCTACTGTACTCCATCTGGAGATCTCATGGGGAACGGGCTTTTTCTCATTTGCATGAAATGACAAAAGCAAATAACAAAGTCAACCCTTTTTAATCTAGCGCAACATAGAATAGGTACATAGATGCTATATGCACTAGTGTTACATCAAAGTAGTATTCAAGTGACCTTAATTAAAAGCATATCCAGAATGATAATTACTATTAACCGGTGTCATATTCGATAAATTTTTATATCAATTGGGCCTTCAACAAAGAGTCATACATATAAGCTCAAATTTGATTCCATCCCAAAATCAATTAGTAATGGGTGGAGTAACTCACAAGCGTATGTACATGTTCAAGCCTTTTAATTTCATTAATGTAGGACAACATCTACGATCATATTCCAACACGCCCCCTCATTTGTGGGCTGCTAACAAGGCCCAACACGTGCACACAATTTTAATCAAACGGAGACAGTGGTAAATCAAGATTGAGCAATCTGCTCTGATACCATGTTAAATTTTTATATCGATTGGGCCTTCAACAAAAAGTCATGCATATAAGCTCAAATGAGGTTCCATTCCAAAACCAATTGATAATGAGTGAAGTAACTCACAAGCTTATTTACATCTTCAAGCCCTTTAATTTCATTAATGTGGGACAACACCCACTATCATATTCCAACATCGTAGTCGATAAATAACTATTAGTTGTCTTTGTTATCTGTTACTATTTGCATAGCTATGTTGTTTTGGAGAAAAAGTATTTTGTAAAATTCTTTCGAAAAAGATGAAAGAAAACGAAGCATGTCAAACAATATGTAAAGAAATTTTTAGTTTGAACTATCTAAGAAAAATAAATTCATAAAAGCCATCCACTAAACACTTTAATTGACTGTGTGAATAAGTTAAACAATTAATTTTACTCCAAGTAACTATTTTTTGACAAAAAACTCTTTATCACCACTTGGGGGGGACTCTTAACCAAATGCCCTAAGATATTGAGGAAAACCACACACGCGAATATGACAGACAAATCAGAGTAATTTGGTTGCATGAATTATTTATTAATTTTCCATAATCATGCATTATACAAACTACATATAATATGCAATTAGCATAGGTTAATATCTACTTATGCCATATCAAGTTCATTAAATTAGTGAACAAATAATCCTCAAATCACAACATACAACAAAACTTTGACACTTTTATATAGGATCGAGGATTAAAATCCAAATATACCTCAGCAATTAGCTCCATATAAAGATACGCAGTAAAAAAAAGAAAAAAGAAAAAAAGAACTCTTGTTATTTGTTTTTGTTTTTTTAAAAAAAAGAGAGAGATTCAAATCTAGCTCCAAAAGATATGCATTGCATACATAAATGACACACACACGATAATTAAGGAAGCAATCACATAGGCATACTTTTTGTCCTTTTTAATAATAACTAATATTTTTGTATCTGTGCAATACATGAGATAGTTTTTGATTTTTTGTTTGTAGTAATTATATATACAAATTATAATAAATCACCTAGAAATTATAATCAATACCATTTTTACATGCATCAATGGAGAATACGATTGGGGCAGAATATCAAACTTCAAAAGTATGCGTGAAGTCTTGAATTTATTAGTGTTGGCATCATACATTTGATAGATTGGAAAATCTGGCAAATATATTTGATTTTCATGATTTACGTATGTGCTGCAAGCTGGAAGCGAAAAATCTGAAAATAGGAGAAAAAGTTTGTTAGGAAATAAAGGGAATAATAGGATGTGACAATGCAACAGAATTCAACCAAGAACATAACGCAACAATGAAAGAAACAAGAATAAAGGACACAGGGAATTTTTACGTGGAAACCCAATGTGGGAAAAACCACGGACGGCGACAGCACACCGACGAATTTCACTATGAGCAGAGTAGTACACCACAATCACTTCAGTGATTAAGAGCAGAATTACAATACTCTCAATTGTATTCTCTCACAAACAACCTCACTCTCTCAATGTGTTTTCTATACTGGAGTATATTGAAACAAGGCCCTAGACCCCCTTTATATAGGGTCTGTGAGGTAGGGTTTCTCCCTGAAAACCCTAGCTGCCAGGAGGAATCCTCCTCGAAGACAGAAACCCTAGCCGCCATCCGAAAGAGGCGGCGAGAAGACACGTGGCACGACCGTGCCACGTGGCACGGTCACCCAGTGCCACATGGCACGGCCGTGCCATATGGCACGGTGCCCCCGTGCCAATTTTCTGTCCCTCTCGACTTCGGCTCTTCGTCTTGGCACGCCCGTGTCTGTGCAGCATGGGCTCCCCGTGCCGATACTCGAGATTTTGGGCCATAAAACCCAACAATCTCCACCTTGGACCAAAATCTCCAATCTTCAACTTTCCGTCGCCATCGTCTCACCCCTAAGGGTGATGCCCCCTATGGGGCTATGCCCCGCAGGGCCCTCAGCAGCTGTGAACTCCCACTAAATCCAAGCAATGCTCGAACTTAGCTGTAGGTAGTGGCTTTGTAAGCATGTCAGCAGGATTCTCTGAGGTGTGAACTTTCTTCATCATTATTTCTCCTGCAGCAACTGTGTCTCGTACATAATGATATTTGACGCTGATATGCTTGGTCTTCGAGTGGTAGGCATCATTCTTTGTCAGATGTATGGCACTCTGACTATCAGAATATACCACAGTAGCAGATTGTGGTATTCCAAGCTCCATTACCAGTCCCTTTAGCCAGGTAGCTTCCTTCACCCCTTCAGTGGCAGCAATATACTCAGCTTCTGTTGTGGACAGAGCTGCAATAGATTGTAAAGACGCTTTCTAAGAGATAGCGCCCCCACACATGGTAAAGATGTACCCAGATATGGACCTCCTCCTATCCAAATCACCAGCATAATCAGAATCAACATACCCTACTACATCAGATGTAGCAGCCTTGTTTCTATCAAATACCAGCCCTTTCCCCACAGTTCCCTTTACATACCGTAGGATCCATTTTACACCCTCCCAGTGGTCCTTTCCAGGATTATGCATATATCTACTTACCACACTCACAGCATGTGATAAGTCTGGTCTGGTACAGACCATAGCATACATCAAACTCCCTACAGCACTAGAGTATGGTACATTGGACATTCTACCGATGTCCTCTTCCGTTTGCGGACAGCATTCCGCAGACAGTTTAAAATGTGCAGCAAGAGGGGTAGACACTGCCTTGCAGTCCCTCATTTTGAACTTGCTTAATACCTTCTCAAGATATTTTTCTTGAGACAAGTATAATTTTCCCTCCTTTCGATCCCTGTGAATCTCCATGCCCAGTATCCTTTTAGCTGCACCTAAGTCTTTCATTTCGAATTCCTTACTGAGCTGAGATTTTAGCATGCTAATCAGGGTTTTATCTTTAGATGCAATTAGCATGTCATCAACATACAGTAGTAGATATATAAAGGACCCATCACCATATTGTCTAAAGTATACACAATTATCATATCTACTACGTATGTAACCATTATCAATCATAAACGTGTCAAAACGTTTATACCACTGCCTAGGAGCCTGCTTGAGTCCATACAAGGACTTTTTCAACTTACATACCATGTGTTCCTTATCAGGAACAGCAAACCCTTCAGGTTGCTTCATATATATCTCCTCTTCCAGCTCACCATGCAGGAAGGCTGTTTTTACATCAAGCTGCTCCAACTCCAAGTTAAACAATGTCACAATAGATAACAATAATCGAATAGAGGTGTGTCTGACTACAGGAGAGAAAACCTCATTGTAGTCTATACCTTCCCGTTGGTTGCAACCACGAACAACCAACCTTGCTTTCCACCTTGCATCCTCTACCCCAGGAATTCCCTCCTTCTTCTTGTATATCCATTTGGCAGTTAAGGCCCTTCGGCCTTTAGGCAGGTTACATAACTCCCAAGTCCCGTTTTTCTGCAGACTTTCCATTTCTTCTTGCATAGCCTGAATCCAGTTGGGTGAACTTGGGCAGGTGATGGCTTCAGTATAATTTGAATGCTCAGTTCCTTCAGACACTTCCTCTGCAACGGAAAGTGCAAATGCTATCAGCCCTTCATCATCGTTGTACCGGGCCGGTCTCCTGATCTCCCTGCGAGGACGATCACGTGCTATAGAGTGCTCAACCTCCTCCTGGGGTTGATTAGTGCTGATAGCCCCAGGCTCAGTGACCTGGACTTCCCTCATAGCTCCACCTTGAGCTGTAGCAGTCTCCAACTCCACCTCCATATTGGTGTCTTGCTGAGTTCCTGTACCAGCAGAAGGAACAACAACATTCTTTCCAGAAGATAATATATCAGACTCATTGAAAGTAACATCCCTACTTTGTATTACTTTCTTAGAATCAGGACACCACATACGATACCCCTTAGATTCACTAGCATACCCCAAAAACATACATTTAACTGCTCTAGGTGCTAGTTTTCCCTTCATTTACATGAGCATACACAGGACACCCAAATACCCTGAGATTAGAGTAGTCAACAGGATTACCTGACCATACTTCTTCTGGAATCTGAAACTCGATTCACCAGGTAGCAGGCCGTAGAAATGGCCTCAGCTCAAAACGCTTTGCGATCCCAAAGCCCAGCAGTTGAAAGCAAACACCGTGCTTTCTCTAACGACGTCCTGTTGATTCGTTCTGCGACCCCATTCTGTTGTGGTTTCCCGACCAAGGTTTTATGCCTGGCTATGCCGTTTGCTGTGCAGAACTCTTCAAACTCAGATTCAACAAACTCCAGGACATTATCAGTCCTGAGTTTCTTGATCCTTTTGCCAGTCTGGTTCTCAACCAGAGCCTTGAATTTCTTGAACATTGAGAATGTCTCGTTTTTCTGTCTCAAGAAATACACCCAAACTTTTCGTGAGAAATCATCAACAAATGTTAACATGTAACGCTTACCTCCCATCGAAGGTACCTTAGAGGGACCCCACAAATCAGAATGTATATAGTCGAGGACCCCCTGAGTACGGTGACTAGCCTTTGAGAAACTTACCCTTTTCTGTTTCCCAAATACGCAGTGATCACAAAAATCCAACTTACCCGTACTAGCGTTACCAAGACAACCTTTCTTACCCAGAATGGTCATCCCTTTCTCACTCATATGGCCCAGCCTCATGTGCCATAACATCGTCTCATCTGCTGTACCTACAGCAGCTGCTCCTGTAACTGTGGCTCCCTGCAGGATGTAGAGACTGCCCTGCCTCAGTCCCTTCATCATCACCATGGCTCCTTTAGCCACCTTTAGAGCTCCATTCTCCATGATGATTCTGCAACCATTAGACTCAAGAGTTCCCAAGGAAATCAAGCAACGAGTCATATCAGGAATATGACGCACTTTAGACAATGTTCTAATAGTGCCATCATGGGTTCTGATCTGGACTGTACCTATCCCTGCAACCTTGCATTCACTATCATTGCCCATAAGTACCACCCCAGAATCCACAGACTCATAAGTAACGAACCAGTCCCTATGAGGACACATGTGGAATGTGCAACCAGAATCCAAGACCCAATTGTTATCTACCCCTTTCCCAGAGGTGGTAGCTAAAGAAGTAGCAAGCAGAACATCCCCATCTGACTCATACTCTACCACACAGTCAGCAGTAGCAGTTTTACCCGTTTCCTCATTCTTGTTCTTTAGCTTCCAACAATTAGCCTTTATGTGACCCAATTTTTTGCAAAAGTGGCAGGTTTTATTAGCATGAGGATTTCTTGATTTAGAACGGCTCTTCCTATTACCGTTTCCCTTCTTCTCAGTTGTCCTACCCCTAACAGCCAGCCCTTCACCCTGGTCAGCATGAATGTCATGGTCAAACTTTTCTTTTGAAAGAATGTTAGCCTTGACATCTTCAAACGATATAGTATCCGTGTTACTATACAGCATGATTTCTTTAAAGTGTTTATATGAAGGGGGTAGTGAGACAACAAGCAAGATGGCTTTATCCTTATCATCAATTTTTACATCCAGATTTTCCAAATCAACTAGAATTGAATTGAAATCATTCAGATGTTTCTGGACAGGCGTACCTTCAGCCATACGACAGGTGTACAACCTTTCTTTTAGCCTGATCTTATTGGCTAGACTCTTTGTCATATATAGTTCTTCTAGCCTAGCCCAAAGGTCAACAGCAGTTTCCTTATCAAGAACCTCGCGGAGCACGTGAGGTGCCAGACATAGTTATATGGCTGAAACTGCCTTCAGCTCCAGTTCCTCCCATTCCTCATCTTTTAACTTCCCACGCCTTTTCTGCTGATCCTCAGCCCACTTTTCATCCGTTGTGCCTGTAGGTTTGACGTGAGGTCCCTGCAGGACCTTCCACAGCCCGTGCTGGATGAGGACCGCCCTCATCTGCACCTTCAGAGATTAAAGCTAATCTCCCCGTCGAATTTCTGTATGTCCACCTTCATGATTGAAGACATCCTACAACCTCGCTCTGATACCACTTGTTAGGAAATAAAGGGGATAATAGGATGTGACAATGCAACAGAATTCAACCAAGAACACAACGCAACAATGAAAGAAACAAGAATAAAGGACACAGGGAATTTTACGTGGAAACCCAATGTGGGAAAAACCACGGACGGCGACAGCACACCGACGAATTTCACTATGAGCAGAGTAGTACACCACAATCACTTCAGTGATTAAGAGCAGAATTACAATACTCTCAATTGTATTCTCTCACAAACAACCTCACTCTCTCAATGTGTTTTCTATATTGGAGTATTTGAAACAAGGCCCTAGACCCCCTTTATATAGGGTCTGTGAGGTAGGGTTTCTCCCTGAAAACCCTAGCTGCCAGGAGGAATCCTCCTCGAAGACAGAAACCCTAGCCGCCATCCGAAAGAGGCGGCGAGAAGACACGTGGCACGACCGTGCCACGTGGCACGGTCACCCAGTGCCACATGGCACGGCCGTGCCATATGGCACGGTGCCCCCGTGCCAATTTTCTGTCCCTCTCGACTTCGGCTCTTCGTCTTGGCACGCCCGTGTCTGTGCAGTATGGGCTCCCCGTGCCGATACTCGAGATTTTGGGCCATAAAACCCAACAAAGTTCAATGTAATTCTAGTAGGCCACCAGTAGAGAGAGTTATGGAGTTGTGTAATCATCTACTTGAGATTAAAATTTTTAAACTGTGAATCTCTATTGTACACATGATTCTGACAAAAATTTATGTCAAATATGGAGAATACACATGAACAATCAGCAATTTGTTAATCTTAAGATTGTGTATTTGATATAGTGGAGCACTAACTTATCTTGCTAGATCTTACCTTATTTTATGATTGCAAATTTGTGGTGGAAGGAGGACTAATGAAAGAGACTATTGTGTATTTTGATCCGCGGTATGTCTCAGTGGGGAACATGGATGTGCAGTAGATGCAATAGAATTATAAGATTATTTGTTTATTTATTTGTATTATATTATAGCCACTTTTTTATATAAAAACTTTTCCGCAGAATATTGATATATCTTCTTGAACTATTTGTTCCCAGAGTATAGCCCTAAATGAATAAGAGTTCAGATCCCTTTTGAAGCGGGACTCCCTGATCCCTGGCAACAGTTTCATCCTCTCAGGGAAATCTACTTATAAACTAGGCATAATCCTATCAAAAATAGGAAGCCCCAAATATTAAGGGTCTTTTTTCCAAATTTAGAATTAGTAAAATTGAAAAAATGACCAATTATTTATCAGGGAAAAACATTTTATATCCAACTAATACCCAAAATAAATAAAATCAAACAAAAAATGAACTGATATCATTGCGATTATTTGCTTTTCCCCCTTCTCTTAGATAATGGGAGTATCATCTATCCTTCATCACATGTATAACTGAAATAATGGGTATTTTAAAAAAAAAAATAATAATAAAGAGATGTTTTACTTGGAGATTATATGTTCTAAAGATATATAATATGATGGCTTAGATTTAATAAATGAGTACCTGTTAGATAATAACATTGTCATATATCCTTTATCACATATATAAATGAAACTATAGGTATTTTAGAAAAAAAATAATGATAAAGATATACTTTATTGGGAGAAGGTATGCTTTTTTAAGATATAGCATCGACGGATAAAATTTAATACATGACTAATTTTTATTCCTAAGATTACACTGAATCCCGAAAATCACTCTCGTTGCAGCATTCTAGGGTTTTCGAAAGATTACCACATGTTTTTTTGACTACTTGGATTTTTTTTTATTTTTTAGATAATGGAATTATCATGTATCATTTATCACATATAATCAACATTATGAGGGATTTTGTTTTTTAAAAAATAAATGAGTATTTTTAAATAAAAAATCAATTGATGTCGTGGGAGATTATTTGCTCTTCCTCCCTAGATAATAGGATTACCATCTATTAATTATCACATAAATAACTAAAATAATGGGTCCCCAAAAAAGTAATAAAGAGTTGTTTTATTTGAAAAATATACTTTTTTTAAAGATATAGAATCAACGGCTTAGATTTAATAGATGACTATCCCTCAAGCTGATAGAATTCTAATCTATCCTTTATCAAATATATAACCAAAAATGAGGGCACTTTTTAAAATATAATAGTAAAGAGATATTTTATTTGGAGAAGGTCCTTTTTTTAAAGACAAAATCAATGGCTTATATTTAAGAGATGATTAATTTTTATGGCTGGGATTGCACTAAATATTGTAAATTACTCTCGCTGTAACATTTTAGGGTTTTCCAGATATTATCGTGTTTTTTTAATTGCTTGGGTTCTTTAGATAACACGATTGTCATGTATCCTATATCACATATAAATGAAACTATGATGGATTTTTTTTATGAATAAAAAATAAATAGATATTTTTCCTAGGTAAGATGATTATCATCTATCTTTTATCATTTGTATCCGAAATGATAAGGATCTTTAAAATAAAAATAAAGGGCCCTGTACTTTATAATCGATAACTTTTTTTTTGGATAGAAAAAATCGATAACTTAGATATAATGAATGAATACTTTTTATGATTAAGATTAAATCAAATTCCGTATATCACTTTCATTATAGTATTTTAAAGTTTTTCAAAAATTGCTATTGATATTAATACAGTATAGGTTGATCACTGAATAGTTGTGAAATCGAAGCAGACCAATACGGTGAACTAATATCTGCCAGAAAGAACCGCTGATTATCGCGCCACCAAAAAAAAAAAAATTACAAGGAAAATATACCGCTTCGGATGATGAACCGGTTATGCTGACGTGGACTTTTTCTCATCCACAAGGAAGGACCACAACATAACCCTGAATTGCATTGATTTCCCCAGCCTTATCCCTTCCACCGCCAGCAACTAGGTGGCTAGAACATCACGCTAGATTAATTAGAGCTACAAAAGCAGAAAAGCAGCCCAAAAATTACAAACCATGGCAATCACCTCTACAGTCCAACAGTCTGCATTCGCTGGCGACACCATCTTGAAGCTCCCCAACGAGCTGCTCCGCAAGGTCGCTGTCAGTGGCGGCCGTGTCTCCGTCCGTAGAACCATCAAGACTGCCCCTCACAGCTTGTGGTATGTGCATCAATCACCTCCCATGCTTCCTAGTAAAATTTATGCGATATTTCGTTGAATGTAATGCTGTGCATTTACCCTTGTGACACAATCATAATTATACAGCTTATAGTACGCATAATTATAAAATAATTGTTACTTGTAACACTGACCCATAAGCAAGCAAGTTAATGGAAACACAATAATAATCCGTTGGTAATGAACATTGTAGGTTTACGTGGTTCATATTTTATACTATGTGACTCTTCTAAATAAGCTGGCTAATATATGGCATTGGCAAGGTTATTAGTGAATTTACTTTAACTCTTACTTAGTTGTCTGCGTCGCTAGTATTATCAAATCACAATTCACTCCTGTATAAATATTTTCTTTTATATTGTAGCTGGACTATAATCTCACACTTTAATACAATCACTATACCCATTAATTGCTTATTAAATTAGCTGCCACCTCATTAGACATTGAGAGTTTGAAACTGGGCAATAAGAGGTTCAATTTGTTTTGTTTTAGTTTGATTATAAAGTTGTTACTCTCAACATTTCAATTTTCATAGAAAAACGGCACTTATTCTACGGAGTTCCAATGTTAAATGACATATCTTAAATGTTTTAGGTGATAATAAAAGCTAGATGCTCCAAAAATGTTACATACTTATTAAATAAAAAGGATTAAAAAACTATAATTTTAGAAAAATAAATGAATTTTACGTGGTCACATTATTTACTGCACTCTCCACAAATATAAGCTAGTTTGACGCTTATTTTCTTAAGCAAGTTTGTGTTCGAATCTTGTAAATGAAGAAAATTTTTGACGAGAGAACCCTGTCTAGTACTAGACTCTAGTGAAACAGAGAAATCAAATATCAAAAAAGATTGTTACTCTCTTTCCCGCTGTCCCGATCCCTTTTTTAAAACTTTTTTTTTTTAAAGCGTAGTAACCTTACTTTTGGCTCTGTGAAATCAGACTAATCTCTCTATCAGCCACAAGAAATGCAGATCACAAGGGAAAATCTCGGCGCAATCTTGCATTTCATCGATGCTCACTTCAGAAATGGGGTTTTGCAGGAGGGATTTTATGTTTTTTGGGCTTTCTACATCCCTAGCCTTGGTTTTCCCCAAGTCTGGTGAGCTAATTCCGCTCTTTTTTTGAAGTTCTCTTTAGTCTTTTTGTGCTTACGATTAAGAATCTTGTTGTCTTTTGTGTGTTATATGGGTTTTTGTATTAATTGGAATCTTGATCCTAGAAAATGAGGAAGTTTTGGTTAACATATTTCACTAAGTAGCTGATCTTTCAGGAATTGGAGCAGAGGAGGAGGTAAAAATGGTTGATTTTGTTGACGATATTAATGCCTACACTTATCTATATCCAACGGAACTGCCTTCAAAAAGGCTTATATTCAAATGGTATGTGATTTTAATTTCCTCAAATTCCTACCAATTTATTATTTGTGATTCTCAGCAATTATGATTGTTCTGCACCTTCATTATGCTTAAATTTCTTTACTTCTATTGTCTACTTTAGATTGTCATTGGGAAAATTCAAAATTGCAGTCAGAAGTTACAGTGACAGCTTCTCAGCAAAGTTGGTAGAAAGAAAAGCTAATCTTGTGACCCAGTTGGGTTTCCCTTAAGCAAGATTCCGAGTTCGATTCTTGTGAATTGAGAAAATCTGTGCTGGAAATGTTTTACCCCTTTATGTTTGCCATGAAAGTTGTTCTGTTCTTGTTTGCTTCCGACCATGTAGTAAATCATTACTATTGTGAATCACTACTTGTTGTCCTTAATGTAGGGTCCTGACTCTTTTAATCTATTTTAAGGGTGGAATCAAGAAAGCCAGAAAGATATTCCTCAGCTGCTCCACTTTCACGTAAGTTATCAGAGTGAATTTGTATGTGATCTATCACTCTTAATTCCTTTTCATCTAAACCTGGATCTGATCATACATTGTTTTGAATTCGATAAAGCTAATGCAAGGCTACGTATAGTGTCCGAGCGCGTCGACTTTATAGACAATGTTGTCATTTCAGTCTCGGTGATTCCCATGAACCATTTACTTATAATACCATGTTTGATGTGTAAGTACCATTTTCACTGATGATATATCTTAATTCAGGTAGGCCCTCCTCATTTGGAGTTCTTGAAATCCAAAGACAAGCGTACATGGAATGCGAAAGATGTGGCTGATTCTGTTTTATCCGACAAATCTGCTTTGGTAATTTATCTTTCTCACTCATATAGTAATGGTATATATCTATTAGTGTGTAAAACTTATTCCTGAATATCAACTATCAACTTAAACGGTTGATAGTTAAGTTGCTACTTGTTCATGTTAATAAGGTGTAGAAATGATGTACCCTTAAAAAGCTTTAGTTTTATATAAACTTGAATTAATATTGCTTGAACTGTTGCAGCGCGTTACCTCAAGTCAACGACTGGCTGAGAGTTCTATTCTTGATGCACATTCAAGTGAAGTAAGATTTTGTGTCCCGATTCTTAGTAACATGCAATAATTTTACCTCAAGCTTTGTTTTTGTTGTCTTCTGTAAGTTGTTAATGCTGTGTTTTGCATTCTTAGATTGATGGTGAACGATACTGGGTATATGAATACTTGGTCCGCAAATCACCCACAAAATCTGTATGTTTCTTTTCATTATTTTGCTCTGCAGTGATTCTTTTCCCTTCTAGTTTTCCGCTTTAAATTGGACCCTTTTCTCGTAGGTACAAGAGCCAACAAATTATAGGCAATACATTGCTTCAACAGCCGAGCGTGATGGTAAATCATTTTGTTTGACAGTCTTTGATGAAGTAAACACTATGCAAGCTGCATGACTTTTGCAATACCCTGTAACCTTTCTTTCTGCTTGGCTATCTGGGGGCGAGTGGTATGAAACACAGGAGTAAAATTCTGCAAGAAATCAAAGAGAGGAAGGAGCAAAAGTGATGAGTTTGAAACAAGAACAATTAACAGGAACGATATCAAGCTTTTTTATTGCCCTTTTTATGCTCGTCATGATCCAAAGCTTCTTTCTGGATTTTTATTTGGAAAGTCAAGGGAGGCTATGTAGGTTGAAGTTGCCATTTCTAAATGCAAATTAACTTGCAATGTCTCTGAACTTTTTCCTTTTTTGGGGAGGGAGATAATGTGCTTAGTAGAATATTAAGCTGTTTAGACTCTATTTTAATATGTGATACATTTGGCAGGTTACTTGTACACCTTGAACGCTTCAACGCTGAGCAAACAGTGGGATCTGGTAGTGTCTTTGCACTCGTAATCATTCAATGTTTTTCCATTTCAGCTATACCTTGTCCTAGTACTCTCACTTTGGTGTTAGGGCTTTTACTTGGTTGAGAAAACTCGATGCCATCTCAGTATAGTCTTCATATCTCAAGATAAAGAAAAGATGAGTGAGGTTTGGTTGAGAATTTGATGACTGAAATAGGTTAGAAAGTCTTCTGTGTCGATATTTATTACAGTTTTCAGTTTCTAATTAGTAATGGCCGAAGAATGGTTCAGCAATCACTTGAGATCTTAATTGAGTTAGGAAGCCAGATGAACAAGATAGCAGTTTTAGGTGCTTTGTTTATTAGTTGGTTGAGAGTGCTTTGTATATGGAAAGTTTTTGGAACCCAGATTGTCGATTTGGTGCATTCTCTATGTTCATTAGTGGCCCATCCGGCTATGCTTATTCACTATTGTGGTTTGCTGGGTGCAGATGGGACCTATCTTGAAGAGAACTGTTGACTCTTTCCGACTTCTTCCGCCTACTGAAAACTATGTCCCTCCATATAAGGACCCTTGGAGATTTTGGTGATTTGTTTCTTCGCTGATCGTCTCTCCCTTTTAACACCTTCCGTATAAATTTATGGAGCTCTTTTTCTGAGATGGAGGCTCTGTGGTGCTGCTGACATTGAGTTGGCACATCTGATACTTGCGGCTTATTATGAGTGTTTGTGTTTCTCATTTTTGAAAACAAGTTGAACATGTCTGGTAGGTACGTAGCTTAAATCAATGTTGCGCATTGTGTGATGTTTGGTCATTGAAACGTCGCCTCAAAGAAAGGACTCAAAAGGCGACTGTGTAATCACTGTGCGTATATCTATATCTCTTTTATTTGAATTTTGTCATGAGATCATGTGTCTTACATTGTAATGTACAGCATGCTGGCAAAATCGACGGATGTATAGATTCTATGGTCATGAGATATATGTAATTTCCCTCAAAGAATCAGGAATTATTCTCATATGATTAACAAAGGACTATGATTTCAAATTGAATGAAAAAATTAATTGAACTTGAAATTGAGCTGATGCATACTTACATGCACTGATCTGAAACTAAAAGATCTCAAACCCAAATGATACCAAAACTGAAAATGAACCAACTCAAACATGAAATGATCTTGTTCTAACCAAATTCTAAGAATTCGATATGCTTGTGTACATTATCTGGAGTGTTTCATTTGCTCACTGTAACTAATTAAATTAGCTTCACCAGTGCATTTAGATTGGCCATACCACACCCTGACACCCATAGATATGGGATTGGCTCTTGTTGATTGACATATGAACTGGGTCAATATTCTGAACAAAGGAACCTGATTGTTGAGTGAGATGGTGCAGCCAGGGCAAATCTATATACCCTGCATAAAATTCAGGCTCTTTCACCCGAATAAAATTGATACTGTATCACCAAAAGACTGCTTCCCCCCAAAGCACGGATGGGATGGATCTCAACCATGCTAACATAGCAGGGAAACTCCCAGAAAAGCTTAGCCTCGGCATCCCAACGGATCTGGCCCTCATCTGCCAGTACTCTTAACCTTGATTCAACTGACCTTGAATGAGACTCGTGTTAGGTATGAAGGACAGATTCATTTTCACCTGACCTCATACTGACTTGTCTAAACCAAATGTACCCAATAGTTTTTCCATCCAACATTTTTTTTTTTTTTTTTGGGAGAACTTTGTTGGACGTAAGTAGAGAGTAGATCCACTATGATTGCAGATCAATGTAATATTCCACTACCACCATTTTTATCCACTTTGAAGCTAAACCATGTCAATCTAACTCGAACCACTGAGATAACTTAAGTTTTTTCTCTTTTCTTTTTATTATTGGTAGTATAAGTGCTGATCTCAATGCAGAAGCGATGTCATCAGAATGTTGTTTGCTGACCCGCTTGTCGACGAAGTCGAACCCTAGATCACCTGAAACTGAATCCTAACTGAAGGTAGAGTCCAGTGACTAGCTACTGGAGTTGTTGGAATCAGTCAAGGCCCAAACTCAAGTCCGATTGGTGGTGTACAACCGTGAGTGAGAGAGACAGAGAGAATACTGTTTTTTGAGAGAGAGATTAACAATAGTAATTGCACTATTAAATGAATTTAAACCTCTGTTTAACTAACACATGTTGGTTCAAGTGATTTGTCATTTATTCCTTTTAAGCAAAGTCTCAAATTCGAGTCTTGTGAATGGAGAAAATTTATGATGAGAGAGCTTTACTCTTTGTTGAGCCAACAGTAGTTCGAATCCAAGGAAACGGAGATTCCAAGACCCCCCAAAAAAAAAAAATTCTGTTTAACCACTCCTCAAGCAGGCACTTAGCTACTAAACTTAAGGAAAGACAAGGGGTATAATTCAATCCCTAACTGCCCAGAATTAAATGTGGGACTTGGCCATTGCTTGCCCCGATCAACATCTCCAACTAGGCCACACAGGTCATTAATAATACATCTCTTTTCCAACAGATCTCTTAATGTTTCATGTTGAAAATGAGGTGTGCAACCAAAAAGTAACGATTAGTGTTATATTATACAATACTTTTTATTTTTTAGTTTGTTCTTTAAAAATGAAAACAAACATCAATTTTCGAACAGAACTTTTGGTAATTTCTAGTTAATTAATTTATTATACATATTATCAGGAGTCCTGAAATGACTTAATTGTAAACTAATTATGATTGTCTCAATTATCCTATCATGAACTCCATTCCACAACATATTATGTCAATATTAATATATTATTCTTGAACACACAAAAAAAGTGCAAAAGTCAATTTAGTTAGGGCTCAACCTGTCCTTGACAAGACTACAGAGTTTTTATTGCTTAATACAATGACTCTATTTGGTAAAAAACTGCTAGCTATTAGTTGTTTGTATTAGTTATTAACTGTTAGTTGTTTGAATAAGTTGTTGCTGTTAACTATTTGAATTAGATGTTTGTAAAAAAAACTATTTGATAAGATTAGCTGTTTTTGATAAAATTGTGAGATAAAAAGCTAATTCTTAAAAGCTCTTCCAAAAAGCTAATAGAATTAACTTTTTAAAATTAGCTTTTGAACCTAAAAAATTATTCCAAAAAATCAATTTACTAAACACCCAAATTAACTTTTTGATGAGGTCAAACAACTATTTTTGATCCAAAAAATTATTTTTAACTAAAAAATTATCTAAAAATTTATTTGCCAAACACCCCAATATAATTATGCAATGTTTAAAAGCCGGAGCTAAATTCCTGGCTTAGCACAAGGATAAGTAATTAAGGTTTAGGCTTTTCATCTGGGGCTCGTGGACCGTCTCTAGGCTCTTTAGCGGATCATGGCCTCATGGGTATGACATGCATATGTGATTAGTCCACGGCATAGACTCACACCCATAGCCACATAGTGATGTCGACTATATTTGCTGGCCCATGGTTTGCTCTGATGTTCTAATACCTTCTCCATCGTAGCTTGCCATGATCTAATCATTGCATTTACACCCAAAAAAACACACTACTCATAACTCATTGTACTCATTAGTTAATCTATCTCATTCTAGTTTACATCTATTTTTTTGGCTACCAAGGGATAATTCCTTAACCATTAATAATTTATCAAACGACACTTACAATGTGTAATCAATAATAATAAATACAAAATTTTAAGTGAAAAAATAACCTCAATCTCAAAAGAACTAACTTTGCACACACTGAACGCTCGTCTTTCCACTCCAATCATTGTTTCTTCATACAAACTGGGGAAGAGATTCGCGGATCTATTTTGACTATCTGGTGATAAGAGATCTGCTGATCTATTATAGTTCCATCGAGTGAGATAATCTTCTGACATGAAGGACTACATTTGAATTGTCGATTCCTATCGAATTGATGCTTTGCAATAAAGGAATGCTTCATCCCTTGAAAAATCAATCACACAACTACACAATAACAAGTAAAAATCAATCCTAAAAAAACTTTCACAATCGGAAAGAGAGAAAACTCTCACAATCGAAGATGAATACTAATTATAAGATAAAAATACTATTAAAAAGATAGAATAAAGAAGAAAAATGGCCAGGATTATGGAAAACCTACCTTGCATCCCGACCCCATGAAAATGCTCCAACACAGTTAGGGCTAGAGAGGATCAAGAAGATGTTGACATGGAAGAAAGTTACCGGTGCCATTGATGGCGGCTATAATAGGGAGGCCTTGATAGTCCCTAGACTGCTCATGTTAAGTTGAGCACAATTTGTATGCCCATTAAATGCTCGATAAAATTCTTCCCCCAAGAATGTCTTAGGTTGAGAATCCTTTTTCAAACACCACGTTAAACATGAAACCTCGACAAACTTAGAAAAATCACCAATCACCTATCTAGACAATGCTCCTTCAGTTTCTAATGTTTCAATCTTTTGCCAGTCACGTAATCACGTTACTTCAGGTTGTTTCTTTTGGACAGGCCTAGTTGCCTTTCAACTAAATGCCTTTCTTTTCTCCAACAGAAGAGTGACCATAATGGCAATCAAGCTACAATCTGGGACATTAAATTTAGGAGCATTGACCATAAGTCCATAACCAGTTTTCATCCTTATGGGGGATAGTTTACATCTATTATTAAAACAAAAGTTTGTAAGGGAAATTGATCTACACGTATGTATTTTTCATATTTAGAGTATACTCCAAATCAATATTTAATTTAAGTCCAAATCATAAACCAACCTAAATAATTAATTTAAAATTAAATGAAAAAATAAATTGAGATAAAGTAAAAAATTAACTTTATGAAAACTACATAATGCCATTGATCCTCTTAAAAAAATCTCAATTGAGATTTGAAATAATTTTAAAAAATTTAATGAAGAATTTAAAATTCTTACCTTATCTGCCTTTTATCATTCCTCAAAAAAATTTCAAAATAAAAGACAAATAGAGGGGAAAAAGAGAGAGAAAGGAAAACATGTCATTTTTATAGCTTGCAAATTAAACTGTTCATTTTAACTGGGAAAAGACGTAAACATCGCCTTTGAACAATTAGAGGTTCTAATGTGCTTCTATATATATCTAAATATCTAATCGATTGTAGACCGGCAAAACTGACTATATCCTAATGACCTGAACCAAACGGCCCGAAATCAAACCCAAGCCGATAACTGAAAGAGTTGAATCGATCTCGGCCCGGGCGAAACCCGAAACCAAACCGACCCGAAACCGTATTGACCCGATTTGACCCAAAATCCGAAGTGACCCGAGCTGAGTCCGAACTGACCCGAAATCCTGTTGACCCGATGTAGAGCAGAACCTGAAATGACCCGAACCCGAATGACCTGAATCGAATGAAACCCGAATCGATTCATATATATCCGAATCGATTTCAACTTGAACAAAAACGACCCAGATCCGAATTTGACCTGACTTGATTCTAACCCGACCAAATCCAAACTTAAAGTAGTGAGTGATGATACTAGCTATACATCTTCACTTGACATTTATGATGCGAAAGGGGAAAGCAGATAACAAAACCTTACTTTGAACAAAAGAAATAATGCATTTGCAATTTTGGAGGGAAATAACTTAATAAGGATTTGACTTGTTTGAGTAACAAAAACGAAAATATAGAATGAAGCAGCTAAAGTTATTCTATAGTTTATATTGATTAATCACAACTCTTCGATTTTTTTTCTTCATATCTTTGATTTGATGGTTGGGAGTCATGGGATTTATAGTACTATTTGTTCATCTACTTGATTACTTCCTTATGTGAGGCATTGAGAGTAACCCAATTGAAACTAAATCTTGGACGAACTAGAAAGAGTGGATTTATATCAACCCAAAATTCAAATTGATATGACTTTTTTTTTTGGGTGCAAGATTGAAAACTAACCCAAGTAAAATGTAATCTTGGACGAATTAGAAGAAGATTAAAGATTAACCCAATTGAAATTCATGGCCTTTATAACCTACTTCTAATTCGTCCAATATTCTATGCCTTATATGGACGTGTAAGATATCAAACTCATACCATATATAAACTGACCCAATTGAAATACAAGCCGACCCGAAAAGTAGCCCGATCTGATTTCTACCCAACCCAAAATTGACCCGAACCCATAACCGAAACCTATCTGAATCGACTTTGTCCCGATCCGCGCCCAAATCAACCTAAACGAGCTTGATCCGATCCGAACCGTACCCGAACCCGAACCGAATTCGATTTGCCCGAACTTAACCCGAATCGAACCCGAACCCGAACCGAAATTGATCAACCAGAGCATAACCCGATCCGAACTTAACCCTACCCGAATCTGAACTGATCAATGACCCGCTTGCCAGGTCTAATCAATTGTAAATATTTGCTAATTTTTCATAGTTAAAGTTCTACTTCGATTGATTCAAGAGTTGCAGTGAAAAATGCTTATAACATAATCTTTATAATGTAGTTACTTTTTAGCTATTAGTTATACTCTGTCTATTCTATTTTTAGTACTAGAAGTTTTAACTTGATAATTATCTCATTTACAGATAGCATAACTAATTAAAAGAACTCATCAAAAATTTAAAAATAAACTTTTACAATTATTTTGCATGATAGGGATTCTAAAAATATTACTCTCTTCGTCTCATAGTCACTATCAAAAACATCTATTTCTAAGGTGTCATAATATTGTGAAAATTCTCTTTTTCAATGCCTTATGAATATTTGCATTAGCTGAAAAATCATTTTCATCATACGAACTTTGTTTATTAATTAATTTGACATATTTTCAAAATGTGAAGGTCCATTAATTAAAGCGATTAGTTAGCTTTAGTTTTCCAAAGCATTAATCAATTATAATTATTAAGGCAGTGGTGAGCATTTATGGCGTGCGTGGCCTGCTGGAACTCGAAGAAATGAGGAAAATCTTAGTTGGTCATGAGCTTGAATTGTTGTGTGGGGCTCAACTCATGTCCAGCTTCCTGAAATTTCACACTGCTTGTCTACTTATAACAGTTTCTTTTTTGTTCCCAAAAAATATTTATTTAAAGTTAGACTCTATGATGAATTGGGTTGCTAATATTTTTTTAAAGAAGAAGTCTCTGAATTGTGGAGGTCAGAATCGTTTGTTCAAGTATCATTTTGATGGATGACATAATAGCTCACAACATAAATATATACATGGTCAATGCAAATAAATATATTTATTTTCAATTTTGATTATGGAATCCAATCCATTGGAAAAATATTCATATTCACTTGAAGTCATTGAAATCAGGTGGTGTGACTAATATAAATTAAAAGTAACATTAAACTAAATCCACTAATGATCACTTTTCATATAGTCATTGTTTATTATATTATAAATTTGCAACTTTTTTAGTGTGATTACCTTCACCTGTAACTTTTATATTGGATGAATTGATTTAATTCTATAAATTGTATATGAAAAAGAGATTATAGGTTCTCTTAATTGGAAGCGAGACTTATACTACATACAAGTCTAAAGATCCATTAAAATACTATGGTATTACCTAATAAAAGTGATCATTTTCTTTTTTAGCAGATATCAAGTAAAAAATTTAAAGTGAATTCTTATAGGAATCATACTTATCACCATTATGTCATATTTATATGTCATATACGCGAATCTAATAACAATGATAAAACACCAGTTACTATTTATTCAAATTAATACCAAATATTTAAATTTAAATTTTATATAATCTAAACATCTAGACTTCTCGTCGTTACAAGGCATATTGAAAATGTAAATTATAACAAATACTCATATAATGTGGTCCTCCACCTCCAAATTTAAACATCTTTAATGAAAACTTATAAAATTAACTAACGAAAGAAAGAGACTGAGATATCCTACTCTTCATTCCATGAATTTCTCCGCAGTTTACAAGAAAGGGGAGGCAATTTTGAGCTTGGAAAAGAACATCTAAACTACTAACGTTGACTTAGTACACAAGGCACGGCGGCAATTGCAAATCCCAATATCTAATCATCAATCATCATTTACACTGTTTTCGGTGCAGGCGTTCGTTGGGTGGATGATTGCAGTAAAATTACTTGCTTTCTCTCTCCTCTTTCCTATGAACATTCCTGTGCTTGGTTTTATTTTTAATGGAAGATTTGCATAATTGGTTTTGATTGCTTGTGGGCATTATATTGGACAAAAGGCATCATATTGCCACCAGTATTTTTCGTGCTCTTGTGGACATCACACCGTTCTTCCAATGCAATTGAGGTGTACTGCGAAAATTCTCCTCCTTTCCTGGGTCTTTCATTACTAAAACAAGAGTCCCACATCAGGAAATTGGTTCTTTTCTTCGGTTTTCTGGGAATTTACCAAGTGGGTATTGGATAAAAAGTCAATTCGACAACATTGGATTAACGAGTACGTGAGATTTTGATTTCAAAACATCAAATTTGGTATTGGAGTTCTTCAGGTTTTGATTCATCCAAGAGAGAGAGGTTTTGGGGCTTGTTGTTCCTTCTTGTGCTTTTGAACGGGAGATCCTTGGATTGAGAAATGATCAAGCGGGTATGGAAACAACTTGCAGGAGTTGAATGGTTGGTAAAAACCCATTTGAAATTTCAAGTTGGGTTTGGTTTGTTGATGTTGAAATCGTAAACTACTGTGCAAATGTTTCCAATTTTAATTAGTTCACGGATCATTTGGTAAGACTTTTTCACTTGGGTTTTAATTTGGGGCAGATCAGCAGTACATGTGGCTGTTGCAACCAACATTCTCGTACTTTGATGCCATAGGCAGTTCGTTCTGGGTTGTTGGCTCTTGCCTCCTTGTAGAGACTAGAAACAAACAAGAATTCTAGACAGAGTGAGATCAGTTACTCCCTTTATGTTATCCAGTTCTCTTATTGTTCTTCCTTAGCCTGGGGTTGTTGATTCACTAGTGTATAATCCTGCACAGTTAGACATGAGATTCCTAAGCATAGTGGGCAATTCTTTAGGCTGCTCAGCTTCAGGGGAACGCTTAGTCTCAGCTGCAAGAGATGGTGACCTTCAAGAAGCCAGAGAATTATTAGAGTACAATCCTCGTCTTGTTCGATATTCAACTTTTGGTGTCAGAAATTCCCCCCTGCATTACTCTGCAGCCCAAGGCCACCATGAGGTAAATGACGGCGCCCCTCCCCCCCCCCCCAAAAAAAAAAAAAAACTTTTCATGGAAAGATACTACTCCTAAAATTTCAGTATTTGATGACTGTGATGATTGGTTTTCCTATTGTCAGATCGTTACTCTTTTGCTTGAGTCTGGAGTCGATATTAATCTGAGGAATTATCGTGGGCAGGTAATCACTACCTATGATTTTTTGCATATCCTTTGGTCTATCGTTATTCCCTGATCTGTCTCTCAATCTTTAGGCAAGTGTGTGTTTGTAACTTTTAGGACTCAGAGAGTATAAAATGATCTCGTAATGTTGTAGTATGAATATTAAAGGGGCCTTCGCTTCGCTAGCTAGGTCCGTGAAAGAATAATAGGTCAAGGTTTGTTTGGTTTGGTTTCTGCACTTCATTTTAATGGTTGCCCCTGGTTTGCCAATTTCAGTGCAAATTTTGCTTGCACTTTCCTCAATATGGAGTACTGGTAAATAGAATACTTTAGCTTGTATTGATGAGATCATTCTGCTTCTCTGATTTTTTTTTTTTTTTTCTTTTGTGAAAAAGGATATTTATCATTTGATTTGTTCAGCAGACTGCCTTGATGCAAGCATGTCAGCATGGCCACTGGGAGGTTGTTCAGATTCTCATTCTTTTTAAAGCCAATGTATGCCATTTCCTCTTTTTTGCTCTCTTCAGCTCCAGAAGATACTGTGACACTGGAAATGGTTGAATTAGACAATGGTCAGTTATAAGCTTTGCATCCATTGTAATGTAGATTCACAGGGCAGACTATCTTAATGGGGGTACTGCACTCCACTTGGCTGCTTTGAATGGGCATACTCGGTGCATCAGGCTTCTCCTAGCAGATTATGTTCCTAGCATTCCCAATGCTTGGAGCATATTATGGAAAAAATGCAAAATGGAAGAGGGAAATTCAGAATTTAATGAAAGGTACTTTCTGCTGGATATTGCTTCCATAGTTCTACTCTTTAGATCTTTCTACTCTTTAAATCATCCACCTAAGTTCAAACTGTGATCTTCTGTATCCCTTGGACTAGTGCGCTTCTTCAGGTGATCAACAAACCTGCAGACGGAGGCATCACTGCACTTCATATGGCTGCATTGAATGGGCATTTTGAAACTGTTCAATTACTTTTGGATCTTGGAGCTTCTGTTATAGAAGTAACAGTGGAAGATGGGACGACAATTGATCTCATTGGTGAGTTCTTTACCTGTTGTTGAAGGATGTCATATTTTTGCTCACTGTATGACGTCGGTATTGTTATTAAAGTATACCATATGCAATTTCATGGAAATGTAACTATATTTTGCTATTAAACATTATCTTTCAAGTAACTATAGGAAACCTGAGCGTTTCTGGTCATGAATTTTTCTAGAGGTTCTATATATAATCTATTTTCATATTAGTTTTTCATGGGGTATACAAAGTGACAGATGTATATGTTATCACTGTGACACAGTGTGCAGTTGATACTAAAGATTCTTATTGTCAGGAATCTCGACAATATTTTAATAAGCACAACATTAACTTATTTCATCTGTAGATTATGTAATTTCGATACTATGCGTAGAGCTTTAATCACAATTGGTAAAGTACCTGAGCAGCCTCAGCAGCCTCAAAAAGAGTCTTCAAACTTAATAGGGATATCCACTTTAGATCTTGCGCTTATCCTCCAAAGATTTCAGATTGTGGGAAAGACTCCTTTGATCATATGTCCCTTTGGAGAATTTCTCCCATGAGGATTACTTAAAGGCATTCTAGATGAGAAATTATTGGGTCTTGTTCATCTCAGAAATAGATGAGTTCTATGGAGTTGCATTTTCCTCCATATTATGTCATTAATTCACTTTCAATGTCCAGGACATCTTCCCAAAGAATAAGGTTTCCTCGTTTTGCAGGAGCAGGAAGTACTCCTCTCCATTATGCAGCTTGTGGTGGAAATGCTCAATGTTGTCAAGTAGAGTCTCATCCCATCTCGAGCTGTAATTATGGGCTCAATCTCTGCAATGGTGCTGATATTTTTTGTGGCATTTTTTTTTTTTTTTTATGGTTCAGATTTTGATTGCGAGGGGTGCTAGTGTCACAGCTGAAAATGCAAATGGGTATGATTGCCTTTACTTCTTTTTAAGTGCTCCTCTGTTGATTCTACTTTCTTTATCCGAAAGACTGGTTTTGTTTCAAAAAATTTATGAAAATAAACGTTGATGGACAGTACTTGTGTGGCAATCAGATTGCCTACTTAGACCCTTGATACAAGTGAACTGCCAGAGGGATCCGGGACCTATAAGTTTCTTTTCTTTTGATTCCTGGGACATAAGATGCAAACCAACAAAACAAGCAACAATTTGAGGAAGAACCCTGAAGAAAATGATGTGCATGGCTATAATCTGATAAAGGATTCTGTAACATAACTAATGAAACAAACATATTAGCACTAAGTGAGAACTAATACCAGTGCAAGCGGGATGAGGGGAGGACCATGAACATGGTTTGGGATCTCAGGCAATGGAGGAAAATCGGAAGCAACAGCTATTTGACTGTAGCATGGAAGGGATAGGCAAAGATTAACTTAGAAATCATAAAGAATCAACTGGTGGACTGCGCCCTTAATGCGTGGAAGCAAATGAGGAATGGATTCATATCTGCCTATGTATGCAAGAAGTTACACTGATGTCAAAGTTATGCAAGTACTGAGTCAGTTGTGATACTAGTTCAGTAGCTCAAGGTTGAGCCTTGTCTGCCCCACTCGCAATTTAAAATCATTTGTTTCATACAATGAATAGAAGCAGCATTGTCCATAGAAATAGAACTGCTGGCTTTGGTTGGACTGCTCTGGAGGCAGGCCAACCATCGAGATTTGGTGAAGGATCCATAGCATCAGTCAAAGCCCTTCATGATTCACATCTTAGTTCTAGAATATGTTAGTCTTTTCACTACCGCTGTCTTACTATTGGGGGCCATGGTTTGTGTCACTCTATTGCTGAGACCGAGCATAATACTGTGAATCAAGGCTGACCGCAAATGTGATCTCAATGCTGATTGATGTCCAGCAAAGTTCTCTTTGTGCTTTTATAAATGGAAAACTAGCTAGACAATCCAAAGAAGGCAATGTGAAAGGCTATATACAGGTCGAATTGAGGGATTCAAAATTTCAGAATAAGAGATCAAATTTCTTCAAATTCAGAGAATTGACTGCCAGCAGGGCTAGTTTCCTTGAAAAGTGGTGTTGCAAGTTGATTCTTGATGTGAGCAATCTCAACATTCTGGTGCACATTGGGGCTGTTAGCTAAAGATTTGTTTAAGAAATGCTGTCTGGCACTCTGTGGGAACAGTAGGCACAATAACCAGTTTTCCGTGTAACCTATTTGCTCAGATTCTGAATCAGAAAGCAACATTCCCTTTTCAATTTGGGACAGTCACATATGGTCAAAGTCATTCTGATCCTTGGGAATGAAGTTATAAGATGAGTTTGGCTTCCAATCTTACTAACTATGAATACTAGGTTAGCAGTCTAAACAAGAGTCTTGGTATCCTTATGGCATCTTTGTTGTTAGGATATTGACGTATTAACATATTTGACACATGCTTTTATGACATGCCATTGTAATGAAGTCTGCCTCATGATTCACTTGCATCATGGCTTATTGACATACTAATTTTGTGTGTTGTAGATGGACACCCTTGATGGTAGCTCGTTCCTGGAACAGAGATTCAATCATTGAAATGCTCTCGACCCCCGAAGAGATCCAGTTGCCACCTACACCTTCCCCATATCTCTGTCTTCCCCTTATGAGCATCATCAAAATTGCAAGGTGCGTAGACTATTGATATTTCTAGATTTGGTTTTTAAGTTTCGTAATGTTTTCAGAAAGGTATATTGAACATCTGACTGAATCTTGTGTTTCATTTTTTTTCTTTCTGCTAACAGGGAATGTGGCTGGAGAAATTCAGACATGTTACCTACATCCCAAGATCCCTGCGTTGTCTGCCTAGAAGGCAAGTGCACTGTGGCTTCTCAAGGTACTGCTAACCTTGAATTAACTTTGTTCGGTAATCATAATCGCTGTCAATTTCTATTTATTATGAAAAGTATGAGAATGTCACAGCATGATATGCGTAATTTTTAGGTTGTAACCATGAGTTCTGCACAAGATGTGCTCTATACCTCTGCACAACTAACTATTCCTCAGGAGTTGCCAAAGGACCCCCAGGATCAATACCCTGCCCTCTTTGCCGCAATGGCATTGTCTCCTTCACCAAGCTACCCGGCACCAGGCCAATGACCAAGGATGCAGCAAGGGCGAGCCTTTCACTGTCCTTTTGTGCGTGTTCATGTGAGAGGCCAGAGCGTACCTTGCTGACTACCCCTCTTTGCAAGCCACCGCCTCCATCCTCTAACCGAGTATCCCCCCTTGGCTCCTCTTTTCGGTCCCTCAGCTGCAGGAAGTTTCCTTCGATGAAACTCAACTCGGGTTTTTGCATGGGTGCATCGGACACTACTCCTTCGATCATTGCAGGGTCTGTCCATCAAAGACTGAGGAACCACTTGACCACAAGGATGATGAGCCTAAGGCGATCGTCTTCCCATTCAGAAGGAAGGAAGTCTTGGTTCTGCTCCCTCAACCAGTATGCCACTACAAGTGGTGCTTAGTTTTTGCTGAATAGTGAGTTGTCTCTTTAGCATCAGCTTTCCTTTTGGTATTTTTGCAGGTGGTCTACCAAGTACTTTTTGAAAATTTTGCCCTGTACTCTTTTGAAATTTTTGCCCCCAATTTGTAGAACTCATGTACATAGGTTTTGGTTTTCCTTTTTTAGCTTTAAAGAATGATAAAGAAGTGAAAGAAAAAGAGAGTTACAATTCCCTGTAAGTACTGGAATATGCATGAGAAAAGGCATGGTAAAAAGCGTTCAGGAACAATTTTCACCCCCTCCCCCCCACCCCCCCAAAAAAAAATTGTGTAAGGGGTCTTTAAGAGATGCTGCTAAATTCAGGAGTGCAAGTGTGCTATATAGAACTGAAATTGAACCTAATGCGCTTAGCAAGCCCTCGAGTTCAGTTCGGTTAGGGCTTTGCTAGTGCTTAGCTCAACTTGAGCCAAGACCAAGCTGGGTTGTCAAGTTTACCAAGACGAGGTGACGAGCATGGCTGTGGGTCGGTTTGGTTTGCTTGCCTTTCATGAATGCATGTTCAAATCTAAAATTTCAATTAGGATTGAGTGCCAAATTTAAAACTTTTTTAGGAAAAAAAAGAAACTAAAACATTGGGCTAAATCTAGCCGTCCACGTCGAGTTTTGAGCCAGACAATAGTCGTTCAAGTCCGAGCTTGAGCGCATCGAACTTGACAAGCTTCAAACCAAGCCCAAGCCCTCCTATAGCTTGGTTCAACTCAATTCATATAGGTTAGGGGTGTATCTTTCAGCCCCCCAAAAAAAAAAAAATTAGGTTGCTATTTTAAAACGGTTGAAGTTATTATAGTTGAACACTCCTAAAATAGATCCAATAAGTATAAGATATCCTTGCAATTAGTAGACCCAACTACTTATATTGTATTTTTTCTTTTTTAATAAAAAATATAGTTGTAAAGATTTGCCAGAAGCAATCAAAAGCAACAAACATAACAACTCAACATCTCTCTCATACCACACTCTCACTCTATGACTATCTAAATCTCTCTCCTCTAGTTATCTTCCTATTCCTATTTTTCCTTTCAGTTGAATTTCGAAAGCCATATGCCAAAAGCCGACCAAATTGATCACATTGAGGGGATAGCCCATAGACAGTTTGTTATATTGTGAAATATTTAAATTTGACGCATTTTCTAATGACTTTATCATCCTTCGATTTCAAAACATGAAAAAATATAAATGATAATTGCAATGGTAGACTATTATATTTTGCGTATTATTTTAACCTTATTCACTACAAAAAAAAGACCAAACAAAGACGGAATCAGCGACGGAATAAGGCTTATCAACGACAGAATTTTCATATCAGCGACGAAATTGGCGACAGAAGACGGATGTCGGATTTTCGCTCGTCGCTGAGTACTGGGTGATGGAATTTTGAAATTCCGTCGCAATGAACGACGGATATTATGTCATACTTTTTTTTGCCGGAAAAAATTGGCGGGCAGGGAGCGACGGAATGAAAAATCCGTCGCCACCATCGACGGAAATAGCGACAGAAATTTCGCCGCTGGTGGCGACGGATTGTCCATTCCGTCGCCACTTTCTGCCCCAAAAAAAATAAATGCTTCCGTTCCGTCGCCAGTCCGCTACTAAGTTTCTAATTTTTTTAAAATAACAACGCTTGTTTTTGATCGTATCCCTTAGTACATACATTTTAATCCCTACAAGAAATTTATAAGAAATTTACACTCAATCAACATCCAATGGTTTCGAATATGACTTCATTCGAAGCGTTCTCAACAATTTCAAGCCACACAAAGGTGGAATATCACATCCAAAGTAACACTTCCAACCAAGGGTTTTGAATTCACAAAGCATAAGTCCCAAATAAAATCTCTACATATCACAAACTACAAGTCCAGTCAAATCAAAAGTTGCTAGTAATTAAAAGTAACGTTATGTTTGCAGAAGAGGGAGAAGCAGGCGCCAAATGAGAGGGGAATGAAATGAGCACTAAGGGGAGGGGAATGAAATGAGCACCAATAGTAGAGGAAGCAAGCAGAAAGATATATACTCCATAAGGAACCAAGCAGGAGAGCCACCAGTTGGGAAAAACTACAACCAACTCAATCACCAAGGTGAGGATCATTCTCTTCCTCTTCCTCTTCCTCTTCCTCATCCTCGTCCTCATTATGTTGCGAAATATGAGTAAATGGTCGCTGAGATCCCAAGCCAGAAGCTTGTTGCATTTGGAAGAAAGCTTGGAAGCATTGATCGATGCTCCTCATTTGTTGACTCAGTTGTTGGTCGTTTTGGATGAGTAATTTGTTGGATTCCTCCAGTTGCTTATATTTCTCCATAAGCAACCGGTTAATTTCAGCTTGTGAAGTTAGCTCACTTCCCAAGTTGGTTACTACACCCCTTAAGTCATTGAGCTCTTGTTGCAATGGTGAATTACTGGTACCTGCTGACAGGCATTAAAGTGAAGTATGCATTAATATTGCAATTAAATAAATTCATCGTATAACCATGTTCATTGAGACTTTACTATGAAAACTGTACCGACTCTTTGAGTGAGATTGAAGTAACCGGATTCCCTAATGTTGACAGCCTCATCGCCAATGCCATAAATACGACCCTTCTTGTTCTTGTACGTCTTTACCCACAACTCATTTGGGTTTGGAAGTGGCTGGTTTGGATCTTGAGAAGTGTTATCTCCGGTCCCTTGAGAGTTGATAACATCTTAGAAATCACATTCAAAGGATTTCTACAATACTGCAACATACGCAAGAAATCATATATATTACAATTAATGAAAGTAAAGTATGCAAGTTCATGTTGAACTACCAATAAAGATTGAGAATAGCTAATTGCTTACATATATTTGTTGTGATTTCTTGTCAACCCAAGGGGCATCTTCTTTGCCATGGAGTTTGTGAGTGCAGCTGAATAATTCAACAATCGTGGGCTCCGTTCCAAGTTGTTCCCTCTATGTACGTGCCAGAAAGAATGATGTCAACCCCAAGCCAAACTACAGTATTGAAATTAAAAAAATACATAGCAAATTCATTTACCAAATACCACCTATGCTCATGCATAGGGATAGAGGTATAGGTGTGGAGAGATAGGCCATCACTTTCTGGAGTACCCAGTTGATTCTTCTGAGCCGTTTCACGCAATTTCTTGTAATGTTCATTCGTCCAGTGCTGTTAGAGTCCCTCCCATTGGGTATCACTGAGCCAAACAGGCTTCTTGTTATGCTCCCTTGCTCTGCCAAGGAAGTCTCTCAAGCATGGATTGCCTCGATTTTTAAAATTCCTTCTTATACGGTCCTCATGGACCAGATCCCAAGTAAACCACTTCTGTAATTATGAAAACAATAAACACATCAAATGATACAATAGTACTTTATCACGTTCACACAAATTGTTAATATGTAGTCACTATAGTTACCGTGAACTCTCCAAATCACAAATCTCGTACTGGTTTGGGCACTTTATCCCAAGTAAGCCAAGCTCCATTATATTTGCTTTGAAATATGAGCAAAATTCTACTAACAGCATCATCATTGGAGAAAAACTTAATTGAACATAAGACATCAAATTGATTACTTGTGATGCAAAATTCATGTAGTAGTTCATAACATATAACAAATTTGTGGCATGTTATAATCAGCTTTGATACTCAACAGTCTCACCGCAGCAGAGAGCTCATTGTGGTTGGAACAACCATCATATAAGGGTTGTTGAGCTGCTTGAACCAAATTATAAAATGGTTCTTGGCAAGTGCTTGACTGCTTTTCCCTTACATTTTGATTTGCTATTATAACATCATCAACCAAGCCCTCCATCCGATCTACGTATAATTCATAATAGTTATCATTAATATGACTTGAACCTTCAACTTGGGGAATTTTACTATTTGAATACTCAGAATAATATTGCTGAGGTTCTATTTCCCCATGATTTATCCAAAACCAATACCCTTGCACAAAACCCTTATACATAAGGTGCATCTTGACCTTATTGGGTGTCAATACACCCTATTTCTGTATTTCGTATAAGGACATCTATACTTCCTCCATTCAGAAATTCTGTCTGTCTACGTACAAATTGATCGAATTGGTTTACTCCATCTAGAAATTCTTGCGTATAACCACTGCGATCAGGTAGTAATCTCTTATACATCCACCTACAATGTGAAGGATCATTCATATTCTGCTCAAATAACAATAACCACATAAGGTATTTGATAAGAATTAATTTTAATTAAAATTATAATAATTACATAAATTACTCAATTATATATTATATATGTTTACTTATAAATTTCTACATGCATCAAAAAAAACTTATAAATTTCTACAAATATACTTATATTCTAACGAATTTTACAAAACTAATAATTCATACAAAGTTGACCACTTTATTCCACCAACATATCAAATTTCAATTTAAAATTACCAAATCTAAGTGTACATTGCATTGGGCAAAATCTTTAGACAAATAAGAGTTACAACTTCATACAAACATCACATTTGAACAAAATTATAAACTAAAGCATCTCAATCCACCAACGTATCAACATTCAAGTTCACATCACCAAACCTAAATCCTAAATTACATTGAGTAATATCTCCAATCAAATTAGAGCAATAACCTCACACAAATATCACATTTCAACAACAATATCAATTAAAACATTTCATTCCACCAACATATGAAATTTCAACTTCAAACTACCAAACCTCAACCCTAAATCGCATTACCAAATTCTTGTAACGAATTAGAGTAATAACATCACACAAATGCCACATTTCAACAACAATATTAATTAAACTATTTCATTCCACCACCATATCAAATTTTAACTTCAAACTACCAAACCTAAACCCTAAATTGCATTTACCCAAATCTTGCACCAAATTAGAACAATAACCTCACACAAATACCACATTTCAACATAAATATGAACTAATTATGAAATTCTAACAATCTAATATAAAAATTTGTAGAAAGTATAACTAATTTAGTTGAAGAAACTTACCTCAAATTTGTTTAAAAAACCGACAAGAGGAGGGAAGAGAGGGCGGCCGGCGTCTACCGGCGGTAGGGGGGGCGGCGACGGCGGCGAACGGGGCCGGCGGCGGCTGAGTGGCGTTCGCGATGGTCGAACGGAGCTTTAGCGTTCGTGTAAAACCCCGAAGAATCAAATTGGGAGACCTAGTGACGTGGACCAACCCTCATAATCCAAGTCATTATAAATAATTTTTTTTCTCGCTACGTGTTGTCTTTTAAAACTGTATTTCAACGATGAAAAAAAAATATTTATTTTTTATCCGGGTTATTTTTGTTCATATTCCTTGATTTAAATAATTGCATATTTTATCTCACAACTCAACTAATTATTTTTTAATTATTTCCCTCCTAACTATCTTTATTTTGAAATTTAAATTTTCCCCCTAATTCAAACCCTAAAATTGGTACTTAATTTCCTTCTTTTTTCCCCTTATTTTCTTTCCTTTTTTTCACTTCTCTTTCCTTCCTTTCCTTTCTTTTTTTTTTCTTTTTCTTCCTTTTCCTTCCCCTTTGCCGTGAACACCGCCTAAACCCTAAAGTAAAAAGCCCCCTTTCATTCTCTCTTCCTCTCACTCTCTTCCCTCCTCTCTATCTCTCTCTCTACTCTTCCTCTCTCTATCTCTCTCACATCTCTCTCTCTCTCCACCACCTTGCTACCAGGACCACCGCACCAACCGCCCGGGGCGCCGCCCATAGCCACCTCCAATCCCCCTCCTACTCCCTCTCTTGTGTTGGTAGGCAACAACGTGGTGCATGGCGTTTCATGCACCCCCATGCATCCAAACTCAAACCTTTATTCTTCGTTTGATTTTTCAGGCTTGAAATTGAGATAAAAGTTTTGATTTCTAATATATATTCTACTTTCTCAGCGTTTTCAGCATTAAATTTGGGCGGAAGCGGTGATTCTACCAATTTCGATCCGAAACCGGTTCAAGGTAAACCATGACGTCGTTTTGATAACGTTTGTTTTTCCAATTGAATAAAATTTGATTCTTTTCGCTTGGGTAGGAGGGGCAAGTAGCGCGAGGATGGAAATTTTTGTAACCCGGCACAACCGAAAAACCGACCCCAAAGAGGAGGGCTGTGTTGGGCAGAATGTCATTGTAAATACACTGATTTTGAAAATTCGGTGGTTTTTCTCTAGACTTCCAAAAATTGTAAAAATTTTATGGCAGACAGACTAAAATGTGGTAAGAATGTGGATTTTTGAATTGGATAAATCGGGATTGTATTGTAAAAGTTATGAGCTGTTTACCGAGTACTGTCAAAACCAAGTCAGTGAGGATAGTCAGTAAGTATTGAAATTTTTAACCTAGCTATGTTAGGAATTAATGAGAACACCGAACTTGAAAGTTGTAGTATACGAGCCCATCTTTCTGTTTTGTGGAAGAAATAAATTTTCAGAGGTTGGTTCTGAAAGTTATGGGATTAGGAATCCGGGTTATAAGTCTGGGCAGAAACTTCCAATCTGGGGACTGGACTGCACCGTCGGCGAATTTGAAAAATTACCTAGGTCAGGTCTGTTCGCCTAAAATTATGAAATTATTAAGGTGACTACCTCGGGATGTCCCGTACGATTTCATTTTGGAATCGGGCCAATTGGGATAGCGTGACCCGAGTTATAAGCAAATTATCATGGACTGTCCGGAGTGGAATAGTCAGTGTCACTGATAAAAGAATGGAGAAGACAACCCAGTTCGAATCAGAAACAAGCAGAACCCCAAATATGAAAATGGTCAGGGACGGATTAAAGTTTCTAGGTTGGACTAGAACGCATAATTTGGACGTTTGTATCAGAAGTTATGGCCTCTGGAAGTGAGGCCCAGTTCTGGCCAAAATTGACCCTGGCATGACTTGGTTGGAAGGCCCTAAACTTATGAAAAATTTTGTTAAACTTCAAGAAATAAGGATTAGGGGCAGGAGGTGCAACCTATTAAATTTTTAGACTGAGTTTGGGCTGTTTGTTGGCTCAGGTACGGAGCAGTAAATCCAATTTAGTAACCAAGCCTGCAATTTGTATGGTAACCAGGTAACAATTATGCCCTAACTCTTCCTCGTGTTGTGTGAAAACATGTGTGTTTTGGAGCATGGTAAGAGGTGTTCTGTTTATTGTTTTAAAAGCGCAATGGCATATGTAACTGAATGTAACCGCGTGGCGGAATCTGTATGATGGGCATGTTGTGAAGTTGAGACTTATTGTGTTTGTTATGAACGTCTGAATTACTGTTGTGATATCGTGGTTGGGAAAGGTGAATGAGTCTGATTAATCTTGTCATGCTAAGTCGATCTTTAGAAAAGAGAAACGTAATCAATAACCGGAAGGGACTGAGTTGGATGAGTGTCAATCTGTTATATATTGATTGAAGGCCTTTAGCCTTCCCCGGGAACTAGTGCATGCATGTGAGCGGCCATGTGCTCTGCAGGAGACGTGGGCCAGGCTATCGGTAACCATCCTTATTGGTGGTAGGCCAGGAAAGGGTTAAGCGGTAACCGCATGTGTGGTGGTAGGCTAGGAATATGTTAAACGGCTGCGCTAAATTGGAGTGCAGGCCATGAGACCCACTGGGGTCGCTCACCAATACTCCAACTGTGGAACTCTTTGTCGTAAAATAAGAAATCATATCCCTGAGATCTGTTAATCAAAGAGACTGCGATAATAAGAAACGTGTCTGAAAAAGTCTTGCTGTTTTCCCCTCCTCTTGAAATATTTTCAAAATGAATTTGTGTGCGCAGTTGACTGTTAGGGATGATTGTTTACGAGTTTATCTCACTGTTCTAAAATGTTTTGTTTTTCAGGTGATCTAGTCATGCATGGGGCTGGGGACATGTACGTAGAGCGAGGCACGGACGCCTGAAATTAATATGATGGATGTTATATGCTAGAATGTTATCGTTATGAACTTTTGGACTAACGTTAAATAAATTTTGAGAATGTAAGAGTGAAGTATTAATGAAGGTTTTTGTATTAATTGCTACACTTGGTATCCAGTCTAGTATTCCCAAGAAAGAAATACGACAGTAATATCCCATTAGGAATTTCTACTGCCATGCAAGTTAATAATAGTCTAAATTAATGAATTAGAATAATAGAGGTGTTACAGTTCGTCTCTCTCTCTCTGTTTTCGCTCACGTCGAGTGAGTGAAACCAGAGTTTTGGTTCACTTAAAAGGGACCGTCGCCAGCCCAAAAAATTTTGAATTTCAAAATTCTTCATGGTTGGGTGACGGAGATTCCGTCGCCTGTATAAAAAAAAAAATTTATCTGAGCGACGGAAATTCCGTCGCTAAGGCTGAATTATGGTGATGGAATTAGTGTCCATCGCCAAATTTGTCGTATACTCTGACTTTTTTTGTGATACTGTTTTTCCGTTGCCATATCCGTCGCTAGGTCCATCGTTAAATAATTCCGTCGCTGTGTTCCGTCGTTATTTTGAACTTTTCTAGTAGTGATTTTTTAGTATATATGGTGATGAATGTTAGTAGGTGGACACCCTTAATTCAAATGTTTAGATCTGCTCATACCCCTAGTATGGGTAACGTAGTTTTTGTATTGATGTTTGATGTGGATTTGCAATTTTTGTATTGCTTGGTTTTGCCAACTAAATAATCGAAAAATACAAAATCAGAAACACAAGTTTCACATGTTTGTGTTGTTTATTTTATTCCCAAGACAATCTTCTTTGGAAGATCAAGTTTTGGAGGTTGAATACTTCAAAAAATGACATATGGACCTTGTTTGACAATTAGATATTGGGGGTGCTTGATTGAAAGAATTTTTTTGGAATAAAAGAGCTTTTTGAGGGAGTTTGAATGATTTTCAATGGTCAAATATCTAATATAGTGTTTGATCTGTTTGGATTCAAAGAGCTTTTTTTCAAAAGGATATTTCAAATAGCCTTTTCTAAATAACTTTTTGCAGAAAAGACAGAATTGTCCAAGATTTTGGAGAAATTACATGTGTACCATTAAATTTTATGTTACCTATTACAATAGCCTTGCAAACAATTTGTGATATGATGAACTTAATTACGTAGTATCATGATGCGTATCTTATTTTTATTTTACGTGATTGCTAATTAGTTATTTATTCATGTGCGTTATTTTATTCATATTCTACTGATATAGTTCATTTGAACAAATTATATAAATTTTAATTCATATGAAAAGAAAGACTATGTCTAATAAATCACAAAATAAGTTTATAAGTCACAACTATTATGTACATATAGATTCAAACTGAAAGGACACCAAGGCAAATAATGAATACAAATTATAGAGAATTAGTAAGAAAATAAGATGTAAATTAAGGTAATTTATACATATAATGTAAAGTCACTTATTGTTGATACTAAATTAGATGACCAATAAATAAAAAATACGTTGTATTATTATTATTATTATTATTATTATTATTATTATTATTATTATTATTATTATTATTTTAAAAAAAGTAAAAAACAAACACAAAATTACCTACTAATTTAGGTTAATAGGTCACCTAGTGTTACTTTAGAAAAATATTGATAACTTAGTGCTATTGGAGGGGAAAAAAAAATAACTCGATGTTAGCTTGGAAAAATTTTAATAATTGAGTGTTACTTGGAGACATGAACTCAATAGATGCCCGACTCAGACTTGGTTGCAAGCGCTATTCTATTTATCCTTTATCCTAAGTTCAAGTGTTTTGATTACCTGTACGTATTATAAGAAAAATGAGTTTTACCATCTGCTATACAATACTGTTATTAATAATGTCCTAGAATGTTTTCTATTAGACCTAGAAGACAAAACCTAAATTTGACATGAAGTTAGCAAGAGAGATGTAAAATTAAACTAACAGATTTTTCATGGTCTAATTTCACCTCAAGTTAACTTATTTTAATTTCTGAGTATCTCAAGAAAATTAAAAATATATTCGAATCGAGTTGCTTCGAGCTCAAGTTTATAAGCGTTCGAGGTTTGGCTCGTTCTGTGGCATTTAAGCTTGGGCTCAGCTTGCTGAGCTTAGTAAAATCAAGCTCAAGTTGGGCTAGCTCCATGGTCAAGCTTGTACTAGGTTAGCCAAAGAAGGCTGGACCTGACTTCCGCTTAATTAAGGCCTATACAAACATATGTAGAAGCTCACTTGTTGGGCTCACTTATGCATTTATAAATTTAAACTTAAGTTTACAATAATATGCTAGAAATTTTGAACATTGGAAAGAATATTATGATGACTCTTAAATAAAAATGACACTATAAATAATGACAGAAAAAATGATCATTATAGAGAAGATCCAAGTAGTAAATTATTTTCTCACCTCACGTATCTTGGTTAATTTAGGCTTATAGCATTAGTAATGATGGTTCAAATAATTGGATCACAAGTGGAGGCTTATCTACTCCACATCATCCCATGATCAAATTTTTTGAATCTCATTCTTCTACCTTCATAATGCAAGGATTACTATTTTGGATCCCAAATAAAACATTTATCATTGAACCTATCTTAATGCACGCGACCTTTCTTCTAGCAAAAGAAAAAGAAAAAATCAAAATTCAGCAAAAATAAAAGGACGAAGAAAAAAGTAAAAGTGGATCAAGGGGCGAATCGCTGGAGCGAGCAGAATTGAGAGGGCAATCATAGCAAGTCGCTCGAGCGAGAGGGATTTTGATCACTACACCCCACATGCTTTTTATAACTCATGAGTCCTAACTCCAAAAAGGCTGTCATTAAGCTTCAATAGCTATATGCATATATAAGTCTAGCTCTACTTTTGCTATATTTTTCTAAAGTTTATTTCTATTAATCTAAATCAAATTAAATTTATTTTTAATAAATTGAACTGAAATCACTTTTAGAAAATTATCTTTACAAAAATATACATTGTTTTATATTTCTTTCAATAAATTTAACATACCAAGTGAGATCCCTTTTTAAAGACAAACGTAATATATATATATATATATATATATATATATGTATATATATATATATATATATATATATATACGCGCAACGAGAACACGTCCGCTTTGGAGGACGCCAGAAATCCCCCCGTCTTCCCAACCAAGTCGTTGCGCGCTAAGCAAATCCAGTCAAGTCAAAAGTCAAACCGTAATCCGATAGAATTCTGCGCCGTTGGACAGGGAGCAAGAGGCTGACAATGGCGACGCTCTCATCCTCTTCGATTCTCTTTCTCTCTCCTCTCATCAGCTCCTTCACTTCTCCGCCCTCATCCAGGTTTTCTCTCTCCGACTTCTCTCCATCTCTCCCATGGCGTCGCTGCTTCAATTTCTGTGCTTCATCGTCAGATGTATGCGCTCCTCAGGAACCTATCATCATGGATAAATCTGCCCTCATTGTCGATCAAGCGGTCACCGATGACGAGTTCTGGGCCGCTGCTTGTCTCCGAGTCCGGACTTTCAACGAATTCAGAGAAGAATCTTCCGACATTGAGGTGAGTAATTCGCTGTCGTAGCATATAGTATCTTAATTTGATGTTGTGATGATCAATTTCTAGAGATTGTGTGTGTTGGCATTTAGAATCGACATGAACTGGAGAGCAGTTTTGGTTGTTTTGAGCATTTATTTTGTGAGTAAGTTGATTACTTATTAAAACTTGTCATTATTGGTTAGAAAGTTGCCAGATATTTCCGTGGAGGATGTGTTTGAGATCGATATGTAGAAAAGATTTGAAGTATCAGACCACCACCAAAAAAAAAAAAAAAAAAAAAAAAAAAAAAACAAAAAGAAAAAGGAGAGAAGGGTGATTGATGAAGTTAAGAATGTGTTTGGAACGCTTGAAAATGTGAGAATTGTGGTGTGACAGCCAATTGATGCCTTGGTAGTGCATTTTGGATATAGTGGGAGTTGGTAGGAGCAAATTCGCCATTTGCTTAGGCTCCGTTTGGCCCTTTCAAAATTTAGTGGAAAGAAAAGTTGAAGAAAAAAAAATGTGGAGGAAAAAAAGTAGGAAGAAAATAAGTTTTTTCTCTCTTGTTTGGATTGAGGAAAAAATACAAGAATTTAGATGAGAAATTTAAATGTTGATGGACTACTTGAATAATGTTGATGTCATTTAAGTGGTAGGAGGTTGGAGGAGGTTGAGAATTTTATGAGGAAAAAATACAAGAATTTAAATTGAGTTGGTATTTGGGTATGGTATCAGAGCCTTTCTGAATGAGAGGTCTCGAGTTCGAATCTCAGCATCTCCCACATTGATTTATTGCCTAAGGTAGAGGGGGCCTTTGCAGTATCCACGCTTTAAGCCCCAATGGTATTCGCATGAGGGGGCGTGTTAGAGTATAAATATATTTCTATGCCTTCAACCATCAGTTTAAGCTTTTGGTTGAGATGATTCTTAAACACATCTAACTAGTGCGAAGTTGGAGGAGGTCGAGAATTGTTTTGGAAACTTTTTCCAAACTTACCTCACAATTTTATGAAGAAAATTTTATCACTTGTTTTTAACAATTTTTCCATCTAATTTTCCTCCATATTTTTTTCTTTGTAATTTTCTCTAAACCAAATACAAGAAAAAAAGTTACTTTTCAATTTTTTTTTTTTTCCCCCACCAAATTTTCCAAGGTTCAAACAGAGCCTAGGTAAACTGATCCTAGCCTATGCAGATAAATTGTACGGCCTAGTGTCTAGAGCTGCTAGCTAATGTCATCCTAGCTTCCAAGCAGTTTGGTTCTTTTGCCTGGATTTGGGCCAAAGGTACAAGAGCCGTCACTCGAACAACAAGCAGCCTCTGAGCCTTATTATGAGTATCAGATAACCAGAGTGTGATAAATGTGTGACATCACAAGCTCTCCTATTTCTTCATCACTCATCAGGCAAAATATCATATTAGAGAATGAGTCAAACCCAGAGATCCTATTCCATGGGCGGAGTTGTGGATAGGTCAATAGTATAACTCAACACATTCTTTACATTTTTTTTTTTTTTGGGGGGGATTTCATGATCAACTATCCTATATGCCATTGCTATGAAGCTTCCTTTGCATTCATCATGAACTTCATTTTTTATGAAAAGGAAATAATAATCCAGCCAAACACATCTTGTTAGAAAAAGTAATCAAGACGAACACCACAAACTCTTTAGATAAAGTGTAATGTGGACCTTTCCTGGGTAGTGATTTGCAGTGGCGTAGCTAGGTTTTACCTTAAAGGGTGTCGGAACATATACATAATGTAAAATTTAACATTAGTTTTCAAAATAAAAGTACATAATTAATACATTTTAAAAGGTTATCCTTGAGAACTCATGTTTTGGATGTAAAGTAAACTAAAACCAATTTACTTTTTTCTTAGGTTTCTAATTCTTAGTGCCAACATCAACAAACAAAGCAAACTAATTTTTTTCATTAATCAAGAGCATAAGAATTCAAAATTAATTAATTAATCAATCTTCCGCAACAAGCAACTACACGCCAAATTATCCTAAATCCCCAATCAAGAACCCGAATTCCTTAATTCATGAGAGTAAATCACTAAATTCACTGATTATCTAACATGAATTTGACTAAAATAAGCAAACTACTACTACTACTAATAATAATAATAATAATAATAATAATAATAATTTGCAATAAAACTTAAGTCACCAAAATTAAAATTAAAGGGGAAGAAAAATTAAAAATAGAATCGATAGATTAAGGGGTTTGGATTCGAACACGCAACCATATAGGGCAGGGGGGAAGAGTTAGACACAAAAACCACTTAGCTACCTCACATCTTGTGATCTATATAGTAATTATATGATATATATTCATTTTCTTCTTTTCTAGAATTTCTATAATGCAAAATTTTTTTCTCCCAAATCAAGGGGTGTCAATTGACACCACTTGAGCTAACGCGGCTCCGCTCCTGGCGATTTGGGTGATCTAGGTGTACACAGTGACACAGTCTTAGTGTTGCAAGTGGAGGCAAATTCTGAGATACGTAAAATTTTGAAAATAATCAAATGACATGGTAAAAAATTGGAATTTATGAGAATATACTGAGGCAATGCTGTCTTGTGGGCTTGCTTAATCACTAACTTGGTCTTGAATTTCTTAAATATATTGCTATTCCTAGACTTAATTTAACTTGAATGCAAATGCAGATTTTTTATCTACAATGCCATTTATTTCAACTTGTATTTTTCGTCCATCAATTTCTGCCTATGAACATTTAAACAAGCTACCAATATCTTGTGCTTAAGTTTCATCAGGCTTCATATATGCATTTACTTGGGGATCTTTCCTGCTAATTTTGCAAATATCTACACATTCTTGCTACAACCTTGTAGTTTGGATTGAATGCAAAACAATGAGGGCATTTACTAATCATCGGGATTCTCAGCAAAGTTACTATTGATGCCTGTTTGCATTTGTGGGTTAGTTGTGTAAGTGTTGCTTCTACTTGTATGATTTGTGAACAGTGAGACTAGTTCTCTTTATATTGCTGATATTATGTTTTTTTCGTTAAGTTCTTTTAGGATCACAAGAGATACTTGGCCGAGCAGGAGTTTAGATCACTGAAAAAACGTGTTGGAGGGGAGAGGGAGGGCTTCAGAACAGTTTCTTGCATTAATGCCTCACTCCCTTTGTCACATTTTTTATCCTTATCGCAGGATCTTTGCGATAGATGCAAGGTAAGATGGTGGTCCTTCCGATTAAATATTCACCCTCTACTGGAGAAAGGATCCTTCAATTTCTGTGAGTTCACTGGAACCTCTGGTGCCCATTTTGCAGAAAATGAAACTTAGATTGTGCTTGCAATGTGGCAGATGTTGAATGCTTGTACCAAGTTTTATAGCTTAGTCACCGTTCAGGACTTGTGCAACCAAATCTCACATGTTTTTTCACATAGAATATTATTAAGGCTCCAGCTTGTGCTTCTTTTCTTTTCGGTTTTTGAGGGTGTGCACTAGTATGTAGCTGACAGTGCATGAATGAAAAAGCAAGGGGGGGGGGGGCGCGGGAAGGTTAGAGTAACTGAATCTCTAGAGTTGCTTTTGCTCTGAGAACATCATGGGTGCTACAATCACTTGATTTGAGCCTGGTTCTAAGCCACACCTACATGGCAACATTTATAGTGAAGGAAGAGGTTCATACTCAAATTTGATTCTACATCCATGTAAAAATAGGTTTCTTTAATCAAATAGACATAGAAGGCAGTTCTGATATGTACTTTATTAAATAATGCTTGGTTCTATGTTTTAATTCCTTGCAAAACTATTATGCAAGTCTTTGCGCATCAACCTTGTTTCTTTGACTGCATGTTTAGTCAGATACTATGACATTTAGTCAGGTGGAGTTAAGTTTACCTGCACAGTTTTTATTATTTTACTACTTGAATCTGAGGCCAGGTCTGTTGAATCCGATGTTGGTTTTATCAGGTAGGCCTTCAGAATGCTTTTTGCAGGGCATCGCTGGCCACGATGGCCACTGCCTATTGATACTGATTAGTTGTGGATGCAATTTCTTTCTGGTTTTCAGATAGGGTTATTTAGTACATAGGAAAAATGTTTCTTTTCCTTTTCTTGTAATTCAATATCATAGTAATAATAATAACAATAACAACAACAGCAACAACAACAACAACAACAACAACAACAACAACAATAGCAACAACAATAACAACGATAATAACAACAATTACGACAACAATAACAACAATTTCGACAACAATGACAACAATTTCGACAACAATAACAATAAATAAGACAATAAGAAGCATAACAATAACAATACCAATAACAATAACAACAATAAAAATAACAATAAGTACAATAAGAACAATGCTTTTGATGTGCTCATCTACTCCATGCTTACCATGTGTGACTCTTTCCAAAATGATCAGCTATCAATTTGGGAAATAAGGAAATGTCCTCTTTGCTGCTGCTAATAGGACTATGTATGTTTGAGCTGCTTTACACTGCCTTTCTGGAAAGCTTTGTAAGGGCACTGGCTGGATGGTTTGGTTTTCTTTGAAGAATCATCAGACAGCAGAAAATAATATGACTGTCAGCAAGACCTTGAAGTTTCTGCCAACTGTTTGAAGATCCTGATCTGTCTATAGTTGTCAGCTTGAAGTGTAATGTTCTTCCTTTGAAAGGTCCATATTTATTAATTTATTTATATACTTTTTACTCTTGTATGAAAGATTTTCCATGTTCTTAGTTTTTGAGGGATCCTATCTCTGGTCTTGACTCCATCTTCTCTGCCTGAAAGGTGCTGCCAAATTGTGTTTAAGCTGGCTGGTTTTGATTATGCTATATATTTTCATCAATTTTAATAGTTCTCTGGTGCTGGAGGAGATCGGGTCGTAGTTGGCACACTTGATCTAATTCAGTGTATGAGGCTTCCTGACAAGATAACAGGGATGAAACCGCAGGGATTTTGATCTTGTTACTTTTTGTAGCAAGGCGAAATGCAACTTGCCCGAATTGAGAAAACAATTGCTTGTGTTTTCACTCACTAATAATGTCATGGTTGCTAATGCTTTTGATATTGTAAACAGTAGCTTGTGTGGCATAAACTTTTCCTTGTTTTGGGACTGTTTCATTTATCTTCTGTTCTTGTAACAGCTTTTCTTCAAGTTCATGGGTTATGACGCTTGTTACTCTAGAAGCTGGCTTTTTGATGTATTTCTTGGCTTCTACTCATGAAGACCACAATCCTGGGTTCACTAAGATCCAATCAATGAATGGATTTCTGTTTTGTTACAATTTCTATGTTTCATGGAGGGAAAAGAAAATAAGTGCCATATAAGGAAGTTGAAAATATGAGAAAAGGAATTTTTAAACATGTTGGGATGGACTCTGGCATGGGCCACATGGCATAAGCATTCATGTTCCCTTTCAAAAGGTGTGCAGGAATCTCACCTAAAAAGTTGTGTTGGATATATGAAGGTGGAGACAAGAATGATAAATTAGAGTGCTATCTGCAGTTTAATATGTCTACAGAATTTCAGAGTTTGAGCCTTGCAAGGACAACTTACAAGGTATCAAGGTTAAGCAGGATATCACTCTCAAACTTCGTGTGCCACCTGCTGTAGAAAATCAAATACATGCCATTTCTTTCTAGAAACATGATGCAATAGTGCCACAGTGCTACTACCTCACGTGTCCAGGATACTATTAAATCCATTTCTTCCACAAACCATTACCATTTCACACATAAGGAAATTATTGACCCGCATTCTCAGAAAATTTAAAGGATCTTATCTTGTTACAACATGACAAGAATTTATTAAAAATGTTTCTCTGTTTATTAGTTAAAGGACATTGTTTGAGCCACTTGTAATGAACTTGGAGGTGGAAATTTTCTGATTCGTCATATCAAGATAATATGGCCACAATCATGACCATTGTGGTAATAGTTTCTATGGTGTGGAGTCTGACATTACTCTTTATTCCTTGCAGTCTTTGTGGATGTATATTTGCTGGCATGTTATCTTTCCTATGGACTGTGATCAGCTCGCCCTTTATTTAAATATTAGTCAATTGACTTATATATATTGATTGGATTGAAACGCTAACAGCATTTTGATTGGAATGCTGACAGCATTTTTAGGGCTACTGATGCACCATATTATCTTTTCTTAGATGTTGCTAGGGTGTTTAGAATGTTAAACTATTCTTTTTCTCCCTTACCCAATAAAAGAATTGTGTAGCTCAACTATATTTGTGAAAAGAATGAACCATTGTTGATTTTAAACTAGGTGTTTCATTTTTTATTGTAACTTTGCGCTTTCCAGGGTATTGGAGCTGATTTATTGAGGGCTTACTTGAGTAATGTCTGTGTAGCCAAGGAATTGCACAGAAATGGGTTAGGTTATGCACTCGTCTCTAAAGCGAAGTCTATTGCTGAAGAATGGGGTACTTTTCTGCTTAAGGTTCAGGATTATTGTTGATTTAAATTTTATGCCATTTGTGTTTGTAGAACTTTAAGTAATGTTTGAGGTCAAACTCTCACCCCATCTATCATCCTTACAAGCAAAAGAGGGAAGGGAGGGGGGGGGGGGCTCATTCTTTGTTAGTTGTATCTGCCTTTAGTAGCATTTCCTTTTAAACTGTGTTCTTTGACGTCTAGAGGACAAGATCCAAGAGAAGGGGAAGGGGGATTTAGCGGTGGAGCTAGCTTGCAATGCATGTGATTATGTTATTTAGTTTGTGGTATCGGATCACGAGTCTAGGTACCTTATGAATTATCTATTGCTTTTTCTACCCAACAAAAAAAATTTAAGCTTAATTCGGTTTGTTGTGTCCTTGAGCTTGAGTTTGAGATCAAGTGTGTTAAAGCATTTCTTGAATTGACCTTTCCAAGCTTCTCACCCAGTTAGCTCACAACCGGCTGGCTCAGCTCATTTCCAACCATAGGAGGGAATTATCCAGGATCATGCATTGGTTGGTATTGCATATCGGATTGAAAATATGCTGGCTAGAATATTGGATATAATACATATGAGAAACGTTCTTTTCTTTTTCCTTGTTACTTCTGCTTCTTTTATCAGGGCTCTGTTTCTCCCTGACTGCAGCCGCCCGGGGAGGGGGTTGGGGTTTTCTAGGTCATGGTCGGGGATTTATTTAGATATCTTGGATGGTTTCGTAGCTTTTTTGGATGTCGAATATTCTATCGAATATAACGAATCAAGTTGCATGACTACTTAAATGTGTTATTATACTATTTTAAGTGTGTCAGCACTCATGGTAGTACTTGCTTTGTGATTCTAAATTGCAGCGTTTTTTATGGGACAAAGTCTGATGTCATCACACTGGTTCACTCTACTGTTTGATGTTCATTCAGCTGAAATTACAATTGTTGTGTAAATAGATTATAATCTGAACCTGATTTTTCCATTGCCACAGACAGGGAATAAGTGCATGTTGGGCATCTCTCTCTGTTTCAGGTATAACCAACTTGTATGTTCATGTTGCTGTTGACAATGAACCGGCAAGGATTCTGTACATGAAGAGTGGTTTCATCTATGAAAGTGACGAACCGGAATGGCAGGCCAAGGCTCTGAACAGACCAAGAAGAATCCTTCTTTGGTTTGGTTTGCTTGATCCATACAACCTATAAATGTCAAAGCCAGGTTGCTGTTTGGTACCGGTATTTTTGGACATGTTCTATCTTCTTAAATTGTACATCATTTCATTTCTTTTTCTATTTTGTTTAAACCTCAAAGAAGATGCTTATATCTGTTGATCTTGTTGTACCACGGATGGTAGGTTAAATTGTCACATTTAGCGTGTGTGACATCCATAAGTCTTGAAATGCTACGCTGTCAATACAGAACTCTTTTCATCACGACTATAACTCGTGTATTCAGTCTTCTTCCACTCGGCCTGTTGTTGCTTCACATTGCTGATGTTAAGGACAGCATCTAATGCATTGTCAAATTGTCTGTTTACAGTCATCATTCCACCGTGAAACTAGAGAAGTCTATTATATCATGGTTGTGCGGTAAATGTGTAAATGTTTGTTTGACTTTGTCAAGATGAGTGAGATATGAACAGAATTGATCAAAATTCCAAATGGGTGGAAAAGTGTAGGTATCTTACTTTCTGGTGTACATGTGTGATAGTTTGTTGAATTTATTGGTAGCATAGAGCTGTGCTAAGAAGAGGCACTAAATCATTCAGGGCTCCTGTTTAGGAAACCACAGCTGCAAGAATGATCACCTGTTTTACTTTTATCATTGAATTGTTATTTCCAAATTTTCAGTGGCCTTGCTTATCTACACTGTGTAAACCATAACCCTTATGAGGTAGCTTTCTTGTGCAAGAGGAGGCTAAGGAAGATAGTTGGCCTTGGGTCCCTTGTTTGATTTTGCATTTGCTTAATCATTGTTGATAGTAAACTTTTATAACTTTTGACATCTTGGAAACTATGTTTTTTGGACTGGCGATGCTCATGTCAAAATGTCAAGTGTCTAACGCAAGTGTTGTGTCCGACTCAAAAAATTGTATGTTTTCGGTTCAAAGTTAAAACTGGAGGATTGAGAGTCCAAAGTCATGTCTAACCGTCAAGTGGCCAACATAAGTATATGAGGCAAAATAAAGAGTCCAAGTGACATGCCTTGAGAACATTGCTGTAACTATTTATTATCCTCACGTCATTTTTGCTTGAATGAGCTATTATACACAAATCTCAGATAAATGCTTCACGGCCTCATCAACAAGTCATTTTGGATGAAATCATTACTCAGGCTCCAGTGCTGTGCAGTGAGTGATCAACTCTTGACTCCATTTGGGGAAAGAGGGGGAAATATAAAATGTCTTGGGAAACGTCGCAGATTTATTGGAGAAGCACTAATCTCTTGTATTTGGTCTCTAAAATCTATACTCTGCATAGTGGGGATATCAATGCTGACTTAAGGAACTATCCCAATTGGTGAATTGCAGGAGCTACGGCTTCATGATTTAGTTGCCTCTTGTAAAGTAGACTGTGTAGTCCCTTGTTCATGTTCTAAGAAGCATGCAGCTACAGAAATTATCATTCGAGTTGAACGTAGGGAATTGAGTTAACAAGGGCCTTAGCAGCTGCAGTTGGCGGTAGGAAGGGGAAGATTGAGAGTGAAGAGAAGGGAGGGGAAGGACAGTCTGTATCCTAACGAAAATTTTGTTGATTCATAGTCTTTGAAACCTAAATATAGATAAATGTATGTGTAATTGGAGTTGGCTGGTTTTAATATAATCGTTTGACAAGGATGCTGAAAGCGAAAAGATACAAATTTTCAGCAAGTGTTTGGGGCTAAATGAAACATCCGAATAGGACAGCTTGATCATTCACTTGTTTAGCCATTGCTATTGCTACGTTATGGGTAAGTATGTTTCAAAGTTCGATAAGAAATCCTTTAAGATGCTTATGAGAATCTAACGGTGATTGCTGTGATGCTGTACATGTAGATCTTACTGTTGAAACTGGTCTTTGGTAAATAAAAACGCACATGAGGTTGTATTTTGAGAATTTGGTGACCATCAGAAGATGACTCGAGGGCCCAGAAAACATGCCTGGGCCTGGGAAAGTTATAAACTAGGATAAATTACTAATTCATAGTTACCAACAATTTTGTTTGAATTTCTAACGGAACAAAAGAGATGGTAATGCTTACGATCAACAGCCAAAGCACATAGATAATTTATTTGTGAAGTGAAAAATGACAGAATTATAAAGTGTCTCCTGAAGGAAGTCTGTATAGTGTGCTGATAATTATACAAAAGTGTGGGATACGGGTGCTGAAGGTGCGCATAAAATAGGATACAGCATTCAATATTTGCAGAACTGAAGTTCATATTTTGTAAGTGAGGTTGAGAGCGTCATCATCTCGCTAATGGTTGATGCCCACATCCTGTAACGCTGGTAATCATCAGCCATGTCTAACTTGATCATACCTCTGGCTGTTGTTAAGACGATCTGATAACATGTATCATATTCGCCTCCTCCTGAATCCTTGTACAGTTCAGCATGCAGATCCAGCACTAGACCTGAAAGCAATTCCCCAGACTGTTAGTCTTTTTTGGGATATTTCTCCTTTTTTTTTGGCTGTTTCTTTTTTCCTTTTGGGGGAGGGGGAGCGAACTCATTTTACTTTGGTAGATTGGATGGGACTTACATTCCTTCTTGCTTGCAATGACATTCAACACATTACGTTTCATTATCTGCAGAATAACCTGCGAAAACAGAATCTAATTTAGTGGTTTGCTCTTCTAATGTTTGAGAGATTCTGTTTGTTGATTTGTTAATATGAGTTAGGTTCGACATAATCTTCATTACTGCCCCTATCCCTGTATGGCTTATTTTTCTTTGATTGAGATTTTTTCACTGCAAAGCAGTATTTGCAAGAAAAGAGATACACTTGAACACAAACCTTTGCCTCACTGTTCAGATGCAGGGAGACAACCCTCGTAATGCATTTTCCTGTTTATGCCATATAAAAGAATATTACAGGCTTTCCAGTTGTGGAAAAATTTGCACAAACAGAAGTCAGGAATAGGAACAGGAAATCTTCGTACCATCATATGTTTCAATGGTGAGAATAGTACCCTTAGCAAGGGCCAATCTGCGTTTCTCAAAATCGAAATCATCATCGAACTTACCATCCAGCTGAATCGGCAAAACCAGAGGTGTGCTATTTAGTCTGTTTCTGCATCCAACTCTTTCTTTTAGTGTGGCTGCTCCCCGTAATGCTGTCAGTTCACACGATACTGTTTAGTATTTGAAGTTTTGTTAAAAGAGAGAGATCATCACACAAGATGAACATACATGTAGTAGCAGCTGCGGTCAGGGTTAAGATATCACTTGTGCTGGTCGCACTCATCGCTGAGCCAATCACACTGCTAAGTTGATCCCTCTTTGTTCCCATTGACTCAGCCACTGAGGTACATTGTGAAGCCACGAGAGCCGCTGCTGAAGCCAGAGCGGCTTTCCTAGCTGGGCTTGGCTGGTACTCGAGTTGCTCTTTGGAGGTCTCCTCAGCTATGGCAGCAAGTGCAGCTGCCAGCCCAGCTATTGATACCGCTGCATGGACTTCTGCTTTCTGTAGTCTCTTTTCCTCTTTTCTTTTCTGTTTCATTTCCTTCAGCCATTTCTTTATTGACCCATTCCCAAATGGCAGCTTCCATTGAAACTGCTTGCACAAGCCAAAGAAAGGGAATTGAACATATATAAGTTGGATTCAATTGTTGACATGAAGTGAAAAGCACATTTTGGAAAACTTGGAACTCACCCACTTCTTCTTAAAACCAGCATTGTAGTTTAACTCTGGGTGCATTGCTTGTTGCATCCATATCCAAGACTGAATGAAGAGAATATCCAACAGGAAACACAAGTAAAACATCTAGAAAGTTATTTAGACTGAATGACTGAATATGCTGCTTATTAACAGGTCCATCTTAGTTAGCTGGTTACACATATTGCATATAACATATTGCATGAAGATGGTTTGGAAGTTTTGAACCCAACGGGACGCATAAAGGTTGGTATGGGCAGGATTTAAGGTCAGGCTTCTAGTACTAACCACAGAAACTTTACTATCAAAGTATCTGATTCCTGTAGCATAACATTGAAGTTAATATTATGTAATGCAAGTTCCCATAGGATTATGCTTCTCTGTAATCATTTACCTTGAGATCATTGGATTTCCATGGGGGTACAGACTTCGTGTAATCTGCATCATCCATCTTTGTGGTATGGTCCATCTTCTGCAAGTCCAGAAATGGAGATTAATGCATTCAAGATAGATACCAGTATCAAGCTATTGGGCTAACCAGTATTTCAAGGATCATAAGGACAACTTACTAGGACTGAAGGCCGCATGTCACCCTCAAGCAACAACTTCATTGCGCTATCCTGGAGAAGGATCGGTGATTGGTTCTGTGACTCAGGCTGTAAAGCTTGAACTGCAAAGTTGCACCATGTTTGAGAAAGGAAGTCCAAAGTCTCAGGATGAGCTTCAGAAACTGTCGAAAGCATGAGATTATCAAGATCCATATTCCTGAAGCATAAAGAATATCACTTCTAACAGAGTGGAGCAGGAGTTTATGAGATCAGGAGGTACCAGGTACCAGCATATATAACTCCTGCCATTGTATACTATGTCATCATCTTAGTTGTCATTTTATTAAATTGTCAGTTACCAATATGGTCCCTGGTCAAAAGTGTTCAGAATGCACTGTGAAACCTTTGCATTTAACTAGGCCTGGTAAAACTGACCTGAAACCTAAAATTTGAAACCTGAACTGAATGACCTCAATCTATATACAACTAGACACCCGAAACAGCTAACCTGAAGTGGACCCGAAATTGAATTGATCCGAGCTGACCCAATCCCCCCCCTCTCCCAAACTTATTTTTCTTTGCAAGCCAAGCTCATTGAATGACAATAATTGACTCACCCAATCAACCCGAACTGAAAATATCCGACTTGAACCTGAAAGCGAACCGAATTTTGGTTGACCCAAACACATGCCGACCCAAGGTTAACCTAACCTGAATGACCCCTTTTCCAAGTCTACGTTAAACCACATGTGTTGGATTTTGGCTATAGTGATTCCTTAATATGGCTTGAAACCTTTTCTAACCAATTCTTCTAAATCCAAATGCTGGCTACTCAGATATTAAACTGGTGTTATAGGTTTGAGTGTCGGTACAGGTTGTGGTATTTATGATTCAGGTTTAAGAGTCTTTTGGATAGAAGGGCATATAGAATGCAATTTGCTATGAAACAATTTCCAGTTCTTCAGTAACCCTCAATTGGATTCAAGTGAACTGTCAGACCTTAAGAGATAGAGCTCTCGTAGCATAAGTTTTCTCCATTCGCAATACTTGAATCCTAGACTTTGTTTTATGTGAAGAAGTAGCCCACCACTTGAACCAACGTGTTCCGGTTTGGTGGAGCTGGTTTTGGTTCTTAAACATATAAAAAGTAGTGAATGGGGTGCTTTGCCTACTTGGCAGGTTGGTGGAAAGAGGAACGAAGGCATCCTCTCAATATGATGGGGATAATTTGGACCACCAAATTTCTTCTAATATTAAAATTATAGTGTTGGCTGTTCTTTATTATGACTAATATCCTACTGGGGCCAGGAATATATGGCATCGGAGATATCTCTCAGAAAGGTTAAACCAATTAGCTCGTGCAGGTTCTTGTCATTGCCAATCAAGGTAATATAAAAACATGAAGTTCCCTCAAAAAGAAAGAGAAACTATTTATACACTATAGGGATCAGATATTTGCATCAGTTGGGAAGTGTGATATCAAGTGGCTTCCTCGGATTTTGTTTTGTGGGTTTATTGGTTATAAGCATCCACTTGGCATGTTAAGCCCCCATTCCCAAGCTCAACCCAGTTCCAGATGCGAGTTTGTTGGTTAAGAAACTATGTCTCCTCCCCTGCAAATTGCTTCTAAATCTTTTCTGGAGTTGTAACTGGTTCAGTTTGCAATGAGTTCCATATGGCTGTGACTAATGTTCATTGATCAATGTGTTATTATATCTTTTAAGGACAATTTGACAAGATCCATATGTTGGGTAATTGATGTTTTAGTTGTTATTAGTATTGTTTTCAGAAAAGGAAAGGTCCATGAGATAGCTGTCACGGAATATTTTACTATACTATAAAGTAGGCCCTGTTAATAACAGGTGGCTCATTTGACTTAGGTTTTACTCTAGTCAATTTAGGATGGGCGAAAATACAATTTATGTTATGTTTGTTATGAATTGTTTTGCGCCATATCATCTAATATTTGGTTACTTACTACTTGATTAGGCCCTGTTCTTTTCATTGGTAAATCCAAATTTACCAACTTCAATCAATTTCAACCCATTTCACAAACTTCAATTAAAAAAAATACCCATTTCAACCAATTTCAACTAACTTTAACCTATTTTTAATTATTTTAACCAACTTCTACCGACCATATAAAAAAATTTCAACTCACTTTAACCTACTTCAACAAAAAAACACCCACTTTAATCCACTTCAATCAATCTCAACCAATTTCACATATTTTCCAACTCATATTTTCCAACGAAAAAAACACATATGTAATATTGAAGTTATGTTGAGTATATTCAGAATTGGTCACCAATTGTGCAGTTTGCGTTGAATGAGGCTTTTGAGAATGATTATTAATAGCGCCATCTAACAAAGGGCCAATGTGGTCCATGAATTGAAGGTCATTTTGGTGATGGTCTGTATTAAGTCTGACCAATATTAATTGGTTGGGTATTTTCATTTCAGGTTTGTCTTACATTAGAATTACCTTATTGCAAGCTAAAATTGAATAATTTAGACTTATGAGCGAATTAGCAGATCATATAGGATTGGTTTTTGCCATATCTTGCAAGGCTTTGGGAAGCAAGAGAGGATTTAATCTCTTCAATTTTTTCTGATTGTTAAAAGTACATGATTTGTCGATACGCTAACTGGTATTGACATATATTGTTAAAGTTGCTTTAATTAGGTGGTTGAAGGTCTAAACCTTATGTATTTCAATAATTCTGTTGACAGATTGTGTGTCTCAACATGTAATAAAGCTTATTTCTATGTACCTACAGAGCTTGACATCTATATGTCATGAGTTCAAGCGAAGTATAGGCTCCATCAATAATGACTACTGAGAGGGTTGCAGGGTACTTGAAAGAAACATGATGGCAGTGCATGCATTTGGATAAAGGGAACTAGACACGAATCATTGCAATTAGGGCTTCTTTTCGATGGATTAATGGTCATTCTAGGTTTATCGCACATCTCTTTGTTGTAAAAGTACATTTGAAAGCAAATTTAACGAGCTTTTATTTCTTCTTTCCTGTTTTTTAATATGTCCATTAAGTGGGATCATGCAAGTTGCTTTGAGGCTCTTAGGCTCTTTTTAGCCCAACTAAACAATGTGAATTAAGTCGCCGAGCTGTTTTGCTTTTTCTGCATTTCAATCCTCATTTCTATAGTCGGAAGGATTGTGAACTTATGAGGTAAGTTTTTTTTTTTTTTTTTTTTAAATTGTAAGTATTGTTCATTCTGAAGCTCAAGTTCAAAATTTTACATGAGAAGAACTGTTTAAATTAGAGTTGTGGAATGGGTATGTTCGGATTAATTCATTTAATAAGTAGATTAATTTAATAAATGGATTAACCCATTTAATAAATGGATTAATTTTGCATCATTTTCAAAAATAGTTTAAATTTATTTAAAATTGAAAAAAAACATATTTTCAGGCTAAATGGTCAAATTATGTTGACTTTGGATCGAACTTGATTTGATTCGTGATGGATTTGTGTTTCTCTTGGTAATTTCATGTCGGATTTGGGTCTACTGGAGGATCTATGACTGTGATTGGGGTGTCTATGGACACCTTTAACAAAAAAAAAAAATTCTAATAAGTTATATTTTAAAATGTTTAGATTGGTATAGACGGACACTCGTAAAGTAGATAGTTTAATAAATGAACACCTCCTGTTCCATGTGTCTAAGTCTGCCATTGTTCGGATTGTGTTCTCACATCGAGTCAAATTTTTCAAGCTCTAGTTTAAATCAACCTTTACAAATGGTCTGATATGGGCGTGTTTGGTAAAATTAGCTATTTTAGTAATGGTTAGCTGTTTTACTAGCTGTTAGTAGTTTTACTAGCAATTAGCTGTGACCCACTAGTGGTTAGTGGTTAGCGGTTAGTGGTTTAACTAGCGATTTGAAATAAATGCGTTTGGTAAAGGTAACTGTTGAAGTAGCAGATTTATATAAAATGACTAAAAAGGACACAACAAATAAAGGTTTTTAGTAAATCAAAAGAAGAATTTTGTAATTTGTAATGCAACCATTAGGTAGAGGTTCTTCAAAATTACTTTCATTAGCTTTTAAAAAACACTACATAAACCTCTAATCACTCCCATGTTCACTACTTTACTGAACACTTTAAGTAGTAGTCCATATCATTTTGACCACTACAAACCATTAACCTCTACTTCAACCTCTATTACCGAACACGCCCATAAATTAAAACAATTTAGATACTCTAGTTTTCATGAGCTCTAAGAGATGTGGGGTTATTGGCGTGATCATTAAACTCACATGGTTAGGCCAAACTTGCTACTTACTATTTTTTTTAAATAATTGCTTTTGGAAGGGTGAGAATATGTTGGCGTGTGTGACAACTAAGTGGACCACTATGTGATATAGCGAAGAAGCAACAATGATCAAGTCTGTTGCTCCGGTTCGCTAAAGCAAGAAGGATAGTTGTGGAATCCACTTGCCTACCTGATAATATAGTTTTTTTTCCCCCTTAATTTTGAAATATTAGGACTTCTTAGATTAGACAAATCAAATTTATATTATAGCACATTGACCAGTGGCGGATCTAGACATTTCAAATAAGGCTGTCCATCTATTAACGTTATCACTAATATATACTACCTCAAAAAAAAGAAATCATATGATATATACTATGGTAGATTATTTTGCATAAGCGTTCTGTCTCCTATTTTCTTTTTAACAAATTTTCAGTCTTGCATTTCTACACTAGTGAAAAATGATAAGCAATAATAATATGTCCCATTTTTTGCTCCAGAGAAAAAAAAAAAAAAAACTATGATAGGCCTACCACTATGTTTGTTCTCTGTAGTTTTTCATATTTCAAAGTTGATACATAAATTATGCCGAAATCGCACAGTGTTATAACTACCTACTATTTACTAAAGTCGTCAGTTACATAGCACAAATCATCCGCACCAAGTAATAAAGTCAAAAGAAAAAAAATTAAGTCATGAAGTGAATACATCAAACATGAAATAAAACTACAAGTATACAATCTCCACCATCTATCGCACCAAGGGGAGGAGAATAGCATCAAGTTTAAGTGCCAAGTTAAAGAAAATTCTACACCAAACACACATTGCAACTAAGCGGCCAAAAAAATCAATAATAACAATAAAAAAAAATTAAAGTGATTAGTATTTGATTAAATGAAAAGTCTAAAAAATGCATACAAGACATATGGGGAGGGGGGAGAGAGAGAGAAATATATTTGGGTTTGGGTGCATGTAATTTAATTCTGTTTATTTTTCTATCAAATTCCAATTTTATGACTATACTTCTGATATTTTAAAAAATTAAATATACAAGTATGTGGGTTAGGCATATTTAAAGAGTATTCCCAACTTTTTAGATCTATTTTAGAGATATTCACTTATACCAATATGACCTTCTTTAAAATAATTCAATAGGAATTGTTTTTGAGGAGGGGTGTCCATGGACACCAATGCCTAGAACATAAATCCACCCATGACACTGACGGTCGAGAAAGATGCATAAATGTTGAAGGACAAGACTTATAGTCAAAATGGTGTCAGTGGTTTGAAGCCAGTTATTTGCATATATATACCATTATTAATTTTGAGTATGGAGCTTGTTCTAATTAATGGAGTTTGCCTTCATTAGGAAAAACACCAATGGGAACCAATTAGGAGTGGACAGCGGGCCGAATATCCATTTGATAAAGCAGATTGGCCCATTTAAAATAATGTGGTCCCGTCGGGATTTTTGGGGCTTCAATGCCACTTTTAAAAGCAGAACCAGCCCCAGCCCAACTATCCACTTTTAATAAGCAACATGAAATGAGGAATCCCATTGAGCTATTTGTGGGCCTCCTGTCCAGTTCTTTCACAGAAATTACCTGCTGCTGTGGTTTTTTTTTTTTTTTGGGAGAAGAGCGAGGAAGCATAAGTGTCAATTAGTGATCAGTATACATCAAATCACACAATTTTAGTATTATTTATAGTAATAAAATAATGAATGCCAACATTTGACCATTTAATTGGCTAAACATATAATTCAGTTAACAGGCTCTACTACATCTCCTTCCATCTTGCAAAAGGTGCAAACATAGCAACATAATACGAGCGTGGACTTGGAGTAGTAAAAGCACTCATTGCAACTATTTGCACCACCAAGCAGTAACACTTCTCTTAGCATTACATAAACCCCAACAAGTACATACATATGAGTACGTATTGCAAGTTGAGCCACCTATTTTACAAAGGAAAATTTAGTTGTGGGTTGAGAAAAAAGGGGGGGGGGGGGGGGTTGTATACTTTGGGGGGAGTACAAGGAACAGAAGAAACATGTATTCTTCTGATTAGGTGGGTCAATGTGAGGCTTGCAAATTAAATTTGTTTGTTTTCCTTCCAAGCTTTTTTTTAAAACCATCCATGGATGATCCAAAATCTAGACGGGTTTCAACCCATGTTTCAAAGCCGCCTTCCACACAATATCAATTCTGTCCACATCAATTGCGCCAACTTCGTGATGAGTCCAGCCTTCTAAGAAATGAACCACTCCACCAGCATGGCAAGCATGAACTACCCCTCTTTCCATTGTATACTGCATCCATATCAGCATCATTTCAAAATTAGTTAGGAGCCTATGTATCATAAATCAATGCGTTCACTTGTTTATAAGCTAGACCTGGTAAATGGATCATTTAATTTGGGTACGGGTCGGGTTAAGCTTGGGTCGGGCCATCTTTCAGGTTAAGTGATACTTCGGATCTGTTCGGTTTGGGTCGAATGAACTTCAGGCCGGGTCGATTTCGGGTCAATCAATTTTTGGTCCAACATGCTTGTCATGCAAAAACAAGCAACTTTGTGGAAAATTTAGGGTCGGGTATGGTTCGATTCAGGTTTCAGGTCCACTTTTGGATGAGCATATTTCAAACGCCGGGTCGGTTTTGAGCCTGGGGCATTCGATTCGGGTTTCAAGTCTCGGGTCAATTTTGCCGGGTCTATTTCTAACTGCACCCATTTTAAGTTGTAAAAACAAGCAACTTCATAGTAAATTTGAATCGGATTCAATTAGGATTGGCCAACTCTAATCATTTAGGTCATTGAGTAACTAGCCCTATTTGTAATCTTCAAATGTATGTGATTGGGATTACCAGGATCAAACAATTGAACAAAGAAACAGTTAACCAGTCTTTATAAAGGCAAAGATGTAATTACCTCACAAGAGCCAAGGCCTTGGACATCTTCAGGTAGTCTCATAGCAGCAAGTTCGCCATAAGTACAGTCTCTCCTGAATTGCAGAATGGGTGGAACCACAAATTGGTGAAAGTGTGTTCCTGGTGGAGCCCATCTTTGCTCTCTTGGTGTGATCCACTTCCCCACAATCCATGTCTAAAATTCAACACCAAAGGGTTAACCCGGTTCCTTACGAGCAAGATTGTTTTACTTTTAAAAAAATGATAAAAGATAAGGAAAAAAGATGATTGGTCATATTAAGGATCCAAGACCCAAAAAAAAAAGTCACATATTAATTAGAATTGATATTTCTCTAAATATTTATCCTTTATTTAGCAATTTTATTTCTAGCACAAATTAATATGTACATTTCAGACCATTCAGTACAATATTAAAGTCTCTGCTAATGGAAAAAGTCGATATCATTATTCATTAGGACATCACTCAATAGTTATCAGTTTCCGGTGACTTATGTCAAAGAGGTAGGTACGTCATGAATCCTTCATGGTGACCTTTTTTTTCTTTTTTTCTTTTTTTTTTTTGTTTTTCCCTCTCTGGCTGAAAGGTCTTCATGTGAACTAAATTTGAGGACGATGTGGGTTGCGTGTTGCATTTTGACTAATATATACAGTCTCTTTTCTTTCTTTATTTATTTTTAGGGTTTTAACTAGGCATAATAGCTAGCTAAGGGAATTCAAACCTTTAACCCTTTTTTTTTTTTTTGAAAAAAAGAAAGGTTATATCAACCGTACCTTGCAATTCTTGGCAGCATAATACTTAGTGACCTGGACCAAGTAGTTCTGGCAATCAGTTGGAGCCTCTTTTTGAATTTTCTGAAACCTCTCTGTGGAGAGAGTTAACATCTGCAACGCAATCACTTAAACTTAGCCATACAATTTATCCGAAGAAAGAGGTTACTGTGTCTCATATAAGTTATTTCATGGTACTCATAAATAAAATGACAATTTTCAGGTTAAATCATATCTCTTTGGGGGTGACTATGGCGTAAGGGTAGCTGTTAATGAATTACTTAGCTATGTAGAAGCCTCGAGTTGTCTTAAAAACATCCATATACATCACCATACAGTCTTATCTAAAACCTACTATCGTAAAAGAAATAGCTCGAGGTTAGGAGTTTACTAACCAGTACGCGAACTTTTCTCCGGCAAAGATGAAGGGCAATTGCCCTTCCAAGCTTAGAAGTAGCCCCTGTTAAAAAGACTTCCTTGACATCTTTAGGGATTTTGTCAAGGATCACTGCAGCTGTTAATGTGTTCCCATGAACAACTCGCACTCTTAGGTTTGGGTGCTTATTAACAAAGAGTGTTCCTCCACCATTCAGTGCTTCATTCTGCAACAAATAATTCATTTGGACGTTGGACAATATTTTATGATGTATGAGTTGAACACAAGACTTGATGAAGCAGCTTTTGGATCATATTTGGTAGACTAGCTTGTCCCAAAGACAATTCAAGCCCATGATTCACAAAAAAATTTGATCAGGGATAAGTCCATTGTTCATGCAATTGTTGAAAAGCATGCTTAACCAAATACGGATAGCAGGTGGAGTAAGAATTTGAAAATTAAACCTGATCAATTATAGACGAAGTAAATCCACTCGATCTAATTTGAGGTCCTTTTTCATCTTTACTATAGTAACGAAAACTTATTAGCACGTACCTTGTTGAGGGCCGCGAGGCTAAGAACTTTGACACCCATTCTATCTGCCTTGAGGATAGCTTGCTCAATTTGCTTGTTGATTCCTTTTGTTGCAAATGGCAAGAAATACTGGCCATGTCATAGAGTATAGGAACAAAAGAAATCATAAACATGTTAGTGCATTCGACATTCTTTTTAAGACGAAGAAAGGATATGAATCAGTACTCAATAGTTGTATATACCTGAAAGCCAAATCTCGGGACAACCCAAGCATGGTGTAATTTGCCACGGAGGTAGTAAAAGAAGATCGGGAAGGTCTTTGCCCAAGCCCACATCATTAGAAGCACCATGAGAGCGAAGGGCCAAAGAGGCAAGAGAAACCATCTAAATTTGTAGGGCAATGATGCAAAGGATCGATACAGCCATGGTGTATGCAATGCAGAAGAGACGTCCACTATGTGTGCCAAGAACACAAAGTCCGGCACCCTCTTGTTTTTGCCTGCATTTTTAAAATTCAAACTCCACATTAATTTGGCGACTTATTCATTTCTTTAATTGTTCATATTTTCCCTTCATCGTGTTTGTAAAATATACGTATCATATGCATGCGTAGTCGACAAATATTCAAGTTTGATAATTTATAACTAAGTGTAATCATTGAAAATTTGGCGATTTTAAATTATAAAAAAAAATCAATTGAGGATGAAACAAGACATTACAAGTATGACAAGATCTATATCTTCACTCTTAATTTAATTACAAGAGAAAAGCATTAAATGAGGCAAACCTGCATTTAGACAAATCTGTTTGTGAAGATCCCAAGACTTCTCATTCAAAGTATTGCCCAATAGATCGTAAAGTGGCATAAATAGGCAAAAGTTCGAATCTTTCTCCGAATGATGCAAGCTATGGTATCTGTATATAAACCAAAGATTGAGTATTATATCTAGTTCTTTTTTTTTTTTTTTTCCGTTCGCAATCGTCAGGAATCTAAGTGACTAGACAAAAAATAAGTATATTAGTTTGCCAATAACATTAACAATTGGATAAAAGTCTATACAACAACTCGCCGTGCATAATCTTTATGCTTTAGATGTTATATGCATTTTTTATACATTCAAATGTATTATATTGGCCTTTTTTTTAAAATTTAAAATAGATTAGTATGTATTAAACCAACACAAAAAAAAAGCAAAATGAAATAGGAAGCTGAGTAGACCTGGCAAATGAGTTATTCGATTCGTGTACCAGTCGGATTAAGGTTAGATCGGATCATGGTTTGGGTTAAGTGATATTTCGGGTCAATTCGATTTGGGTCAGGTGAATTTGGCTCGGGTTGACTTCGGGTCAATCGATGGCTGGCCTAATATGCCTATCATGCCCCCCAAAAAAAAAAAAAAACTCTGTAGAAAATTTCGGGTCAGGTCAATTCGGGTTTCGAGTCCACTTTCGGGTAAATCTATTTCGGATGTCGGATCGGATATAAATTCGGATTATTGGGTTCAGATTTTAGATTTTGGGTCAATTTTATCAGGTCTAGAGCTGAGATATGCATTTGCACATTAGACATACTGCATTAATTATGAGTTTGACAATGGCCGGCTTGTTTTGAGCGTGTCCATGTGAGAGGGAAATAAATAGGCAAGCAACACACGACAATAGGACTACAGTATGTCAATGTAGAAGGCCTAATATAGCCTGTGCTCACTTTTATTTATTATATTTTAATTTATAAACCTTTTGAGAAGTTTATTTTAAGTAATTTGTTTTCAAAATTTATATTAAAAAATATTTGGTCCGATAATTAAAGTGTAAATAAAAAAGATAACATTAATTAATAGGGTGAAAATATCAACAAATGTTTATGAACTAAAATTCATTCCAACTTATGGTTTAAGAAAATAAAAAAGTCATATCAAGTTAAACAGGAAAAAAAATTATAGATTACATGAATTTATTTTCATTTTTCGTATTTTTCTGGCCAAGAAAAGTTCCAACTGGTAGCCAAATGCACCAATAATCCTCTATTAACAGAGTCCTTACATTAGCTGCAAATTGAATGCACACACATACATATATATATATATATATATATATATATTATATATATATATATATATATATATTATATATATATATATATGCATAATTCGATCTCACCAATAATCCTCTATTAACTAAGGGTCTGTTCTTTTCTTGGATAAATTTTAAAATATCAACATCAATTCACTTCAACCCACTTCAATCCACTCAACCCACTTCCACTATTTTAACCAAGTTTAATTTATAACATAAAAAAATTCAACTCACTTCGACCTACTTCAATTCACTTCGACCTACTCCAACCCACTTCGTCCCTTTACCCACCCAATTTACCCACGAAAAGAACAGGCCCTAAATACGAATTCTATCTGAGTGTGCATTACAAGTACTTTAATGACATCAGATTAAATACTTCCCTGAATGAAGATGGCACAAAATTGGCTTTTGAGGTTTGTTTTGGTTGATATACTGAAGTGGCATTAATTAGTTAGTTAAAGTGCTGTTTTAAGTTAGATCATGCTATTGAACATTCTAAGTGAAGATATTTTAAAATACCAACATATGCCTTACTTAGTATATCCTCCCTTTTTTTAGAAAAAGAAAATCGAAAGCTTCTCGATTAACCATCATTTCCTTTGTCTTGAAAGGTTTGTCCCTTCCACCAAAAAGATCATTCTATGCACCGTTTTTCGTTTAAATTTATAGGTGAAAAGATTTTTATATTTATATACAAATGAACTTTATTTTGAATTTTTTATGAAATGAAAAAAGGAAAATTTATAAATAAAGAGAGTGCCCTTTTGAAAAATCAATCTTTCTTTTAAAAAAATCAATCTTTGAATGAGACATTGTCATTTAAGTCATAATTATCTGTTCAAAATATTTCATTTTAAAATACTGATCAATAAATAAAGAAGTTATATTAAGACATGTTAGTCAAATATTCATTCAATTTTATTTGATCAATTCATTTTCATGTCAATATCAACACTTATAACTTAAATTATAGTCCCAATATTTCACGTTATTCACATAAAAATATCCGCAATCAAGTCAACCTCATTGTTAACTATAAGTTGACAAATCCTCCCCCTTTCCCCAAATAAAGTTTCAAGATTAACTTTTAAAAAATGTAACATAATTCTTGAAATAGAGAAACTCTATATTTTGTATTTTCTATGTATATATAGTTATGTAACGTCTCTTTCCCATTAATATAAAGCAACCACAACAAATGGACAGTTCGGCCAATATTTTCGCTGCACACATTTTTTGTGAGACTCCTAAAACGGCCACAATAATAATAGTATAAATAAAAATTCCATCTATTTTTTTTATCCCAAAAACAAAGAGAAAACCAGGAAGACTTACGTTGGGGTGTACAGAAGGTAACGAAGGAAAGGAAGAGCTTCAAAAAGTCGATGTGGGATGACTTCAACGTTGCAGTGACCCAAACATCTCAGAAAATCAAACCCCAAAATATATAAATAAACCATGCTTATGCTCCCATATCCAATCCATGCTGCCCCCATCACTGGTATTCCCATTATTGGCACCAATATTATATGCTCCAAGAACGTTGCATTTCCAGCTGCAATTGTTAATACCCAAAAACTATTAATTTCACACTTCATATAATAAATCGTAACAAATTCTTGTATCAGATTGTCTCTCAGCAAGATCGGTCTGTCTTGTTAGGTCATATACATAGTTTAAGTAATACAATATAGACAAATCTAAAGATGGGAAGGCCAGATGTAATATACATATCCTTGTTAATAATTACGTCTTAGACTAAATAGTCGAATTCAGAAGAAATTAAATACAAGAAAACAATGGAAAAGAAGGAACTAGAAAGGCATTAAATAGGGAGACCTACCAGTGAAGGGCTGAAGCACAGGAGAGTGATGGTGAAATGAATGGTAATTTTGAAAGAGGTAAGAGTTTCTATGGAGTTTTCTGTGAATCCAGTAGTACAAAGGCTCAGAAACTGCCATGTGCAAGACCATAGCTGCAATGACTCCCCTTGTGTCCCATAACTTGCCCCAGTTGGTTATGGATGGAAACATGTAACAAAGTATAGCTCCAACAATTGCTTGGAGGATCATGAAATTGTCCCTGTATATATCATTATCGATACACGACAAATACAAAGAAACAACAATTAAAATTTGTGTGATTAAATCGGAAGACATAACTTCAACTATATATATATATATATATATATATATATATATATATATATATATATATATATATATATATATCAGCTTAAACTTGTTCCAAACCTTTTTTTCGAAGGAATAAAGGCAAGATCGAATTGTGGTTCTTTCTAATTAATTAGAAATTTAGTTGGACTTACCAATCCCATTCATGATCGATCTGCTTGAAATCAACACCTTGGTGATTGATACGGCGTTTGTGGCTGAGGAAGTGCATGCTGCAGTAGGTATGCCACAGCTGATGGATGAGACATCTATGATGCCACAGGAAGAGAAGATGAAAGCACCAACTGCTTATTATGCTCTCTCCCTTCCACCATGAGTGTGCTACTTGTGCTACAAAAGGTCCATACAACAAGTACTACACAAATATACAACACACATATCAAAATAATCAATTAGAAGGGCGAAAAAAAAAAGGGAAAAAGCTCCATGGAAATTAAAGAAGAATTGATCATGTATATGGCATGCAAATACCTTATGGAAGCCCAAGTTCTGCCATGGCCAACTAACAAAAGGAGCAGTCATGGCTTCGACAAAGATCAAACTACAAAAAAAAAAAAAAAAAGAGAATATTCACAACTCTTTTTTTTTTTTTTTTTGGCCTTAGTATATATGATCCAAACCAAAAAAAGAGAGGGAAACTCAATGGTACTCAAAGAAGCAAGATTGCAAAAGAAATATGGGCAAGTTTTCTAGATCATAGGAGGAAAGGAGAGAATTATTGAATTAAAGAGGGAGAGAAAAGAGATGGGGTTTTTTTGTTGCCCTCCAGAGATGATTTGCTTTTGCATTAAGATAAGTGCAATGAAACAAAGAGGTTATATAAAGGCATGAATTGAAGCAGTCCCCCAGAATTAAATGCATAAGAGCAACCCACTAAAGATACAGTTATGAGGAAATGTGTCTCAATCAATTAAGGATTTGTTGTGGCCTGGCCTCTGTGGGGGATGATTTTTTTGAATGGAAGTGGGATTTTTATTTTATTTTATTTTTCTGTTTCTTTCTTCCGCCTGTCTCTTGTGGAGAATGGGTTTCATATAACTAGGGCCTGCTCTCTTTTCGTTGGTAAATCCCAATTAATCAACGTCAATCAATTTCAGCCCCACTTCAATCAACTTCGATAAACTTCAACAAAAAATTTTAACTTCAACCAACTTCAACCAACTTCAACAAAAAATACCAACTTCAATTCATCACAAAAAATAAATACCGACTTCTTTCAATTTCAACCTGCTTCTTCCTACTTCAACTCATTTTTACCCATTTTAATTAAAAAAATTACCAATTTTAATCCACTTTAACCCACTTCAATCAATTTCAGCCAACTTCACTCATTTCTCAACCCATATTATCCAATAAAAGGAACAAACCTTTAGTAAATATTTGTTCCAATTAAAATTGAATTCAAATATATATATTGTTTCTGTTTTCTCTATTATCTCTTTAGCTAGCTTTGTTTTAAAAGGGATGGCCTAAGTTGTTGGGCAATGCCTCCATTTAATGCTATGGTAGGTTGACGGGGAATGGATCGGAGGATGCAAGCATGCCAGGTCACCTAGTCCCCACCCTCCCAGTCAAAACCCCAAAGCCTGAAGGGCATGAATTTAATGCTCCCCATCAATTACGTGTTTTCTTATTCTTCGTTCCAAAAATAATCCTAATCATTTTAAAATATGTCAACTAATGCATGCCATTAAATATTGATTTGTATATGTGGTATAATTATTATTTCTAGCTAAAAAATACTATCACACACATGTACTGACGTACGTGTGAAACATGAGTCTATAGAAGAAGATAATTTCTCAATCAAGAAATCACCATCTATTAACAAACTGAATAAGATCGAATTATGTGATTATCAATTTTTGCCGTAGAGAATCTTAATAGCCTTTTGAATAAGAATTAAAATAAAATTCATGCACTATTAATTTTTTCACAGTTATGATTTTTTTTTTAAAAAAATTGCGAGTCACAACTGGGAATATGATCCAATTTAACCCGCTATCCGTTGGCATTCAGCAGGCACTATTCATCCCCTAAACCATACGACAAACTATTTGATCGATACTAATTGTGCCTCTCAATAACAAGAAGTAAAATCAGTATTAGTCTATCTTTGTTCGATATTGTGCTATAATTGTCAATAAATAAATAACTTTCTAAAGTATAAGTTCTTTTTGCTTTTGAATTTAAAAAGATGCAAATTTAGAAAAATGGAAGTAGCAAAATGATTACATCACATTATTAGTATGATTGTGAACTTTACTTACTTGAAGGAAAAATCAATATCACATGCCGTCCTCTACATTATAGTGTTAGCTAATTTTCTTTTATAAAACATGAAATGTTTTTCTGGATGATTTTGCCATATGTTAGACTTATTTGATCTTTTTGGTTATTGGATTATCTATTTCACTAGAGTTAAGCTACTGTTGGTCCAATAAGGGGTAGAGTTCTCCCATCACATATTTTCTTCACTCACAAGACTCGAACCGAAACATTGCCTAAGGGGGAACAAGTGTTAAATTACTAGAACCAACATGTGTTTAGACTTATTTAATAGTAGAGTTGCAGGTGTTACTTGGCGAACATTGTTGATGGTTTGTAAGAATTATAGGGCTGATATCTCATTACTCTTATAAAGTTATAGCTAGCCTAAAATGTAGACCTGTCAATTCGGGCGGGCGGGTTGAATACAGGTCGGGTATATTCAAATTTGGGTAAAATACAGATCGGGTGTATTTTGGGTTCAGGTAAAATACGGGCGAATGTATTTCGATTTTACGAGTTTCGGATAACCTAACGGGTTTAGAACATCTTTTCTGTGAGTTGTTTTTCTTTTTTCAAAATGAAAAATTCTGCATATTTATTACTCAAAATTGTCAGTATTTAATGAAAAAATATAATAATTGTAATTTTCCAAAATAATATTAAAAAAATTTAAACTTTTTATTATAATAGATGAACACATTGTATGGGTGGGCTAATAATCAAGCTCCACTTGGTTTTGGCTAGATCAACCTGTACATTGAAAGAAGGTCAACAGCGGGCCAGCCATTTATAGGGTAGTCCGTCTAGAGCATTTTAATGGGTCATAGCAGTTTGACTGCTAATAACCTATTTAATAATTTAATGTTTTTATTAACTAACCTACTAATGTCCAATCAGGTAGAACTTTATTAATGAATACTACTAGCCGTTTTTCTAGTACTAGCGTCATAGTTCAAGACTAATTAGAATGAAAATCAAGTAAAATTGAATAAAAGAAGTACAAGATGCTATCTTGCAGTTATAACATTAAAAATTAAATTATTACAAATTAATTCATTTAAAAAATAATTAGAAATATTTGTTTAATTAAGTATATATTTGTATGACTTGCGTATCTTTAATGCTTATCTTCTTTTAAATTAATTTTTTTTAAAAGATTAGATAGTTATTTCATGCAATTTTATACCCATTTTTGCTGTTTTTTCATTTAAAAGTTGTGCACAATATTATTTTGAGAGAATGAAGAAAAATAATGTTATTATTGTTTAATTTGTAAATAGATGCAATAGTTATATAATGTTTTTTTAAACTATTCGATAAAAATCACTAATCATTATTTTTAAGATGGATAAATTAGAGAAAAATCAAAAATTAAGGATATAATATTCGGGTCAAGTGGGCGGGTTCGGGTTCGGGTTCGGGTTTGACCCGCTAATTGGCGGGTTTTTTGAATTCGGTTTATTTCAGGTTCGGACCGATAAAATCGTGTTCAAATTCGAAAATTTTCGCCCGGGTTCGGATCGGATTAATTTTTACCAAGTCTACTAAAATGCATTACTTTGATTTATGATCAACTGGTTATTTAAAAAGAAAAACATAAACCTTGTTGATGACGTTGCTGGTACAAATGATATGAGATTCCAATTGGGGAAATTGGGAGGGGGGGACAACAGTTAGGTTGTATTAAGAGACAAAGTTTCTGAATTTGGGGGAACAACGGATCAATGATGAACTGGTGGGAGGGATCTTAGTGCCTTCCCCTAATCCCATACAACTGTTCATTTCACTTCCTTTATGAGTCAAGTTCATTAATGGCTGGTTTATTTTTTGTCATTCTTTCTTTTACGAACTCAGAACTAATGGAAATGGGAAATTAAGAAAAACCAAAGTGGTTTGAGCAAGTATAAACGACGAGAAAATAGCAGTAGAGTGACAGGAAAATTGACGGAATTTTTGGCATAAATTGACGGAAAGTAGGTTGATCGACGGGTATAGTGATAGAGTACGACACATAGAAATTTGGCACCTTGATATGCAATTCCCCTTGGTTTCCTTAGAAATTTTCGACGGTGATTAATCAACAGATTGTCAGCCCGTTGCAATAGTGTTGACAGGTACAGTGACGGAAAGAAAAGACGGATGTTGATAAGGATCGACGGAAAACTGGTATGTCAATCCTTGTTCTGGGGCCTGGCTGCACCTGTTCACAAGTTGGGAGGCATAATTGACGGGTAAATTTTTGGCGGAACTACCTGTCACATTTACAAAATAAGACGGAAAGTCTGTCGCTTTTTCCATAGATATATTAAAATTTAGGCGAAAGTCCAGCAACAATACAATATTACAAATTACTAGTCCGAATACGTAATCAGCAGGTTGTTGCATCAATGAGCCGCTGTATCTGGACAAAGTTCATATATTATACATCCACCTTACATGCTTGAAATACATAACTTGTTCAACACCCAAACAAAGCATTAGTAACATCATATTGTTCGACAACTACTGCATGCACCACAGGCATATCCAACATGCAAATTACACACTTCAAACCTAAACTAAAGCTCAGTCATTTTCATCACAAATCACTCATCAGGAGGAGGGGGGAGGTTCAAGAGGCATCTCTGGCCACTACCATCACTAAGGGGAGGTTCAAGAAGCATCTCTACTAGCATCACCAACCGCACTATCCTAATCATCCCCATTTGGAGGTGCACCATCCCCATCATCCTTGTCGTCTGATGATAAAATATGTGGATATGGCGCCATTAGAAGGCCCGGATGTATGATGCTTAATGAAGTCACACATCATCTTCATTTTGCCCTTATCTTTTTTCCTTGCATCGGCCAAGTAGTCCACTTTCTTGAGAAGTGGTTCTCTATGTTTCCTCTCCACTTGATTGGGCACACTTTCATTAAAATGCGCCGCCATCTCGTGGACGATGTAGTTTTTTATAGAAGATGACCGAGTAGAAGTTGAAAGTCGTGCCATGCTCTTCATCTTAGAACTCTCAGAGCCAAAAACCATAGGCACAACCCTTTGAATCTTGGTTCGCTTGAACCCATATGTCCCTTTCTGAAAGTGGACGACCCAACAAACTATCATTAATTGATAATTGGGAGTTCCTACACTCCCCCCACCCCTTCTGATGCTCCTCCTGAAAATCGCAACACATAAAGTATCCTACAATTGCAAGTCTTTGAAATTTATATATAGCATTGAAACTTCAAAAATAACCAAAACGTCTCTTTGTCTACATTAAGATTCTATGTGAGAATACATCCTCACGCATTTTTAATGAATTGGCCAAGTTCATATATTGAACATTAAGGGGTTGCTAAAGCGACGGAGTAACATCTAGACATTATATATGAATAATGACATGCTTTTTGTTAGAAGGGGAGTCTTGGAGCAACAGTGAGGTTGTCTCCGTATGACCAAAACGTCACGGGTTCGAGCCTTGGAATCAACCGCTTACAAAGTCAGGTTAGGCTGCCTATAATTCATCCCTTAGGGTGGGGTCTGTTAAGCCAAAAATCATGTATCGTTTTATTAATTATTTTGATTATATTTTACACATTATTGCATCTAATTTATTTTATTTTATATATTTTTCAGGATGGGCTTTAATAAAATAAAAATGAGAAGACAAGACGTTGAAGCTCCGATTTTACACGATTTGCTGAAAAGACGGTCCAATAAATAATTTATGGAAAACATTAATTTCATAATTATTATATTGGGCTAAGGTTTCAAGAATTGGATGAAGAGCTAAAAGTCTTAAGGAAGAAGAAATCTAAGGAAGAAGGAAACCCTAATCACACCCCTCCTTCCTCTCCACCATAAATAACATCATCGCCATACTCACATATCATCTTCCCATCATAATCTTAACCCTACGCCTAGTCCAACCCCACTTCTTCTTCCTCACCAAGAACCCCACCTCACGGCAACCCCTATTCTTCCTTTTCAATCTTCACCATAATGATCATCTATCATCTTGATCATCACCATAATCACGCCTAACACCTTCTATCTCCTCCACGCCTCACCATCTCACTTCTTATCATCTAATCACAATCATCATCTTGCATCATCACACCTTCACGGCCACACCACCATCTTCAATCTGCCCATCACACCACTTCATCACCATTCATCATCATCACACCTTCTTCATCATCAAAGTAGTATTGCTCTACTTCTATTTATTTTTTTATTTTTTTTGGTGGGTTTATTTTAATGTTAAGCTTGGAACTTTTGGTTAATTTGTGTAATTTAATTTTTAATATGAGTGAGTAATTTTTTTGTGCTTAGTATAATTTTCTTGAAGCCATGCTAAATTTATATTTTGAAACAAGTTTTATGCTTTATTGCCTAGTTGATTCATATTCATGATTCTATAGCGATTAGTGTTTATCGTTTATGATATTTGTGTTAAATCGATTAGAATGAATGCTAGTTGATTCAATGCAATTTTGATTGATAGTTTAGAAGATTATAATACGTAAAAGTTATAATCTTTTAGACTTAGGTATCACCCTAATTAATCATGGATGGCTCAAACCCATCTCTTTTAATTAGGTAATCGCTTTAGATCTTTGTTAAATCGATTTGCTGGTAAATTGGTTGTAAAGTGTTAAATGATGTTTTTCTAATTCTTAATGCTCTAGTTTGATTAAATTTTTACGCTGGTGTGAGGGTTATCAAAACTAGTAGGGTTTATATTAGGGCTGGACCTAATTAAACTAGAATCTAAGGAGAAACGGGGAAGAACCGCTAGTGGATCTCTTCTACAGTTTAACTCATGAATGAAATTAACTTGTGTGTTAATGATAAATATTAATTTGTATGGTGGATTGAGATTATACTAAGTATTCTTCATAAATTTGATAACTTTTGATCATTATTTGTTGCTTAGAGTTAATTTGATTAGTTTGTTAATTTTTGTTCTATTTTTATTAGTTTCAATATAAATTCAATCGACCCCCCCAAAAGTGTAGTCTTTTAGGAGTGTCTAGGTATTTTTAGATAGCTTAGATTCTGATTTTTAGAGTGATTATAATTTTAGATTGATTTATATTCTCATTTAGTATTTAATTACTGATTTGTTAGAAAATTAGACTAAAAATAGTTATTCTTGTTATTTTTCGATTTTTGTTAATTCCTAGGGTTTATAGAGTGTCCTAGTCTGCCCATATTTAATTTCGTAATTTTTGGAAGTTATTTGATAATTTTTCAGAATTATTTTGTGAAATTGATATGTGCAGGTTTTTAGGTTACTAATTCTGAAAATTTCGATTTTTAATTTTAATTTACGATTTTTAGGTGTTGTTAAGTCCAGAAAATTGTGTCATAGGATTAGGGTAATTTTCTTGTTTAAATTCGTATTTATATTTATGCTGATTATTTTATTTTTGATTTTAGATTAATTATTCTGCTGAATATTCCGCGCTAATTTTTTGATCTGATTTTTCTTAAATAAAATAGATGCAATTTAGAGTTTATAAGCTTGTAGACCTTAAGTATAATATTTTAGGTTACTGTTTGACATTTTTAATATTTATTTTCTGATTATTATCTGCTGTTTTGAATTTTAATTAGAATTTCAGTTACTATTCTGATTTTATTTTTCTAAATTATTTAGGGAAGTTGTTTACTGTTTTATTTACAGAATATCATATAAAATATTTAGGAGCATCATTGGATATTTTTCTAGATTTTTATTCATTAGATTTTAATTATTTTAGAATTAATAATATTAGATTTAATAAATTAGAATAGTAAAATTATTTAGAATTAAGCTAGCCTTTTACAGCAATCTTTCCTCGTGGATCGATCCCTACTTCCCTATGCTATAAAAAGTATTTAATAACCGAAGTAGTGGTTAAATTTGTAGCCCTCGACAAGCTTACAGGGTCCTTCCTGGACCCTGCGTGAACGCGAGATACTTGTGCACTAGGATGTCTTTTTTTTTTTTTTAATGACATGCTTTTTGTTCTTTCTAGATTTCCTCAAACACATAACAACATCAAGTTTTTGGCAACAACTTTTTCCAAACTCCATCAACACCATTGAAAAACCACAAACTTTTCCTCAACTGCACAGTTCAAATCCGTTTAGGATCTTCAGTTGACTCCAAGTAGATGTTTATATATCATATGTATACATACTACTACTAACATCATTAATTGGTTGTCATTAAGGGCTTACTGCTCTCCGTTATGACTTGCTATTCACCCATTTTCCTTTCATCTCAGGGTTCCAACTTTGATGGGTATTCTTGAAGACTTCAATATCGGTAGGCTCCTTACCATTGTTTTAGGAAGTCTACAAGTATTAAAATATAAGAATGACAAACGTGAAATGCATAAGAAGGGCATACTAAGAGTGGAAGGTTGGTTGCAAATGCTACTAATCTTCTTCGCCACGCAGGCATAGGCCGTGGACCGCATGTGTGCTTGGAATTGCCATCACCATCTAGGTCGCTATTATGATTTTTCCTATTCTGCTCACTCAATTTCTAGAATTCAAGAGTTTCCCAGTACTTTTAAAGCGTCTCATAGTTGTTTGGGGAGATGAAGGATGACTTCTCATTTTTTTTACGAGCTCTAGAAAACATATCTCCAAGTTGCTTTGCTCCGCTGAGCTCAAAGTTTCTTTTAATTTGTTGTTCATGCTCCAGATCCCAATAATAATGTTTCTACACAAAATAACTTACAATTCAAAAATTCAAAGGGAGCCATTGATGACAAATCTGGAATTGGGAGCAACCACCACCTACAGGGGGACGCGTGACACAGAGAAACGACTTAGGTTTGTGGAAAGAATTTAAGCAAGCCTTAATTAGGTTACAAATATCAATTGTCATCACTCATTACTTCCTCTGCAAACTTCAAATTTGCTTGGTGTTGGCTGATGAAGAAGGGCATTGAATTGAAGGACTACCTAGCTTTCGTAGATAGAATTGTACTAACTGGCAGTGAACGGTGTCGTTGACTGCTTGGACGACGACAATCCATGCCATAATTGTCTCTGAGAGATTCCATCATGCCTCTTGTAGCGCCGCGACGTCTCATGCGCAGAGAGATGCTCGTTGACTCTCGCTCTCTAGCCCTCGACAACACTACCGGCATATGATAAAGCCGTAAAGTAAATGCAACAGACTCTTATGCGGTGGCGCATGACTCAGATGCACCCCCCTTGTGGTGGATTTCACGCTTCTTTGGTAGATTTGAGTAGATCGGCAGTCAAGGTGGTGGGTTGAAGAAGAAGAAGAAGAGCTAATATCTCCTTCGCCAGCGGTACGTGACTCTCATGCGCCACCCCTTCGTTGTCTAATAGGCATGACTTACATCTGTTTTTATTTCGATCCTCCTACCCTTTTTCTCATCATTTTTTTTATTTCGGTTTGTGATGGCGGCAGAGGCCACCAAGGCCCCGCCAAATCTACCACCACCACAGTTGCAAAGGCATGGGTGGTGCTGGGGAAGTTCTGGGTGGTGCAAGGTTGATGTTGTCATGGCCACTGTTGGTTTAAGACTATAAAGGACGTACCTTAAAACAGAAGCGAATAGGACGATTTGTTGCTTTTGTTCCACGAACTGTGCTCTTCAGTACACTGGCGGCTATTAGAATCCCGGTAAGAATTCACGTCTCAAAACCCGTAAACTTTTGATGGTGGTAACCATTTAGAGACAGAGGTGTGCGTGGGAGAGAGTAGATAATAAAACCTATTTTGTTTTCTCTGCTTAATCTTCCTTTTTAATCTGTGTTATGAGGTAATAAGCTACATAACTAATTTCCTAAAAGATAGGCAAGAAATCAGCCTCATTAAGAGCCCCTATTAATTAGGGAATCCCATGTGGCTGTTAATTACATTTCAGTTATCAGCTCCCACTCGGCCACATAAGCCGTAATAAAATCTCTATGACAATGTTTCTCTTAAACGCATCATACCAGGAATGAGACGTGCGACCAAAAAGCAACGAGTAGTATCTTGTTAAGTCACCATCGAACTAACAAAATACTTTCAATAAACGACAACGCCCTAAACCATCCAAAACATCACCTGTAGCATGCATTGTCCCTTTATGCCCACTGATATATCATATGATTATACTCCGAATATAATCGCCCTGACTGATATGGTGAATATACGATGGTTTTTCTAAGCAACTCATGGTATTATATCTTAATAAGATTGCTTTCCTAATGTGTTCCGCTGAGCTGTATAAATCTATAGCTCTTGGAGTGCACATTAAAGTAGCGATATCTAAGTAAGACTTCACGCCATAGCCCTAAGTCAAAGGGAATTGTCACACGAAACACCCACGTTTCGAGGATCACACAGTGACAAGGAAGGGAATCAGTTGTCACCCCACTAGGTCGGCTTTAGCACACACAGTATGAAATGTGTGTCGTAGTATAACTCCCACTGAGGCGAGCCTGTCACTTTTATACCACGCGAATTACAAGTTCAATTTCTCCTCAAAACTGACTTAAGTTACTAGGTTAACGTACTGAACATAACCTCGATGCTCAAAATTCAGCTATAGGCTTTGATATAAGGTTGTGTTATATCCGATTTACTCAAAATCTCATCTTAGACTTACTAAGGTGACTATTCCTCGGCATCATTCGTACCATCAAAATACAATGATGATAAATATTGCACACCTAATGTCAATATGATTAAATCTTATCCTACCCACTACTTAAGCATTAGGGTTGATCATCCGTGTGACAAAATGATCAGAAGCCTAGTGACATTTAGATATGCCTAATCAAGCAACCAAAGTAAAATAATGAACACTTAACAAAAGAAACATCAGTCTTTATTATAATAAAATGTTCATTACGTACATGTCCAAATAAACGAAGGTATCTTAACTAACTAAACTCTACGGAGACCTAAACTCATCGTATGAGTTTTGAACACATCTCTAGGAGTGGGTTTAGTTAACGGATCCGCGACAATCTTATTAGTAGATAAATATTTTACAATGACTTTCTTCAACTTTATGGCATCTCTTACAAAATGATAATGCCTCTTAATATGATTGGCTTTCGTATGAAATTTAGGATCCTTAGCATATTGAATGGTGGCAGTGTTGTCGCACCACATTTCTACAGGATCATCAACTCTCGAAGTAAGATTGAGATCCTGGAGAAAACTCCTTAGCCAAATCGCCTCCTGAGCGGCGGCAACAAGCAACATATTCCGCCTCCATAGTTGATAAAGCTATGTAATCTTGCTTCTTGCTGCACCAAGATACGGCTCCCCCCACTAAGAGTGAAGACATATCCAGAGGTAGACTTAGACTCATCTAAATCACCACCCCAGTCAGCATCAGAATATCCCCTCAATTTTAGGTCCCCTCCTTAGTAGCAAAGTACCAAGTCAATAGTCCTTCGAAGATAATGCATTATCCTTTTGACGGCTTGCCAATGAGCAGTTCCCGGGTTACTTTTGTAATGACTTACCAAACCAACTGCAAAACAAATATCAGGCTGTGTACATAACATGGCGTACATTAGGCTTCCAACAGCACTAGCATATGGAACATTGCTCATTTTCTGTTTTTCATCATTTGTTGTTGGGCATTGTTCTAGATTCAAAGTTAAACCCTTTTCAATTGAAGTATCAACGGGTTTGGAATAGTGCATTTGAAAACGTTCTAAGGCATTCTCGATGTATGCCTTTTGGCATAAACCAAGAAGTTTCCTAGGACGGTCTCTGATTATTTCTACCCCTAGGACATACCTAGCTTCACCCATGTCCTTCATCTCAAAGACAGAGGACAACCACTGCTTGGTGGCATTCATCATCTCTAAGTCACTTCCAGCTAGTACAATGCCGTCGACATTTAAAGTAAGAAACATAATTCCTACGTTTGTTTTCTTGACATATACACAGTGGTCTTCTGAAACCATAGTTAAGCTAAACGCAGTGATGACTTCATGGAATATAAAGTATCACGCCCTTGAAGACTGTTTGAGACCATATATGGACTTCTTAAGACGATAAACTTTGTCTTCTTGGCCTTTTGATACAAAACCAATCGGCTGGTCCATATAAATCTCTTCCTTAAGATTCCCATTAAGGAAAGCAATCTTAACATCTATTTAGAACAATTCTAAATCCAAATAGGTAACCATTGCTAGAAGTGGGCGAATAGAGGCTAATCTCAGGAGAAAAAGTTTCCTCATAGTCTACTCCCTCAACTTGGGTGTAGCCTTTCGCCACTAAACAGACTTTGAACTTATCAAGTGACCCTTCCGCCCGATATTTTACCTTAAAAACCCATTTATTTCCAATGGCCTTTCATCCGGGAGGAAGATCAACAAGTTCCCAAACTTCATTTCTTGCCATTAAGTCCAACTCATTCCTCATGACATCCATCCATTCTTTATGGTTTGGTGAATCTATAGCCTCTACATAAGAGGTTGGCTCTTCTATTTCCAAAGGCATATAGGAGAAAATGCTCTCTTCGATTTGAAAAAAACGTCGAGGAACTCTTCCGCGCTCACTCCTTCGAATTAACCTAGGACTCGGTTGCATTGCCGGCACAGGCTCAGGATCCCTCCCCCCTTTTCTTCGAGGTATAGAACCTTGAATAGGAGAAGGATCACTCCCACTAACCCCTTGGGGCATAGGTTTGTGAGAATGAGGTCTATCCTCATGTTTATCAACCAGAGATTGAGGACTTTCCTCGTTCTCTGGTTGAGTATCCTGAGCAGACAAGCCTCTTTTAATAGGGGCGGTGGTACTTTCCCACTATCCCTATCATCTGGGAAAAGAAAATTATCCTCGATGACATGGTTAGTATACAAATCCTCCCCCTCATCGAGAGATAAGTCTTATTATAACTCATACAACTGCGAGTCTTTTTGACTTCACCAATACTTGGGAACTCATCCTCTCGAAAGTGGATATTTCTGGAATCAACTTCCTTCATGCTGCTTTTGGGATGTTCTCCATACATTACATAACCTTTTGAATGTTCTGGATATCGAATAAAGACCATCTTTATGGTTCTTGGACCAAGCTTACCATGTTTATGAGTAGGATTGTGCACATAACCTGCCGAACCCCATGAGCGCAAATGATCTAAACGAGGTTTTCTACCATTCCATAACTCATACGGAGTAGTTGGAACACTCTTACTGGGCACACGATTTAAGATGTATGTTGTCATAAGCAACGTATCACCCCAAAAGCTAATCGGAAGATTAGCTTGAGCCATCATTGACCTAACCATGTCAAGTAATGTACGGTTCCTACACTGAGCAACACCATTTTACTGAGGAGTGTAAGGAATCATAAGATGTCTAGTTATACCCTTTTCCTCACAAAAACCTTTGAACATATCAAAGAGACACTCACGACCACAATCGGTCCGAAGAGTCTTGACCATTCGTTCTAACTTGGTCTCTACTTCCGCTACAAAGCGTTTGAACATGTCTAAGGCTTCATGACGATTTGATAATAGATACACATATCCATATCATGAGAAATCATCAATCAAAGTGAGAAAATAAGCAGCACCATTACGTGCTTTTACATTCATAGGTCCGCAAATGTTGGAATGAATGAGTTCTAAGGAACTAAGTACTCTAGAAGCCTTACCAAAAGGTTTCTTGGTCGCTTTACCAGCTAGACAAGGTTCACATCTAGACAGCCTAACCTTAGTAAGCGAGCTTAATAAACCTTCTTTAGCTAGTCTAGCCATTCTATCTTAGCCAATATGACCAAGTCTAGCATGCTATACAACAGAGTCAGAATTTGAATCAACAGATGAAACAAAAACAGAAGGTGTATTATTACTATAATAATGTTCATCCAAGTCCAAAACAAGGAAATCGTCTAATAAAGATGCATGACCAAACAAATTGTCACCATACAAAATGTCCAAACCATCACTTCGAGAGACAAAATGAAAACCTAATTTCATTAAAGAGACATAAGATACCAAGGAACATCGCACCCCTGGTGTACAGAGAGTGTCGTGAAGAAGCAGTGAATTCCCTCCACGCAACTTGAGCCTATACGTTCCCACTCCTAGAACGTCTTCTGTAGTACCATTTCCAAGAGTTACAGTTTGCAACCCCACCAGATAAGGGTGAAAGTCTATAAACCCGGCTCGATCTTGAACTATGTGCTTGCTGGCTCCCGAGTCTACAATCCAGTTAGAAAAGGATTTAGCAACAAATGCATGGGAACAAACAAGCAGTTCAACAACAGGAAATGAAGGAAGTACCTGAGAAGGCTTGGGACAATCCCAAGCATAATGGCCCTTCTTCCTGCAGTTATAGCACGTCACACGTGCCATAATTTTGTCCGCCTTGCCCTTGGCTTTTAGTTGCTTCTTAGCAATGCCACCTTTAGGGCCAAGTTTCTTCAAAGGATGAAGACTCTTCTTCTTCCCTAGTTTAAGCTTGTTGCCCTTGGGCCTATCCACCCTAGCAACTAATGCTATAGGGGGAGGAGCACAGGCCTTCAAGCGCTCATCTTCCAACTCTAGGTTCTTGGTGATCTCAGTAAAAGTTTTGATGTTCTGATTGTGAGTCATCATGGTGGTGAACAGTTTCCATCTTTTGTCCCCGGTGAGAAGTGCACGAAGCACATTCGTCCGTTGTTCACATTTGGAAATGTCCACACCAGCGGCTTTCAGGTCTCGTAGCATGGCCTGTAAAGTCCGAACATGCTCGGTTATACTTTGGCTTAAGTCTATCATGTAAGTCATTCACTGAAGATGCAATGCACGAAGCCTCGTTTCCGACGTTTGGCCGTACCTGAAACGGATGTTATCCCACATTTCCTTAGCAGTAGGATAAATCTCAAACTCACCAATAAGATCATCATGTATGCAATACAACATAGTATAGAGTGCCTTATGATCTTTCTTGCACCATTCTTGGTACGCAACCAAGCTGGTCTGATACTCCTCAGTGGAAGTAATGTCCTTGTTATCTTTGTCCTTAGTCGTAGGGGCAGACATTGTGGCCGTCAAGTGTTCTAACACCTCATGCTCGTTTAGAAGAAACTGAATCTTCCAACGCCACATGTCGTAGTTGGACCCATCAACTTTTCATTGGTGGACAAATCACCTATCATAGAAGTCTTAGAAGCCATATCTACAAATAAGAAAATGGATGTTAGGCATATCTCGCACCTAATCAAATTGTCCCAAAACTATCATTCATGTCATATGTTCGAAAATTTCGCTAAACTCATAATCATCACATATTAAATGAATCAAGAATTGAGAAAATTTGATTATTATTAACCCATAATGAACATATTTTCATGGATTAATGTTAAACATATTAACAATCAATATTTTAACATCACAAAGACGCTTAAAACTTATGCAAAACATAATTGCACAAATGAAATATAAAACTTATTTATATCAAGTTTAAATGAAAAGAACTAATCTTCCATCATGAATCGAATACATAAAACGTATATATGTATTACTACACATGCCAATATGTAAGCACAAAATTCACATTACCCATATATTTGTAACAAAAACCTATAATTAAGAATTTAACAAATAAATTCTACCTTACAAATGAAACATATTTAATTACTTTTATACGAAACCTATTCATATATCATTTATATTCACTAGGCATGCATGAAACGATAAAGATTAAATAGTACGATACACAGTCATAGAGGAATTAAACTCAATAATTATCAAAATAAACAAACTCATTAAATAGATAGCATGATCTTAAAACATATTACAAATCATGAACCTCAATCTAATTAAACTAATTAAACTCATGAACTTGATTTTAAACACATTACCAATCAAGTAGGGGTAGCCTACTACCTACTGTTAAAAGAAAGCTTAGAAGCTGAAACTGATGGCCTAAAAAAAGCTTTGTCCTTCGGGCCTGATTATCTCTCTCCTCGCCGCCTTTCTCCTTCATTCTTTTGCCTTCGTTCTTCTCTCTTTCTCTACTCAAAAGAAAAGAGAGAGAGAACCTGGTGGTGGCCATGGAAACCGAGCACCAAGCACAGCCCCTCTCGACACCTGGTTTTCCCGATTGCCTCCACGGTAGCGCATCGCCACCGATACCCACATGATGAAAAACCACCACCACCCTCCTCCACAAAAAAGAACTTCAATCTATCTGCCCGGTACTTCTACGCTGAATCCACCGTCGCCATCACATAGATCGGACGACGGTGAACACAGCGGTACTACGCACGCCCCCTACGCACCACTTAGGCGGTGGCGCGTGTACCCCACGCGCCGCCCCTTTGGGTTTTCCGAGGGTGTTTTGTGGCGGGTCTGGTAGATCGAGGTTCGTGGGGAGCGGATTGAGGAAGAAAGGGACCAATCGCTTCTTTGTCGGCGGCGCGTGACACTCACGCGCCACCCTTCCTCGGTGGTTGATGGGTATGTTTTTCGAAAACTTCCCCTTTTTTTTTTTTTGATCAGATTGATTGGGTTTTGATCAGCTTAAGTGTTGTCAATCGGGCCGAGGGATGATTAGCAACCAAAAAAAAAAACACAGAATGGCATACTAATTCTGGGCATTCATGAGTAGACAAACTACTAACTTAAACAGTTTAGAGCATGTTTAGATTAAATACATTCAACCTGAACGATTCGGGAACAAAAACTAATAAGGTAGCTTTGATACCACTATTGGTTTAAGACTATAAAGGACGTACTTTAAAACGGAAGCAAATAGGACGACTTGTTGCCTTTGTTCCATGAACTGTGCTCTTCGGTACACCGACGGCTACTAGAGTCCCGGTAAGAATTCACGTCTCAAAACTCGTAAACTTTTGATGGTGGTAACCGTTTAGAGAGAGGTGTGCGTGGGAGACAGTAGACTACAAAGCTTGTTTTGTTTTCTCTGCTTAATCTTCCTTTTTAATCTGTGTTATGAGGCACTAAGCTACATAACTGATTTCCTAAAAGATAGCCAAGAAATCAGCCTTATTAAGAGCCCCTATTAATTAGGAAATCCCATGTGGTCGTTAATTACATTTCAGTTATCAGCCATAAAGACTAGCGGTTGCTTGGCAGAGTTACACTAGAGCTTAGGGTTTGGTGGATAGGGTTTGGGAAGCAACAAATAGAGTCATACTTTTTAGGATCAACTTAGTACACACAAAATCATGGCTTTAATTGAATAGCATAATTGTAACAGATTAGATGAATTAATCATTGAATCCCTAAGCATAAACAGTTGCAACAAAAATCATAGGTTCAAAAACCTACGGTGATGCAATCACGCTAGTATAATCAAGACAATTTAGGCTTAGTCGAATTGATCATGCTTTTGATGAACGTACAACATGTTTGGATTAAACATATCATCCATCATAGTCAACAAATTGTCACTCTTTAGTGGCATAATTGCAAAATTAAACGAATTAATTCACGGCACAGAACAATAATCAATCCGGACTAATCTGAACATTTCAGGCTCTGATACCACTGTTAAAAAATAATAAAGGACCAATCTCGATGCTAAATAGACTGCTGGGATTAGCTCATCTAACCTGAATGTTACTAGAGGATGGCTATTAGAATCATTTTGAAAGTCACGCCCTAACCTGAATCCCACTAGATGGTAGAAAGGTCGTGAGAAAAAAAGAGAGGAGATTTAGAACTCTTTGTGTTTGATATATATTTAGTCAATCCCTTAAACTTCCTTATATAAGTTGGAGTCAGCTAGGGTTATCGCATCTTCGCGGCTTAAGTGGCTGTCAACCCTAATAATATTAATGCCGGCCAACACTTTGCCTCTTTTGCATTCCGGAAGGCTAATCATCTCAATCTTCTCAGAGGTGCATCTACGCTCCTCCTCTTCACGTGATCAAACCGTCTAAGTCTACTCTCTCTCATCTTATTTTTCATGAGTGCCACTTTAACTTTGTTTCTAATCACCACATTCCTAATCTTATCCAATCTCGTATGATCACACATCTACCGAATTAGTCGCATCTTTGCTACCATTAATCAGTGGGCTTGGGTCCTTTTTGTTGGCCAATATTTGGATTCATATAATAAAGCTAGTCTAACTATCATTCAATAAACTTTGTCTTGTAACCCTTTATGCATCGTCTTGTGACACAATCTTCCTAAAACATTTTTCCATTTTTACTATCACACTTTTGTATGATGAATAATGTTCGCTTTAATATCAATATTTTCTTGAATGACCGAGCACTCCTGCACCTCTCAACCCCGTTTTCTATCTGAAAATTAAGATGTTCATACACCTGCATTTTTGGGTGATTTTGCTATTTCACTTGTTGATGGGGTGATGGGCGGCGTATTGCCGTCCGCATGAGTACACGCACAAAACCACGTTGGATCTTAATTTTTCACAATATTTACTTTGAGATCCTTTATTTTAAACGACTGCAAATTAATGGAAATCCATTTACGGATAAGACGCAAATTGGAGCTGGATTTTAGAGCATTCTTCTGGGCCCTCGTGGGCAAATACAACATTTTGCATAGATTTGGTAAAAATTCACCCACTTTGAAAATTCGACCTGAACTCGTCCAAAAATTTTGAATTTTAAACACAATTTTCTCTACCCAAACCCAAAACAAACTGAATCCGAAAAAGCCAGTAATTTTTTTGGTCAAATCCGACTTGAACCCGTCTACTTAATTCAAATATTATATTCGTATTTTTAAAATTTATGACTCTTGGGTACTCTAATTCTATGGAAACAATATTCCAAAGTACCTACTATTTTAGGTAAACTATTATTAGGGGGCAATATTTTTCGCAATAGTTACTAGCTGAAGGTTTTCTTTGCAACTTAATTCTGAACTTTCTGAATTTGTAACTTTTGCCCAAAATGCGGTTTAGTACACAAATATTGAACTTTTTGGTACTTTTTTAATAAAACTAAGCTTATATTTTTGTTTAGACTTCTTATAATGACTTTTCTAGTAGTAGTTATCACAATCTACTAGTTATATCATAAATATTACATTTTCTGTGATTAACGGCCCACAATGCTTAGCAAAATAATTAAAACTTCATTAGAGAGTTTCGACAATTACCTAAACATAGTCGGCGTTAGACCCTGGCATTTTCCTAACTTCCGATTTACAGAGATTGCTAATCTTAACCCCACATTCCTTAGATCAGGCACAGCACAGATCCATTTCGTTTGCTACCTCAGACCGTAATCACTAATCAAGTTTTACTTATTTTTAAAGGATAGTGAGATTTTAATCATGAAATTATAATATTTAAGACATAAGGTTCAATTGGATAACATTCCCTACTAGGAAAACTTCTTTTATTGAAAGTTGAAAATGGAAATATTACAATGGAAAGCTTGAAGAGAGACTGTAAGCTAAGATCATTAGAGATGTTTGGTCATAAAGAAATGGAGAATCTCAACTTCTCTTCTGCTTAAGAATGCTCAAATGACCGTGTCCCTTCTCAGTACTCGACCTCTGTATTTATAAAGGAGATGGGGGTACACAGGATGCCCTAATGGCTACAGCACATAAAGATTTTTCACATAGTTATAGTACACACTGACTCTACAGTATACACTTTATTTTACTGACCAGACACTTGTCGAAATAGTACAATAATGGGGCAGCCATTTTTCAGAACTTTTAGTAATGACAAGACTAATCATCATTATTGAGATTCTACATTCCTTCTTCTCCAATTATATCTTTCAGACTATCATTATCTGGATAATCATCAAAATCTTCATCAAGTTGCTTAAGATACTCTGGATCCCATTTTTCAAATAATTCAAGAAGGTATTTTTTTCCTTTTTCTGATAAGAATTTTCCAACTCCAACATCAAAGAGATAATCAAAAATATCTTCTGACACTGCTCCTTCCACCTTCATGTAGTCTTTGAATTCATTATCATAGGCAAAAGTAGTATTTTCACAATGCATTAATATTTTTTCTTGTTCGATTAATGCCCAAGATTGATGATAAATGTTGAAAAATCCAATGGCCTTTGATAAAGCAGGATCAGTAACTAAATATACCGGATTTCCATGAATCCAATTTTGTCGTTGATCATTCAGATCGTCGCAATCAACGATTCGAACCAGATAATAGGCTGGTTTGGCTTTTTCATTTTCATATTTAATTAGAGCGCTATAAACCTCTGAAGTTAGGCATCTTCAAACTGGAATTTTTGTTGGATCCTCAGGAGATATAAGAATCTGATGGATCCTTTTGAACATACATTGCTAAAAATTAGTTAAGGTTGAGAAAAATGGAATTTTGGATCTGGAATTTTTATGAAGTAAAGTACAATCCCGTATTTCCAGACTTTAAAGACAAGATCATTTAAAGATAATGAGTTTAGTGAAAAATAAATACCACCAACTCCAGATCTGTCGGAAAAATAGATCTTTATACTCCAAGACTCCCAAATATCATAGGAATAATGATGATAAAAGTCGATGCAGGCTGCATACCGCTCATTGAATCATTTTTCTTGAATATGAGAACTTATTTTTTCTTGGATATCATAAGGATACTGAAGGTAACTAATTTGTAATTCTAGAACGAAAAATCTTTGGGCTATTAGGTAGGCAGTAGAAGGTAGACCAAAATGTGATCTATTTTTTGTATGAAATTCCAGGTTATCAATAAGGACTTTACTAGAAGGCGTAACCCGTTCTGGTAGAAACGGCATCTCATTAAGGATTTTCTGCTTTTCTGGTAGGAGATCAACTTTGATGATTACCATTGGCGAGTTCTCGAGTTAAACTGTCTGCCAGAGAGCTCTTCGATCTCTGTATATGTTCAATAGAGAAGAAAAACTGATTAAACCATAATTGCCAATGCAGAAGTCGCCCTTGCACTTGTATATTTGATAAATTCTTTTTTACAAAACCAAGTATTCCTTTGCAATCAGTTCGAATAAGAAAAGATTTTGGGGCTAAAAAGATTAAGAATTTTTCTATTCTCCTTATGACTGCAAGGATCCATTATAGGATAGTTGCATTGCACCTTATTAAAACTTCCGCTGTAATATTTGTAGAGTTTTTCTCCTTTTTAAATTTTGAGTACCGTACTCTAGTACTCATTCCTGACATCTGTTTCAATAACTAAATCATATCCTTAGTTAGGCAAATTAAGGACTGGAAGATTTTTACACATTTTTTTAAACTTTTGAATAATCTTTGTATCATTAATGGTCCATGTCCAACTTACTTCTTTCTTAAGTTTCTGCTGCAATAGCTTTCTTAATTTGGCTAAATCTTTAATGAAATATGAGGCATAGGTGAGGCATCTGAGAAATCTTTCTAGCTGCTTCCTATCTTCAATTTTTTAGAAAATTTTCTATTTTTTCTATAATAGCTTTTATAGGATGATTTGTCCAACTTTTATCTCTAGACCTAAAAACTTAATTTCTTACTCAGCGTAAATGCATTTGTTCTTACCAAGTATAATGCCATGATCAATGCATCTCTGGGTGACTGCTACGACATCATCTTTATGTTGTTCTATGATTTTAGAAAATACAAGGACGTCATCGATGTAAACTAAACAACAATGATTGAGGTCTTTAAAGATATTATCCATTCTCCTTTGGAATATTTGAAGTGTATTTTTAAGACCAAATGGCATTACTATCCATTCACAATGTCCTTGTGGGGCACTAAATGCAGTTAAAGGAATACTTTCTTCATCCGTTTTTATCTGCCGATATCCATTTTTGCAATCCATTGTTGAGAACCAAGAGGCTCCTCGAATTTTGTTGAAAAGGACTGTTTTGTTAGGAATATAATAACCATCAAAGACAATATTATCATTAAGCTTTTTGTAATTGATTACCATTCTAACTTTTCCTCTTTTTTATTCTGCATAATTTCTTACCATAAAAGCAGGACTGGTGTGAGGCTATTCCTGATTAATCCTTTACCCATAAGTTCTTTAATTTGTCTATCAAATTCTTGGATATCCTGGTGAGTATTCACCAGTTGTTTGACTCGGATAATAGTGTTGGGATTTAATAGAGTGATTTTAGTAAATGTTTTATCTTTATCCCACAACCTAAGTGGATTATCAGAGTAGAGTTCCTTACGTAATTTTTCTTGTTGTTTAATAATCTGTTCTTTAATAGATAATTCGAGTAATGAGATTGTCAATACTACTTCATATTGCGCTGACATTACTTTCTCACCACACTGGCTGCGTGTAAACTCAATTTTCTAATGAGTGTAATCCTTACATAGTTTTTCAATAGGAGCTGAATGCCCATTAATTGTGAATATTATCTGGTTTACGATCTGTGTGCATGGAGAATATAATATCTGAAAATTATTTCCAATAATCATATCATGAGAGGGTTAATCAGTAACTAGTATACTACATTGAACTCCTCCGAATTCTACAGGTAACGCTTCTATTGCCTCATTATAGTTCATAATGCTATTATCAGCTATCCTCACTTGTAAAGGATTTTTAGCTCTTTTTCATATAAATTCTGAAAATAATGATTTTTTTCTAAAGCATATAGAACAACCGCTATCTATGTAAGCACATAATTCGTATTTTATTATATCCCTCTAGACATACTCTTATTGTGATGTAGATACTATTAGGATTTGTATTGGTAGTTTTATAGCATATTTTCATAGTCATATTTTTGACTAATTCATCCCCATAGATTGGTTCACTAGTAGTTCTAGTTTTGTACCTAATAACCTTTCTATCTAGACTTGTTAATCGATCTATTCTGGGTCTTGCAGTTTTAAAACTCATTCTACTCATTTCACCGGTCATGCTAATTATATCATTTTCTTTAAACTCTTCTTTAGCTAATGATGATCCTTCTCTCCAATCTAATCTTGTACTCATACTTCTTAATAATTGGCGTTTAATGGTGATTTTACCCTCCTCATCAATTTTTATTATGTTTTTCTTATTAATTTTTGTAGGGTTGGCAAAGCTAGATATTCATGAATGATTAATTTTTATATCCTGAGGGTTAGACTTAATTCTTTGGATCTTTGGCTAGGGGTAGGACTTTTAAATTTTTCTACTTCTATCATGTCACCTTAGTCCTTGAGTCTATAGTATTATCTAATTTGTAGATGATTTTTCAGAATATCCTTAAAGGATATCCTCCTCTTTTCATAACCATCCCAACTATTTTTATCTTAAGTGATAAGAAGTTTTTTGCAAATTCATCTTTTAGACTCACATAATATCCAGGTCGACAGTTGAAACCTACTAACCCATACATAACTGTGTTTTTATTCCTGTGATTATTTGATTATTAAATTTAGTATGTCTAATATCACATAGTAAAGCGTAAAGATCAATATTTTTACCATGATATTGTAATGGAGTAATTTGAACTTGGACACTTCCGACATGGATGTACCTATATCTTCTATCTTTGTTATGCTAGAGGATATTTTTCCTAAGATTAACTTCCCCAAAATCATACTCACAATCCTTTATTTCCACATCTCCTTCTATCATTTCACATACGTATTTTCTTTTTAATTGAAAGATAAATTTTTTTATAGATCATGTCCTTTTGGATTATAGGAAGAACCCAATCTCCTTTGACTTCCTCATGATTATTGTCTATAATAAATTCTTCTGCTTAGAGATCACCAAGATTGACAGAGCTATTCTCCATTATTCTTAATATATTTTTAACTTCTTTAGTTAACGAATTATACCAGTCAACTACAGTACCAGAAAAGTTATGTTCGATGTAATTTAGAAAATTTACCGCAGTTCATATAGTGTTTAGGTTTAAGATACTATTCATTGTTCTTTTTCAGTGCTCAAATATTTCTTCTCTATTACAGGCTCCATCAATGTTTAAGATATATCATATTTGACTAATTAGGGTAAGGTCAATTTCTTCAAAAGTTGTGATTTTCCTTGGGATGGACCCAAAGAAAAAATTACTTGTACATCCTAATGGAACATACCTAGGTCTTAAGAAATGAGTATTTCTCCTAGATGGTTCATCAAATTCTTCAGGTTGAGGAACAACATTCTTAACTAGATTAGTTTCTGTTTTATATAGGTTGATTTCTTCTCCAATCTCATTGATTTCGTTTCAATAGTCATTTTTTCATATTTCTTATCAACTTTTCTCCTAATTTCTTCTAATGGTAATACATCGAGGCCTTTTAATTTAATCAGATTTATCTGCTGACATATTTTTTCTTCTAATTGGATATTATTGGTCTCTTCATTATCATCAGTCAAAGCGTCATGTTTATCACTAACTGTGCCCATAATTTTGTTTAATTCATCCAGATTTTGTTCTTTATCGAATATTTTTTATAACTCTTCAAGAGTATATTGTTTATACTCTATCTTCTTTTTCTTTCTTTTCAATAGATTTTTTATCAGATTGTTCTCCTACTTCTTTTTGAATTTTTACTTCTTGTAAAGGAAATAGAATCTTGTTTTCTAGGTTTTGGAAAGGACATTTATGCTAAAAGAAGTAGTAATACTAGGAGTAGCTTTTTCGCTATGTCTAAATTCGTTAACAAGAGAAATATGGACAACGGTTAACTAATTCTTAAGCTCCTTCAGTTCAGTCTTAATTTTAGCTAATTTTGCTTTTAATTCTAAAACTATATCTATGATATAATTTAATTGAGGTGCTAATGAGGTATTATCTTATGATGAGTGAACAATGTGGGAATAATTAGGACCAGGACAAGTAGGTGATGATTCAAGTATTAATCACATCTAGTCCCAATTAATTAGCTTAATTAATTATTAATTAGCTTAATTAATTATTAACTAGCTTAATATCTTAATTTTTTTTAGTCACGTGACTCTGATACCAATTGAAAGAGGGTCTCGAGTTTTATTAGTGAGCAAAAAACCACAAACACAATTTTAAATTTTTCGAAAGTAAGTTTTTAAGGATTTGGGTTAAAATGCAAATACGAAAAGTATAAGGGCTTAAAAAACGCAAATAGTAAATGGTCCCCTTAAAATAGTTTCCACAGAATATTGTCCCTTTTAAATATATTCTAATAACATAGTCTCCTAGTTATAATTTTCACACAAAGTCGGGTACCTGACAGTGATTTTTTCTTATTTTCAAAAATTTTCTTTAATTTTCCCCCTACCAATAATAGTTTTTCGTCATAACGAAGCATTTAGAAAAACGTTATATAATTATTGCACCCCTTCGCCAATGAGACGATGTTACCCATTCTTTCCCAAATTTATTTCCATAAAATAACATCAAATACAACTTATACATGGAACACTTTTAGAAAATGGGTATATGATGAACCTCTATTTTGTCCCATTTTTAGCCCCTATTTGACCCATTTCCTCCCCCGTTATCACGTTTAATTGTGTTGAGGAAGAGTCAAATCGGCCTCCTTTTGCATACTTTTTACTTATACAGCATCTTTCGATATTTTTCAGGAACTTTATTAAAGAAACGGAAAGATGAACAATATTTAGCAGAAAGGAGTGCCAAGAAGGCGAGAAAAGCTACGAAAAAGCGTCGCACGGAAGTCCCGGGGAATCGAACACATGCGACAGGGCCGAACCACGAAGACTCGACCGAGCCAAGCCGGCCGGCACATGGCACGGCCGGCCGGTTACGCAAGATGGCTTTGGCGTTTTCCAGAATTTTGGCACGGTGGTGCCGTGCCTCAGGGCACGATCGTGCCACCCCTGTTCCGCGACGCGACTTAAATTTGCCTTCGGGGTTATTTTGCGGGCATCCTGAGTTTTATGTTTAGTTTTTCCTCTCAAAAACTTTCTCTAGGCGATTCTTAGGTTTATTTCAAGGTTTAAGTTTTTATACTCTTGAATCACGCTATTGGATTGAAGTTTATTCTATTGTTAATTCATTCGATTAATTCCAGGTTCTTGCTTCTAGTTCTCTCTCCTCTTGTTCTTAATTATTTAGGGTTTGGTTGTGATGTTTATTGAATTGAATATTACGATTGTTGTGTTAAACATGATTGTAGGCTAAATCCTTCAACTTAGGTTGGGATTGACGCCGAATATGTGTAGCTGAATCTTGTACTGACCCAATCCCTACTCCCCCATTGTTTTGTGATTATGAATTCTACTATGCACGTCACATGCTCGATGAAATGCTCGAAAGAACATTCATCCTTTTTATTTGAGGTTTTAGAGTAGCGTTGAGAGACGAAACCTTTACCTAGTGCGCCTTAGTAGACGATTAGGGTTTTAACATGAAAATAGTTAGGATTCTAATTGGGATTTGAAATTGTAGATCTTGTAATCCTTTGACTCTTAGTCCCATGAAAATAGGCGACTATAGTTTAGGATTAGTTTTCGGCCCTTGAGAGAGGGAGGAGATGAGCTTAATTGACAATTTATCCATTCGTGATGCATGCCTGGGAGATGTTTGGTAGGGCTAGTAATTGATTCACTAGCATATTTGTGCTGTTAATTCCAACCTGAGTGTTTTCTATTCTGCTGTTTATTTCATTTTTTTTAGTCACTATCATTTCTCCTAGTTTAGTCTCCAACCTACGAGTTTGATTACCTAGCTTGAGTGGTCTAATTAATTCTGGTAGTTGAAGCCAAGTTCCCTATGGATTCGACCCGTACTTGCCGGTTGCTAGCTACAACTACGCTGTGCACTTACGGTAATTAACATGATAATAAGTTTTTGGCGCCGTAACTTGCGCCTTTCAATATTAGAATCGATTAGCGTGTTCTAGACTAGGCTTTTTCTTTCCCTTTTTGTCCCTTCTTGTTTCCCCCTCCCTCTTGTGCTTGAAACTATTTACGCCGTGATAGTGTTGGCTTTGTATGCGCAGGCGAAGCCAAAAGGATCAACCACTTATTCCTTTTGACCCAGAGATTGAAGCCACCGTTCGAAGGCAAAGTGGTGCAAGGAAGCGGCAACAAGTGCAAGTTCTGATGGCTGGGCAAGGTGAAAGAGTTTTGCGAGATCATGCCCTCCCCCAAGCATCAGGCATAACTTCCTCCATCGTTAGCCCCGCTATCGAAGCTAACAATTTTGAGCTCAGCCCCGCACTCCTTACTTTTGTGGAGAGGGAGCGATTCCGCGGGCACCCCTCGGAAAACCCTAACGTGCACCTTCGCAGATTCCTTGCGAAGTGTGACACCATCAAGCTGAACGGGGTGTCCACCGACGCAATCCGCTTGCAGCTCCTTCCCTTCTCACGGCGGGGCAAAGCCAGCGACTGGCTGCAGAACGAGGAGCCCAACTCGTTCACCACTTGGGAAGTACTCTCCAAGGCGTTTCTCAGCAAGTACTTTCCACCTGACAAGACTGCCAAGTTGAGGACGGACATCACCTCCTTCACCCAACAGGATGGTGAGTCCCTTTACGAAGCATGGGAGAGGTTCAAGGACCTCCAGTGCTAGTGCCCCCACCACGGAGTTCCTGACTGGCTCCTAATCCAAACCTTCTACAATGGATTGGAGCGGTCAGTGAAGATCTCGGTTGACGCCGCAGCAGGGGGTGCTCTAATGGGCAAGTCAATCGAAGCGGCAAAGGCATTGTTGGAAGAGATGGTTTCCAACAACTATCACTGGGCAAGCGAGGGGGCCGCCCCCAAGAGAGGCGGTAGCAGACACGAGGTAGACGCTGTGACACTCCTGGCAAGTAGGGTGGATGCCCTTGCACAGCGTCTGGATAAGGTGGCCACCCCTTTGACTACTTTCGCGGGGCCATCCATGGGGATCCATGCATACTGCGAAGCGTGTGGCATCCATGGACACACCTCCATTGAGTGTCACAATGCTCCTTCCAGCATTGAACATGTCAATGCTTATCACACCTACACCCCACCTCCTCAAAATAACCCCCATCCCACCAACTACAACCAGGGTTGGAAGAGCTAAACGAACCCTCTCTACAAAAATCCCAACCAGAACTCCATCCAGCCACCTGGTTTCCACAATCGAGCTCCTTACACTCCACCCCCTCCACCTCCTGAACCTACATCTCACCTGGAGAGTTTTATAGAGCGCTTCATAGCGACCCAAACCACGACCAATGAGACTTTTAAGGAGTCAATCCATCTGCTGACCTCCAGAGTAGATGCCATGGCCGCCCATCAGAAAACGATGGACACGCAGATTGCTCAGATCACTTAGCAAGTAAGCCACTTGTCCCGACCTCAGGGGCAACTTTCAAGCCAGCCCGAGGTCAACCCCCGCCATCATGTCAATGCCATCTCCACAATTGGAGTGGGGGTAGAGGAGCGCCCAGTGATACTTCTCCAGGAGGTAGTTCCCGTTCATGACTCTGTAGGAATGGAGGGGCAAAAGTAGGAGAATAACTTGAGCTCTGCTGAGGAGACTAGGCCTTCACCTCCTGCTCGCACCTACCAGCCCCCAGTGCCCTACCCTCAGCGACTAGCATGGTCCAAGCTATCCCAACTTGAACCTAGATTCGCGCATTTCTTGGAGACCTTGCGCCGAATCTATGCCGATAGCCCCCTCCTGGAAGCTCTCGAGAATGCTCCCGCGCACTTTAAGTTTTTAAGAGAGCTCCTACCCTAGAAGGGTGATCCTGGGGACGCTTCAATGGCCCCCATTTACGGATCCTGCAACTCGCTCCAACCGCGACGGTCCCCATCAAAACTGCAGGATCCTGGCAGTTTCTCTATCCCATGCTGCATAGGGGATATGCAGATCGAGAGAGCCCTTTGCGATCTGGGCGCCAGTGTGAGCCTCATGCCGCTCTCTCTCTGCAAGAAGCTGCAACTACAAGACCTCACACCCACCAGCATGACTATTCAGCTAGCAGACTGCTCCATCAAGCAGCCTGTCGGCCTTTTGGAGGATGTCCCAGTCCAGGTGGGCAAGTTCCTCATCCCCTGTGATTTTGTCGTTCTTGACCTGGATGAGGACTTTCCCACCTCCCTCATCTTAGGCCGGCCATTCTTTGCGACCGCGGGGGCGGTGATCGATGTGCAAACAGACACCATATCCTTCACTGTATGTGGGGAGAGGGTGGATTTCAACTTCCCTCCTCCCGCCTCACCTTCAGCGCCTGTCCTCCTTCCGCCTTCTAAGGAGCCTATCCCTATCTCTCCCTTCGATGCTGTTTCTGGGGTCGAGATGTTTGATGAAAATGGGGGACCTCCCACGCTGCTTGGAGGTTCTTCCATCTTTTCTGCGATCGTCCCATCTCGTTTCGCGACCGTTTCTGCTTGTACTTGGGAGGTAGAGGATCCTACTTCATATTTCTACACCTCCCCTAGGCCACCTCCTGCATCATTACTGTCTACTATTTGGAGGTAAATGTCAAGTTAAGAACTTCTTGGGAGGCAACCCAAGGCATTTACCGCTTTTCACAAAAAAAAAAACAAAAAAAAAGGGTAAGTGTGTCTCTTTCTTCTTCTCCATCCCTCCCTCCCCTCTCCCCTCAGGCACTATGGGTTCTCCCCTCCCCTTGGTATTTTTCCTTGTCCTTTTCATTGAGGCCAATGAAAGTCTCAAGCATGGGGGGTGAGTTTATTGCTCTTTGGATAGAATGGTGGACTTTAGGGTGTTGGTTGAATAGGCATCACTTGTATTTGCATCATATAGATAGGACCTCATATAGTTGCACTTGGTTGTTTTACCTTTTTATTCATTTAGAGCATGTACTTTAGAGCATATAAGATTAGAACTTGCACCACAAAAGGAGAAGTGATCGAGTCGGGCATTCGTAAGCTTTCCAGGTACCATCTCTCACCCTTCTCTTCATTATCTTTCATATCTTTATTGCTTTCTTAGTTAGCTTTATTGCTTTGAAAAAAAAAATTATCTGTGAAAACCCCTCTGAAAGGGGTGATGATTGATTGATCATGTTGGGTTGTGTGTTGAGGTGTGACTTATCTTGGTGTGAGTCTTTATGCAAATTGTGTTTGTCTTTGTCATCCGTAGTTTCTTTACCCTGTGTTGCATGCTAACTACCCCTGAGATTCATGTGGTTTGACTTGATTGACCTTGATGAATAGGACATACCTTGGAGTAAGTCACTTCACTGTGGTAGATTTACCTGTGAGATTCTTGAGCCTAATGACTATTCATTACATATAGTCTCTAGTTCCTTTCATGTGTGACTCCTCCATGATGCATCTCTAGAACTTGGTCTTGTTCTCCTTGAAACTGCATTTAGCAATTGCATGTGTTGACATGATTGAGGCAATTTTTGTTCACGTAGCCACATTAGCCAGAAAGTCACCTGTTGTTGCATGATTACCCCTTGGTAGCCCTTTTGTGCCTTTCCCCCTCCTGTTGTTGTTGCACCATATCAATTACACACTTGACCTGTGCATATTTCCTTCAACCTTGTCAAGGTCTAGTGGGGCGACACTTCCATAATGTAGTGGGTATATTTGGGGCATTTGATTATTCACTGCGGGTATAATACTAGTGGCTCGTTTTGGGGGAAATTGCGAAATGATTTTTGTACTTCCAACCCTATCCAATGTGCATCCTTTTTGCTTCTCCGAAAAAAAAAAAGGCAACCAAAAAAAAAGGAGGGGGGAAGAAAAGAAAAAAAAGGAGAAGTTGCAAATAAAAGGGGTAGCGTGGAAGCTTTTTACAATAAGCTTGTTTGGTTCCTCTTTAGAGGTTTTTGCGAGATTTGTTGCTCGATTCGCAAGTGTGTGTGAGGTTGTAATTTTAGTGTTGATTGTGGAAGTGTTCTTGCTCGCTAGTCTTTGGCTATTAGCTCCACTTTTCCCAAATTATTCCACTTCGCACCCTTGACCTTAGCCCCATTACATCCTTATCGCAAGTCCTCTTGATTGACACATTGCATATTGCATTCCCGCGATGGAGAGTAGAGAACGTTGCCAAGCATTTGGTAGTTCGCCTAATTGGTTGGAGTATTAAGCGTGTCCTCGTTACATACTTCAAACACATAGAGGGGAGTGTTCGACTTTGCCCTAAAGCGAGGTCCTACCAGTCTTGCTTACTCACCATTTGTTGAGGAAGGTTATGTCCTACTATGTTTTTCAATATTAGGGTGTGTGGTGTGTTTCATTTAGGCAAGGTGATTCACGGATGACATTGCATACATTCTTATTGAGATTATCTTGCACACCTTGACTCGACCACCTTCAATGCATGATTAGCGTGACTCGTCAATCCATCATTCTTTTCCTTGAAGAGGGTGTGTTTAGAGGTCCACCATCCTACCTGATCTTTCATAGTGTAGTCTTGCTTGGGGACAAGCAAGAGATAAGTATGGGGGCGTGATGAACCTCTATTTTGTCCCATTTTTAGCCCCTACTTGACCCATTTCCTCCCCCGTTATCACGTTTAATTGTGTTAAGGAAGGGTCAAATCGGCCTCCTTTTGCATATTTTTTACTTATACAGCATCTTTCGATATTTTTCAGAAACTTTATTGAAGAAACGGAAAGATGAACAATATTTAGCAGAAAGGAGTGCCAAGAAGGCGAGAAAAGCTGCGAAAAAGCGTCACACAGAAGTCCCGGGGAATCGAACACACGCGACAGGGCCGAACCACGAAGACCCGACTAAGCCAAGCCGGCCGCCACATGGCACGGCCTGACCGTGCCACGTGGCCAGTTACGCAAGATGGCTTTGGCGTTTTCCAGAATTTTGGCATGGTGGTGCCGTGCATGACCGTGCCACCCCCGTTCCGCGACGCGACTTAAATTTGCCTTCGGGGTTATTTTGTGGGCATCATGAGTTTTATGTTTAGTTTTTCCTCTCAAAAACTTTCTCCAGGCGATTCTTACGTTATTTCAAGGTTTAAGTTTTTATACTCTTGAATCACGCTATTGGATTGAAGTTTATTCTATTGTTAATTCATTCGATTAATTCCAGGTTCTTGCTTCTAGTTCTCTCTCCTCTTGTTCTTAATTATTTAGGGTTTGGTTGTGATGTTTATTGAATTGAATATTGTGATTGTTGTGTTAAACATGATTGTAGGCTAAATCCTTCAACTTAGGGTGGGATTGACGCCAAATATGTGTAGTTGAATCTTGTACTGGCCCAATCCCTGCTCCCCCATTGTTTTGTGATTATGAATTCTACTATGCACGCCACATGCTTGATGAAATGCTCGAAAGAACATTCATCCTTTTTATTTGGGGTTTTAGGGGAGCGTTGAGAGACGAAACCTTTACCTAGTGCGCCTCAGTAGACGATTAGGGTTTTTACATGAAAATAGTTAGGATTCTAATTAGGATTTGAAATTGTAGATCTTATAATCTTTTGACTCTTAGTCCTATGAAAATAGGCGACCATAGTTTTAGGATTAGTTTTCGGCCCTTGAGAGAGGGAGGAGATGGGCTTAATTGACAATTTATCCATTCGTGATGCATGCTTGGGAGATGTTTGGTAGGGCTAGTAATTGATTCGCTAGCATAATTGTGCTGTTAATTCCAACCTAAGTGTTTTCTATTCTGCTGTTTATTTCATTTTTTTTAGTCGCTATCATTTCTCCTAGTTTAGTCTCCAACCCACGAGTTTGATTGCCTAGCTTGAGTGGTCTAATTAATTCTGGTAGTTGAAACCAAGTTCCCTGTGGATTCGACCCGTACTTGCCGGTTGCTAGCTACAACTACGCCGTGCACTTGCGGTAATTAAAATGATAACAGTATAAAATACTTATTAGTCTTAAGAAAATCAATTTAGAATAAGACAAGCATTAAAAATATGCAAGTCATACCATTTTATTCCTTGTGAAATGAATATGTTTCATCGCATTTTAAATAATATTACTCTGTATAATTTAAAATTTTGATGTTATGATTAATAAATGATTGTAACATCTTGTGTGTCTATAATATTTTTTCATTTCGTTTCCTTCTAATTAGAACTTGATGTCAATGTTGGACAATATGTTAACTTATTTCGTGTTAGGATCGACCCACTAATAAAAATATATTTGATTAGTTAATAGTAGGGTAATTAAAAAAATTGAAGTATTAAATGAGTTATTAATGGGTCAAACCACTCCGACTCGTTAACATATTTTAGATGGGTCAGCCCATGAATGACCCTACCTATTATTAATATTTTATATAAAGGTCAATCTGTCAAAAAGGTGACCACCAGTACATGACATTCATATGTCATATGGAAAAGTTTGTATATTTTTTATATTCTTTTAAGAAACTACAATTACAATGCTTGGTCATTAAATACAGATAATGTTAAGTAATAAATATGTTGAGATTTTGATTTTAATAAGAAGAGAAATACTCACTAAAAAGATGCTCCAAATATGTTAAATGGATCCAAAACCTGTAAAATTAAAATACATCCACTTATATTTTACCTAAAACTGAATATACTCTGGGCCTGTTCTATTCCACGTTTTAGATAGATAGATAGATGTAAGGAGATGTAGGAAGCTGTATGGAGTTATAAGAAGATGTAAGGAGCTGTAAGGAGATGTAAGGAGCTGTAAGAAGATGTAAGAAGCTGTAAGGAGTTGTAAGAATAGTTGTAAGGAGTTGTTGAATTGTTGAATTATTGAAGAGTTATATAGTATAATTTGTTTTATAATGAACGCTTTGGATGAAAAATAATAATATTAAAATAATATACTTATTGAAAATAAACAATTAATTAGTTAATTACACAACAATAAAATATATTAATCTCCATAAATTTGGTGAATAAAATTTCGTCCACTTGAGGTATTTTTTGTGTGAACATTAGTTTGATCTAATAAGCAAAGTGTAATAAAAACATAAATTTTTTTGACAAAATTAAATACAACTCTTCAAATAAATTCCTATTTTAAGTAAATAATTTTAAATATAAATAAATGTATGGCCATCTATAATAATATATATTTCATGTCGAAACTCAAATATAATTTATGTCGTTACATTATATTTTTATGTTTATATAAATGTTGTATTCATAAGATATTTATAAATTTTGTATATTAGTAGTATCATTTAAAAAAATACATATTTTTGTAACTAAAATAATTGCATGTTATAGAAAATCTATGAAATATAAGAAGATGTATAAAAATGTAAGGAGATGTAAAAAAATGTAAGAAATTATAAGGAGATATAAAAAATTATAAGAAGGCATAAACTTCTAACTAAATTTTAAAAAAAGTAAAATAGAGCCAAGTATCTGTCCACATTTTATTCAAACATAAATATGTCGGATCTGTATTTGACTTATCCACTCAAAGAGCAATTTAAAGCTACAACACGCCCCTTCTGGCGTTGAACATTATGATGCAAATTTGCACGCAATTATGTAATGACGTCTAATCACGAGTTGCATTGCATTGATTGGATTCGTAGCAATTATTATGTGCCTTTCATTTAAGTGAGCCCATTGTCAGACTATTAAATCGGTGTTTGTCTACATTAATTTTTAAAAAAAAAGGCTGTGTTAAATGTGTATAACAGTCCGTAATTAATTATTTATCTATTGTTACTATTCTTTATTGTTTTGGTAAAGTTGTGTACTCATGGACTCTGATCCCTATATAAAGTAATTGAATGAGAGGGTAGTCAGAGGAAACATGCGGAAGAATGCCTCCGGCTCAGGTAACTGTCTAACTGATGTACATTTTTAAGTAGGGCCGTAAAGCCTAATTCGATACGATAATTTCATCCAATTTTGACCCGAATTTACTGAGAGAAATACGAACCCGATTCGAACCGAACCGATTTCGACCCGAAATCGATACGATTTGACCGTTTAGTATGAAAACTTGTTATTTTTCAATTTTGAGCAAATCTAAGCTATTTTCAAAATCGACACAAAATTGACTCGTTTATTAAATGGGTCGACCCGACCCGACCCATTTTACAGCTCTATTTTTAAGAGTATCATTTTCATTCTTTCAACTCAACTTTGTAAGAGGTAAGTTCCATACGAATTCATATATCGCAAGGCTCTTCTTTGGTTCCATTTTTTGAATTTCATGACATAAGAAATTTTATGGAGTTTTACTCAAACTTCAAGGTTTCTTTTTCAAAGGGGTTTTCCAAATAGGGATCAAGAGTACCATGTATTTTAAAGGGAAAGAACCAAGCTTAAAAGCAGCTCAAGTTAGTTCTGTTTTTTGTCTGGTTTTGTACAGCATGTATTCTAAGCTTGTCATACACTTAGAATGCTGCAAGTTAGCTTTTTAAAAAGCTAATGAAGTCTATGTTTCATTCATGTAATTTGTTTCAAGTTGAGTTATCAAAATAAGGCATAGAAACCAAAGTGACAATACTGTCAATTTCAGCACCAGAAACGACTAGCTCACTTCAGGCAGCCGAAATTAGAGATCCCAATGTTTATTTTGGCTTGAATCATTCATTTTGAGCAAGTGATGAGAAAGTTGCATCTTTTAGAATCGGGAGGTCCTACAGATCAGCCAAGCAGCTCATCAGTACAATAGGCTGAACTTTGCAGGCTTGTAGAAAGAGGAAGGGAAAGCATGGGATGCTAAATATTGGCCTAGTTTAAATTTCAAGATGTCCTCTTTCCACGGAATCAAGAATCACTCAAATTGGACATCAATTGATCACTCAAAGACAAGAAAAAGTCTGACTGTCAAAATTGTCAGTTCATCCCAGGACATACCTGGTCCTGTACACATTGTTTCCTAAATATATTTTGGGTACAAAAGGGATTCTTTCAGCTTATCATTAATTTTCAGAAGTGTTCTTTCCAATTAAGTAAGTTTCATGCAATTTGGAGGTCATTTGGTCCCTCAAATCAGTCCACAAATTAAAGTGTGTAGTTCTGCCCAGTTCAGAAAACGGAGCCCGTTTTTGGCCCAAACATGCTCTTATCATTTTGCAAGTTTTATGACTTGAAAATACACTAAAAATATTATCAAGTGACCATAAAAATGAAAGGCTAAATTAGACACAAGCTCAGCTTTTATCTAGCCACATAAGGAGAGAAATTCTCTTTACCCAGTTAGAGAGCAAATGGCAGCATGTTGTGACTATGACTTGCATTTGGGTTATCAAGGGAGCATCCACTTGCAAGAGTACTTGATTGTGGGCTAAGACAGGTGATTGGTCCTTCTCAAGCCATAACTCGACACCTAAGATCTCAAGATTAGCAATTAAAGAGGTCTCAAGTTGAGATTTCATCCAATATTTTTGTGGCTATTTTTAAATTTGAATTACATGTGGTTTAGCTTGCTCTAATTTGAATTATGGCTGTTGTATTGAGTGAGGGAGGGCAAAATAGAAGGCTTGTATAAAGCCTCTCATGTTAGCTTGTAAGAATTAGAGTATGAGCTTAAGAAAAAGCTTGAGTGAAAACTTTCTTGCAAGGATGGATTCTCTTATGTTAAATTTCTAAGTGTTGTATCTTTAAGTTGGTTCGTTGGAGTGGTGATCTCTTAGGTCCATGGCATTTCCCCATCTGGGTTTTCCATGTCAAATTTTGTGTCTTTAATTTGGCATTCTTTATTTCAAAATTGTTCTTGCTATAATTTTCTTGATATTTATTCATCCTAATTAATTTGCCTCCCCTACAAATCTGTTCAATTAAGAATTTTTATTCCTAACAAGCGGTATTAGGGCAACTTTTGCGTAAAAAGTGGTATCAGAGCCTTGGTTTAAGAGGTCTATAGTTAAGTTCGATATCGACAAATTTGACAACAAGATCAATTTCAGTATCTAGAGAATTCAGATGTAGGCCAATCTTACCTAGAATGGATTAAAAATGGTTTTCATGGGGAAAAAAGAGACCTATTTTTATGACTAATGAACAATGGGAGGAGTTAGATGAAAAGGTTCTCTCAACTATTAAACAGTGCCTTAGCAATCAGGTTCTACTCGAGGTCACTAAAGAAATCACCCCGCAGGTCTTTGGTTAAAGCTAGAACAGCTTTTTATGACCATGAATCTTGCCAATAAAATGTGTCCCAAAGAACGGTTGTACGAACACATTATAGGTGGTCGAAGGTACTCCCGTTCAAAAATATCTTGATGAGTTTAATTCTATTCTTATTAATATGGAAAATTGAGAAGTTGAAATTGAAGATGAGGACAATGTTATATTGTTGGGTGTCTCTTTGGCCCCTCCCTATAAGCAGTTTAAGGAAATTATGCTATACAGTAATATTTTCATCTTTTGAGCATTGTCAATGCAAACTTGTTGTTTCAAGAAAACTTTGATCTTGAAGTGTGTTCTGATAAGGTTGAAGGCTTGTCGGTTAGAGGCGAAGCCTTTGAAAGGGGGGCTCTAGTGATGGAAATTCTGGATCAAGGCAAACATAATCCCAACAATAAAAGTTGCAAGTACTATAGAAAATAAGGTCATGATGCATCCGAGGGTTGCAGATTGAAAAAGAAATTGGAAAGAAGAAAAAAAAAACAAAACAAAAAACGTGAGGAAATTGCTGAAGCTAATTGTGTTGAAGATGAGTTTGATGATGATATTTTATTTGCTACTTGTACTGAAAATGAAAATGATTCTAACTAAATTTTAGGATTTTGGATGCACTTATCATATATGCCCTCATAAGGATTGATTTTCAACATATGATCCTATTGATTCCGGTGTTGTTCATATGGGCAATAATGGCCAATGCAATCTTGTTCGGATTAGTACTATTTAGATCAAAGCTCATGATGACATTCTCAGCACCTTAAATAATGTTCACCGTATCTTTGATCTTAAATGAAATTTCATCTCTTTGGGCACTCTTGAATCTAAGAGGTGCGAGTACTTAGCTGAAGGTGGACTTCTAAACGTTTCTAAGGGCATTGGGGTTGTTTTGAAGGGTTCGAGGCAAGGTAGCATGCACATCTTATGTGGTTCTATAGTGTTCAGGTTCTACAGCTGTTTTGACTTCCTCCTCTGTTAATGAGAAATGCTTAGCTAAAGCAGTATCTTTTGCTAGGTTCAAGCCTCACCTGGAATTATATAATGCTCATAACAATTAGTTCCCTTCGAGGCTCTGCCTTAAGGGACTCTATCCTTCAGGGATCTTATGGTGGTGATGTTTGAAACTTGGTCAATGATGGAGATTGTTGGTGTGGCCCAAAATTCGTTACAAAACCTAGTTTCCTTTCTATGAGTGTTTGTTTGGAGCCCAACGCAAGATAAACAGTCGTGATTTTCTTAGGTTGTTTGGATGTTATTGAGCTATCATATTTAAAAGGATGTCTTGTAGGTTTTTGAGAGGCATGAGATAGCTCTAATTTCCACAGAAATGTTCTCTCATCTATTATTCCCCTTCGTTAGAGAGAGTATTTGAGAGTTGTGATCTCCGTCTTTTGTTTGATCTCATTGAGCATATTGCCCTCTATCGTACTGGTGCTCCTTCATTATTATTAGGGGATTTATTGCTCATCATCATCAGTAGTTTTCCAATTCAGATTTTCCACATAAAATTTGGTATCTTTAGTGCTCTTTATTTAAATATTATTCTTGCTATAATTTTCTTGATATTTATATGTTAGGAATAATATTAAAGCAACAATAATAGCGGAAGCGATAGGATGAGTTAGAGATTCAGAATTGAAGTGAATAACAGAAAACAGAACTAAGAAGGCAAGAGATTTAACGTGGAAAACCCAATGCGGGAAAAACCACGGACGGTGACAGCACCAGAACAATTCACTATGAGCGAGAAGAATACAACACGATTACAATCACCACAGTGATTTGATCTAAGAGCAGAATTATAATTTCTCTATTGTAATCTCTCACAAAGTACTTCTACCTCTCAATGTATGTATGAGTACTGGAGTTCTTTAGATCCTAGGCTTGACCCTCTTTATATAGGGTCTAAACAGTAGGGTTTTTCCCCTTAGCATGCAACCCTAGCCGCCAGGTGGAATTCCCCCTCGAACAGAACCCTAACCGCCTTCCGAAAGAGGTGGCGTAAAAACACAGGGCACGACCGTGCCACGTGGCACGGTCACCCCGTGCCACATGGCACGGCCGTGCCGTGCCGTTTTTCTGTCCTCTTCGACTGGACGTTCTTTGTCTTGACACGCCCGTGCCTTGTGTAGCATGGTCCCACTGTGCCGGTACTTGGATTTTGGGCCACGAAACTCAACAATCTCCACCTTGGACCAAAATCTCCAATCACTGCTTTCTGACTCCGTCATCGCACCACGAAGGGTGACGCCCCCCCTAGGGGCAATGCCCCGAAGGGCACTTAGTGGCTGTGAATACCCACTAAGTCCAAGTAATGCTCGAACTTAGCCAATGGTAGAGGCTTGGTTAACATGTCTGCAGGATTTTCTGACGTGTGAACCTTCTTCACTGTTATTTCACCTGCAGCAACTGTGTCTCTAATGTAGTGGTATTTCACACTAATGTGCTCGGTCTTGGAGTGGTAGGCATCGTTCTTAGTCAGGTGGATGGCACTCTGACTATCAGAAAACACAATAGTCGGAGCTTGTGGGACTCCGAGCTCGATCACAAGGCCCCTTAGCCAGGTAGCTTCCTTTACCCCTTCAGTCGCAGCAATGTACTCAGCTTCAGTAGTAGACAAGGTTGCAATAGACTGCAATGATGCTTTCCAGGAGATAGCACTTGCACACATAATGAAGATATACCCAGATATGGACCTCCTCCTATCCAAGTCACCAGCATAATCAGCATCAACAAAGCCTACAACATCGGATGTATCAGCTTTGTTTCTATCAAACACCAACCTCTTCCCTATAGTACCCTTCACATATCGAAGGATCCATTTCACAGCTTCCCAGTGATCCTTCCCAGGATTGTGCATATATCTACTTACCATACTTACAGCATGTGATAAGTCTGGTCTAGTGCAAACCATAGCATACATCAAACTACCAACAGCACTAGAATAAGGTACATTGGACATTCTTCTGATGTCTTCCTCTGTTTGTGGGCAGCATCCCGCAGACAGCCTGAAGTGTGCAGCAAGTGGAGTGGAAACTGCCTTGCAGTTGTCCATGTTGTATTTACTTAGTACTTTCTCAAGGTACCGTTCTTGAGACAAGTGCAGTTTACCTGCTTTCCGATCCCTATGGATCTCCATGCCCAATATCTTCTTTGCTGCACCCAAGTCTTTCATCTCAAACTCCTTACTGAGTTGAGATTTCAGCATGCTAATTAAGGTCTTGTCTTTAGAAGCAATCAACATATCATTGATATACAATAGTAGATAAATAAAAGTACTATCAGAATACTATCTAAAGTACACACAATTGTCATATCTACTACGTGTATACCCTTTATCAGTCATAAATGTGTCAAAACGTTTATACCACTGCCTTGGAGCTTGCTTGAGTCCATACAAGGACTTTTGCAATTTACATACCAATTTTTCCTTCCCAGGAACTGCAAACCCTTCAAGTTATCTCATGTAAATTTCTTCTTCCAGCTCTCCATGTACGAATGCGGTTTTCACATCAAGCTGCTCTAACTCCAAGTCAAAGAATGTGACAAATGCAAGAAGCACTCGAATAGAGGTATGTCTAACAACAGGGGAGAAGATCTCATTGTAGTCAATACCTTCCCTTTGGTTGCAACCACGAACAACCAACCGTGCCTTCCATCTTGCATCTTCAACTCCATAAATTCCTTCTTTCTTCTTGTAGATCCACTTGGCAGTTAAGACTTTTCGGCCTTTAGGAAGTTCACAGAGTTCCCATGTTCGGTTCTTTTGCAGACTTTCCATCTCTTCTTGCATAACTAGGATCCAGTTAGGTGAACTTGGGCAAGTGATTGCTTCAGTATAATTTGAAGGTTCAGCACCTTCAGGTACTTCCTCTGCAACTGAAAGTGCGTATGCTATCAGCCCCTCATCATCGTTGTACCGGGCAGGTCTCCTGATCTCCCTTCGAGGACGATCACGAGCTATAGAATGGGCAACCTCCTCCTGAGGTTGAATGGGACTGATGGTTCCAGGTTCAGTAACCTGGGCCTCCCTGTTGGGTTGATTAGTAGCTCCACCTTGAGCTGTAACGGTCTCCATCTCTACCTCCACATTGGCATCTTCCTGATTACCTGCATCAGTAGAAGGAACAACAGTATTCTTCCCGGAAGATAACATAGCAGTCTCATTGAAAGTAACATCCCTGCTTTGAATTGTTTTCTTAGACTCAGGGCACCACATGCGGTATCCCTTAGACTCAGATGTATATCCAAGTAACATGCATTTGACAGCCCTAGGGGCTAATTTCCCATTATTCACATGGGCAAACACAGGACATCCAAATATTCTTAAATTAGAATAATCAACAGGATTACCTGACCATACTTCTTCTGGGATTTTGAAGTCAATGGAGGTGTGTGGTGAACGATTTTCCAGGTAGCAGGCTGTAGAAATAGCCTCTGCCCAAAAGGCCTTGCGATCCCAAAGCCCGGCATGTGAAAGCATACATCTAGCTTTCTCCAGTAGAGTCCTGTTGATTCGTTCTGCAACCCCATTTTGTTGTGGTTTACCAACCAACGTCTTGTGCCTAGCTATGCCATTTTTCGTGCAGAACTCTTCAAACTCTGACTCAACGAACTCAAGCCCATTGTCAGTCCTAAGTTTCTTGATCTTTCTCCCAGTCTGGTTTTCAACCAGAGCCTTGAACTTCTTGAACATAGAGAATGTCTCATTTTTCTGTCACAAGAAGTAAACCCAAATCTTGTGTGAGAAATCGTCAACAAAAGTTAACATGTAATGCTTACCTCCACAAGAAGGAACCTTTGAAGGACCCCACAGATCAGAATGAATATAGTCGAGGATCCCCTGAGTACGGTGTGTTGCTTTTGAGAAACTCACCCTCTTTTGTTTCCCAAAAACGCAGTGATCACAAAAATCGAGCTTACCCGTACTGGCGTTACCAAGACAACCTTTCTTACCCAGAATGGTCATCCCTTTCTCACTCATATAGCCCAACCTCATGTGCCATAACTTTGTGTCATCTACTGTACCAACTGCAGCTACACCTGTAACTGTAGTTCCTTGTAGAATGTAGAGATTGCCTTGCCTCAATCCCTTCATTATTACCATGGCTCCCTTAGTTACCTTTAGGACACCATTTTCCATCGAAATCCTGCAACCATTAGTCTCAAGAGTACCCAAGGATATTAAACAACGAGTCATGTCAGGTATGTGGTGCACTTTAGACAATGTTCTAATTGTCCCATCATGGGTTTTTATCTGAACAGTACCTATTTCTGCAACTTTGCATTTAGCATTGTTGCCCATAAGTACCACCCCAGTGTCAACTGCCTCATAGGTGACAAACCAGTCCTTATGAGGGCACATATGAAACGTACAACCAGAATCTAAAACCCAAGCAACATCCACTCCCCTTTCGGAGGTGGTAGCCAAAGAAGTAGCAAGTAACACATCACCATCAGACTCTGACTCTACTACACAATCAGCTGTAGCAGTTTTCTCCTTTTCCTCCTTCCTATTCTTTTTCTTTAATTTCCAGCAGTTAGCCTTGATATGACCCAATTTGTTGCAGTAGTGGCAGGTTTTGTTAGAGTGAGGATTCCTTGACTTAGAACGGTTCTTTTTCTTATTACCGTCCCCCCTTTCTCAGTGGTTCTACCCCTGACAACTAATCCTTCAGCCGGATCAGTATGGATGTCTTGGTCAAACTTTTCTTTGGACAGCAGGTTAGACTTGACATCCTCAAACGATATAGTATCCGAGTTACTATATAACATGATTTCCTTAAAGTGTTTGTAGGAAGAGGGTAGAGACACAACAAGTAGAATGGCCTTATCCTCATCCTCAATTTTAACATCCAAACTCTCCAAATCTACTAGAATAGAATTAAATTCATTCAGGTGTTTTTGGACAGGAGTACCTTCAGCCATACGAAAGGTGTACAACCTTTCCTTCAACCGGAATCTTGTTAGTTAGACTCTTCGTCATGTAGAGTTCTTCCAGTCGAGCTCAAAGATCCACCGCAGTTGTCTTATCAGGCACCTCTCGCAAGACATGTGGTGCCAAGCACAACTGTATGGCTGAAACTGCTTTCAGCTCCAGTTCCTCCCATTCGTCCTCTGTCAACGACCCACGTTTCTTCTTCACATATTCAGCCCACTGTTCTTCTGTCATCTTCTCAGGTTTCACGTGAGGTCCCTTTAGAACCTTTCACAACCCGTGCTGAATGAGAACTGCTCTCATCTGCACATTCCAGAGATTAAAACTAATCTCCCCATCGAATTTCTGAATCTCTACCTTCATGATAGAAGACATCCTATAACCAAAACTCTGATACCACTTGTTAGGAATAATATTAGAGCAACAATAATAGCGGAAGCGATAGGATGAGTTAGAGATTCAGAATTCAAGTGAATAACAGAAAACAGAAATAAGAAGACAAGAGATTTAACGTGGAAAACCCAATGCGGGAAAAACCACGGACGGCGACAGCACCAGAACAATTCACTATGAGCAGGAAGAATACAACACGATCACAATCACCACAGTGATTTGATCTAAGAGCAGAATTACAACCTCTCTATTGTAATCTCTCACAAAGTACTTCTACCTCTCAATGTATATATGAGTACTGGAGTTCTTTAGATCCTAGGCTTGACCCTCTTTATATAGGGTCTAAACAGTAGGGTTTTCCCCCTTAGCATGCAACCTTAGCCGCCAGGTGGAATCCCTCCTCGAACAGAACCCTAACCGCCTTCCGAAAGAGGCGGCGTAAAAACACGGAGCACGACCATGCCACGTGGCACGGTCACCCAGTGCCACATGGCACGGCACCACCGTGCCGTTTTTCTGTCCTCTTCGACTGGACGTTCTTCGTCTTGACACGCCCGTGTCTTGTGTAGCATGGTCCCACCGTGCCGGTACTTGGATTTTGGGTCACGAAACCTAACATTATACATCCTACTTAATTTGCTTGCACTGCAAATCAACTCAATTAGAAGCCACTTCTCATTAAGAGGTTCTTATCTCCCAAAAACCCACACAGTTGCACACATTCACATCCATAAACATCCCCACTAATATAATGTTTGGTTAGATATAATCGACGTTGTAATGTAAATAAGTTTGTAATTGCATTTTCATTACCTTATTTGGTTGTATGAGAGTATTGCAATATAAGAACTAACTTGTAATTATGATTACTACAAACTAAGTAATCATGATTGTATTGGAAAGTTGATTGCATTACATTATCATTACATTACATTACATTACATCCAATCAAACATTACATAAGTGTTGGGCACTTGCATCCGAAAAGCGAAGTAGTCGTCATTCCTGACCACAAAGTCCTCTGTGAAGTCGAACATATTTTTAAGTGGTTAAGGATCTCTGACCCTGCTCCGTGTGAATTCTGATCCAAAAAGGCCGACATCAATCGAGCTGCAATTTCTATCTTATGACATATCACATCTCTCATCGGCCACATCACCATGTTCTATGTATAGTTGCCATGTTCATTCATGGATTTTGTTTCATGAAAATCCCCACAGCATGGACTTTCATCCCTGTTTGCAAAATTAAGTAAATTGCTCCAAAGATATTTCCGGGTGGATTAGCATAATAAAGAGCATTGAGTCCGCCATCACCGAAGTTGTATGCACCGGAGAGTGGAGACAACGTGCACGGCTCTCAAAGAGCTTCATAGACGAAGTAAAAATGACATACTAATATACATTAAAAAATTACAAAATGATAAATGTCTTATTATAATACACTTTTTAAGTGTCTTGTTATAAGATACATTTGTTTGAACTAAAAAACTATTTATCATGTATTAGATTTTTAAAAAATAGTATGATTGAATAGTGTAAGGATGTTACAACTTATAAAATTGTGTTAAATTATTTTTGTCCATTATTTTCACAATTAGAAAGTTATGTATTTTGTAGCGCCTTCGTAGCTAAAGTTGATTCGATTAGAATCTTATGTTGCATCAATTGGCATAGCCAATGAGTACTAGAGCTTTATAATTCGTAATTAAGCCTAACTATTGAAAATTTTGAAGGTTTTAAACCATTTAATATGTTAATTTTGAAGAAGGTAAAAGACTTAAGAGGTATCTTATTACATGACACATATCATCACTCAAAATATTATGCACATATCATCATTCAAAAATTTTCATGCGTGTTTTTGGTGTACAATAGCTATAATTTGGTGTATATTTTTTGAATATACAATCCAAGAGTACAATAAATTTTTTACATTCACTGTACTCTTGACTAAATAAGGGTACTTTGCACTAATCACCCTTGAGATTTCAAATATTAATTAATATGATCTCGATATTTCAGAGCTTAATTTTATCACTCTTAAATTTTTATTTTGTATTATTGTAACCTTATTCGGACAAATATGTGAAATGTTAGAAGTTGTTAACAATTTCCTCTCTTTTAATGCTGCAAGCACTCTCTCTGTCTTTGTCTCTCTCTTTCTTTCTTGTGGCTGGTTAAAATGATGGATGAGAGCAATACAGGGGGGAGGATGAGAGAGCATTATTATCCATTTTTTCAGTTCGTCATCAAAAGAGAGAGTATACTGGAAGCACTAAAAGAGGGGGAAGTTATTCAAATTTTTCACATACTTGTCTGAGTAGTGTTTCACTTACACAATACTAAAATCTCAAAGGTGATAAAATTAATCCTAAAATGTCGACGTCATATTAATTAATACATGAAATCTTACGGAACAATATGACATACCTAAATAGTGATGCAATAAATATTATACTAATGTACAAAAATGAATAAGGCTTTTAATTTTTGGTCGTATGATTTTGGTGTCTAGTAACTGTGATTTTATTTTATGAGTTACGAAGTCCCAGAATACACTAGATACTATACACCTAGTTGAATTATACATTAAATGACACACTAATGTACATTAATGTATATAAACTTTTTTTCCTGTTGTATAATATACGGTATGTTAATTGTCATTTGGTGTATATTGTTGAGTAACACAATCCGAGAGTATAATAAATATATACTGTACGTTCAGAATGAAGATAGAAGAACTGAGCTAAAAATGGCCATGCAAATATCCTGCCATATGTTGGCCAGAGGACTCAAAAGATAGAAAGAAGGTGGGCACCAAAGTACTACGCATTATGTACAACAAATTTTGAGAGGAAACATTAATGCTTGATAATTAGCTATTTCTAATAAAGATCTTTGTCAAAATTTTATTTATACCTTTATTTTTGAATTATTGTTTAATAGATTATATTTTTTTATTTATTGGTTATCTTATTTTCTTTTTAAAAAGAATTAAATTCGTGTTACATGCATGCATAAATTAACTTCACTCACGATCCCCAAAAAAAAAACAAAGAACCCATTCATAAAACCTCGGTCTTTTATTAATTCTACATTAATTATATTCATTATTTATCTTAATTTCAATTTGTATCTATCTACGCGATGCCTACGTTTTAAAACATCATTTTAATAATTAGATTTTTTTGTTATGAATTGACATTGAAATTTATATAAATTTCTTATGACTTTATCTTCATTAGAATTAATTCATATAAACAATATATCAAATGTTATTATTTACATGTGTTGGGTTTCGTGGCCCAAAATCCAAGTACCGACACGGTGGGACCGTGCTACACAAGACACGGGCGTGTCAAGACGAAGAACGTCCAGTCGAAGAGGACAGAAAAACGGCACAGGGGTGCCGTGCCATGTGGCACGGCCGTGGCATGTGGTACGGGGTGACCGTGGCACGTGGCACAGTCATGCCCCGTGTTTTTACGCCGCCTCTCTCGGAAGGTGGTTAGAGATCTGTTCAAGGAGGGATTCCACCTGGCGGTTAGGGTTGCATGCTAAGGGGAAAAACCCTACTGTTTAGACCCTATATAAAGAGGGTCAGGCCTAAGATCTGAAACATCTCCAGTACTCATACATACATTGAGAGGTAGAAGTACTTTGTGAGAGATTACAATAGAGAGGCTGTAATGATCAAATCACTGTGGTGATTGTGATCGTGTTGTATTCTTTCTGCTCATAGTGAATTGTTCTGGTGCTGTCGCCATCCGTGGTTTTTCCCGTATTGGGTTTTCCACGTTAAATCTCTTGTCTTCTTACTTCTGTTTTCTGTTATTCACTTGAATTCTGAATCTCTAACTCATCCTATCGCTTCCGCTATTATTGTTGCTCTAATATTTTTTCCTAACAAGTGGTATCAGAGCTTTGGTTATAGGATGTCTTCTATCATGAAGGTAGATATTCAGAAATTCGATGGGGAGATTAGTTTTAATCTCTGGAAGGTGCAGATGAGAGCAGTTCTCATTCAGCACGGGTTGTGGAAGGTTCTGAAGGGACCTCACGTAAAACCTGAGAAGATGACAGAAGAACAGTGGGCTGAAGATGTAAAGAAGAGACGTGGGTCGTTGACGGAGGACGAATGGGAGGAACTGGAGCTGAAAGCGGTTTCAGCCATACAGTTGTGCTTAGCACCACATGTCCTGCGAGAGGTGCTGGATAAGACAACTGCGGTGGATCTGTGAGCTCGGCTGGAGGAACTCTACATGACGAAGAGTCTCGCCAACAAGATCCGTTTGAAGGAAAGGTTGTACACCTTTCGTATGGCTGAAGGTACTCCTGTCCAAAAACACTTGAATGAATTTAATTCTATTCTAGTAGATTTGGAGAGTTTGGATGTTAAAATTGAGGATGAGGATAAGGCCATTCTGCTTGTTGTGTCTCTACCCCCTTCCTACAAACACTTTAAGGAAATCATGTTATATAGTAATTCGGATACTATATCGTTTGAGGATGTAAAGTCTAACCTGCTGTCTAAAGAAAAGTTTGACCAAGACATCCATGCTGATCAGTCTGAGGGAATAGTTGTCAGGGTTAGAACCACTGAGAAAGGGGGGAACGGTAATAAGAAAAAGAACCGTTCTAAGTCAAGGAATCCTCACTCTAACAAAACCTGCCACTACTGCAACAAATTGGGTCATATCAAGGCTAACTGCTGGAAATTAAAGAAAAAGAATGAGAAGGAGGATAAGGAGAAAACTGCTACAGCTGATTGTGTAGTAGAGTCGGAGTCTGATGGTGATGTGTTACTTGCTACTTCTTTGGCTACCACCTCCGAAAGGGGAGTGGATGTTGATTGGGTTTTAGATTCTGGTTGTACGTTTCACATGTGCCCTCATAAGGACTGGTTTGTCACCTATGAGGCAGTTGACACTGGGGTGGTACTTATGGGTAACAATGCTAAATGCAAAGTTGCAGGGATAGGTACTGTTCAGATAAAAACCCATGATGGGACAATTAGAACATTGTCTAAAGTGCACCACATACCTGACATGACTCGTTGTTTAATATCCCTGGGTACTCTTGAGACTAATGGTTGCAGGATTTCGATGGAAAATGGTGTCCTAAAGGTAACTAAGGGAGCCATGGTGATAATGAAGGGATTGAGGCAAGGCAATCTCTACATTCTGCAAGGAACTACAGTTATAGGTGTAGCTGCAGTTGATACAATAGATGATACAAAGTTATGGCACATGAGGTTGGGCCATATGAGTGAGAAAGGGATGACCATTCTGGGTAAGAAAGGTTGTCTTGGTAACGCCAGTACAGGTAAGCTCGATTTTTGTGATCACTGCGTCTTTGGGAAACAAAAGAGGGTAAGTTTCTCGAAAGCAACACACCGCACTCAGGGGATCCTTGACTACATTTATTCTGATTTGTGGGGTCCTTCAAAGGTTCCTTCTTGTGGAGGTAAGCGTTACATGTTAACTTTTGTTGACGATTTCTCACGCAAGATTTGGGTTTACTTCTTGAGACAGAAAAATGAGACGTTCTCCATGTTCAAGAAGTTCAAGGCTCTGGTTGAAAACCAGACTGGGAGAAAGATCAAGAAACTTAGGACTGACAATGGTCTTGAGTTCGTTGAGTCAGAGTTTGAAGAGTTCTGCACGAAAAATGGCATAGCTAGGCACAAGACGTTGGTTGGTAAACCACAGCAAAATGGGGTTGCAGAACGAATCAACAGGACTCTACTGGAGAAAGCTAGATGTATGCTTTCACATGCCGGGCTTTGGGATCGCAAGGCGTTTTGGGCAGAGGCTATTTCTACAGCCTGCTACCTGATAAATCGTTCACCACACACCTCCATTGACTTCAAAATCCCAGAAGAAGTATGGTCAGGTAATCCTGTTGATTATTCTAATTTAAGAATATTTGGATGTCCTGTGTTTGCCCATGTGAATAATGGGAAATTAGCCCCCAGGGCTGTCAAATGCATGTTACTTGGATATGCATCTGAGTCTAAGGGATACCGCATGTGGTGTCCTGAGTCTAAGAAAGTAATTCAAAGCAGGGATGTTACTTTCAATGAGACTGCTATGTTATCTTCTGGGAAGAATACTGTTGTTCCTTCTACTGATGCAGGTAATCAGGAAGATGCCAATGTGGAGGTAGAGATGGAGACCGTAACAGCTCAAGGTGGAGCTACTAATCAAGCCAATAGGGAGGCCCAGGTTACTGAACCTGAAACCATCAGTCCCAATCAACCTCAGGAGGAGGTTGCCCATTCTATAACTCGTGATCGTCCTCGAAGGAAGATCAGGAAACCTGCTTGTTACAACGATGATGAGGGGCTGATAGCATACGCACTTTCAGTGGCAGAGGAAGTGCCTGAAGGTGCTGAACCTTCAAATTTCACTGAAGCAATTACTTGCCCAAGTTCACCTAACTGGATCCTAGCTATGCAAGAAGAGATGGAAAGTCTGAAAAAGAACCGAACATGGGAACTCTATGAACTGCCTAAAGGTCGAAGAGCCTTAACTGCCAAGTGGATCTACAAGAAGAAAGAAGGAATTCCTGCAGTTGAAGATGCAAGATGGAAGGCATGGTTGGTTGTTCGTGGTTGCAACCAAAGGGAAGGTATTGACTACAATGAGGTCTTCTCCCCTGTTGTTAGACATACCTCTATTTGAGTCCTTCTTGCATTAGTCACATTGTTTGACTTGGAGTTGGAGCAGCTTGATGTGAAAACCGCATTCCTACATGGAGAGCTAGAAGAAGAAATTTACATGAGACAACCTGAAGGGTTTGCAGTTCCTGGGAAGGAACAATTGGTATGTAAATTGCAAAAGTCCTTATATGGACTCAAGCAAGCTCCAAGGCAGTGGTATAAACGTTTCGATACGTTTATGACTGATAAAGGATATACACGTAGTAGATATGACAATTGTGTGTACTTTAGACAGTATTCTGATAGTACTTTTATTTATCTACTACTGTATGTCGATGATATGTTGATTGCTTCAAAAGACAAGAGCTTAATTGGCATACTGAAATCTCAACTCAGTGAGGAGTTTGAGATGAAAGACTTGGCTGCAGCAAAGAAGATACTGGGCATGGAGATCCACAGGGATCGGAAAGCAGGTAAATTGTACTTGTCTCAAGAACGGTACCTTGAGAAAGTACTAAGTAAATACAACATGGACAACTGCAAGGCAGTTTCCACTCCACTTGCTGCACATTTCAGGCTGTCTGCGGGATGCTGCCCGCAAACAGAGGAAGACATCAGAAGAATGTCCAATGTACCTTATTCTAGTGCTGTTGGTAGTTTAATGTATGCTATGGTTTGCACTAGACCAGACTTATCACATGCTATAAGTGTGGTAAGTAGATATATGCACAATCCTGGGAAGGATCACTGGGAAGCTGTGAAATGGATCCTTCGATATGTGAAGGGTACTATAGGGAAGAGGTTGGTGTTTGATAGAAACAAAGCTGATACATCCGATGTTGTAGGCTTTGTTGATGCTGATTATGCTGGTGACTTGGATAGGAGGAGGTCCATATCTGGGTATATCTTCATCATGTGTGCAAGTGCTATCTCCTGGAAAGCATCATTGCAGTCTATTGCAGCCTTGTCTACTACTGAATCTGAGTACATTGCTGCTACTGAAGGGGTGAAGGAAGCTACATGGCTAAGGGGACTTGTGATCGAGCTCGGAGTCCCACAAACTCCGACTGTTGTATTTTCTGATAGTCAGAGTGCCATCCACCTGACTAAGAACGATGCCTACCACTCGAAGACCAAGCATATTAGTGTGAAATACCACTACATTAGAGACACAGTTGCTGCAGGTGAAATAATAGTGAAGAAGATTCACACGTCAAAAAATCCTGCAGACATGTTAACCAAGCCTCTACCATTGGCTAAGTTCGAGCATTACTTGGACTTAGTGGGTATTCACAGCTACTAAGTGCCCATCGGGGCATTGCCCCTAGGGAGGGGGCGTCACCTTTCGGGGTGCGATGACGGAGTCAGAAAGCAGTGATTGGAGATTTTGGTCCAAGGTGGAGATTGTTGGGTTTCGTGACCCAAAATCCAAGTACTGGCACGGTGGGACCGTGCTACACAAGACACGGGCATGTCAAGACGAAGAACGTCCAGTCGAAGAGGACAGAAAAACGGCACGGGGGTGCCGTGCCATGTGGCACGGGGTGCCCCGTGTTTTTACACCGCCTCTCTCGGAAGGCGGTTAGAGATCTGTTCAAGGAGGGATTCCACCTGGCGGCTAGGATTGCATGCTAAGGGGGAAAACCCTACTGTTTAGACCCTGTATAAAGAGGGTCAGGCCTAGGATCTGAAACATCTCCAGTACTCATACATACATTGAGAGGTAGAAGTACTTTGTGAGAGATTACAATAGAGAGGTTGTAATTCTACTCTTAGATCAAATCACTGTGGTGATTGTGATCGTGTTGTATTCTTTCTGCTCATAGTGAATTGTTCTGATGCTGTTACCGTCCGTGGTTTTTCCCGTATTGGGTTTTCCACGTTAAATCTCTTGTCTTCTTACTTCTGTTTTCTGTTATTCACTTGAATTCTGAATCTCTAACTCATCCTATCGCTTCCGCTATTATTGTTGCTCTAATATTTTTCCTAACAACATGCATACTCAACCTAAAGCTCATTGTTTAAATAATCGAAAGAGGAACAGAATAATCTAAAATATAGAGATGAAACATTTATAAAGGTGCATGGTAAGAGAACCGAATAAATTTGACATAATACATTAACGAAATTAGTCTACATCAAAAAATACAATCCTTAGACAAACAACAAAAGAATAGACCCGTCATATGGGTCATTCGGTTCAGGTACAGGTCAGGTTAAGTTTGAATCACGCCATGTTTTAGGTTAAATGACATGCCCAGTCGGTTCGATTTGCATGGGTTGATTTCGGGTCAACCAATTGTTGGCCCAATACACTTGTCATATAAAAATATGCAAGTTTGTAGAAACTTTCGGGCAGAGCATGGGGATAAATTCTATGCCGACCTCTGAAGTTTGGCGTAAATAATTTTTGGGACCTATAACTTTAAAAACCATTTCCTGATCCATCCAACTTTGGTGCAAATAATTTCTGGAACCAAATTTGTCAAAATTAGTTTTCTAAATTGCAAAAAGACTCGTAAGGTTTTTAAATTTTTATTTTAACCTCAATCCTTAAAAACTTACTTTCAAAAATCTAAAATTTGTGTATGTGTAATTTTTCTCATTAATGGTATTTTCAATCCTCTTTCAATTGGTGTCAGAGCTAGGTGACCAAAAATAGTTAAGATTATTAAGCTAATTAACTATGATTAATATTTGAATCATCTCCTGCTTGCCCTGGACTGAATTATTCACACATCATATTCTTCACTCACCAGAAGACATTTATTCAGCAGCACCTCAATTAAACTATATAACTGATATAGTTTTAGAATTAAAAGTAGAATTAGCTAAAATCAAGACTGAGGTCAAGTATCTTAAGAAACAAATATTGATAATCCACCTTTCTCTAGTTAACGAAATTAGACATAGCGAAAAATCTACTTCCAGTATTAGTACTCCATTTCAGCATAAATATCCTTTCCAAAACCCAAAAAACAAGAATCCATTTTTTTGCATGAAATAAAAATCCAAAAAAAAGTGTGTGAAAAATCAGATAAAAATCAGCTGAAAAGATAGAGAAGGAAGAAGATGATGGAGTATAACTAGTATACTCTTAAAGAACTACAGAATATATTTAAGAAAGAACAAAATTCAGAAGAATTAAATAAGATTATGGATGCAATTAGTAATAAACATGACATGATATCTGATGACAATTAGAGACTAAATGTCCAATTAGAAGAAAAAATATATCAGCAGATTAACTTTATTAAGGAAGAAGATCTGAATGTGCTACCTTTAGAAGACGTAGGAAGAAACTAGATAAAAAATATGGTAAAATGACTGTTAAAGATGATATTAATGAAATTCGAGAAGAACTTAATTTAGATGAGATAGAGACAAATCTGGTTAATAATGTTGTTCCTAAACCTGAAGAATTTGATGAACCTTTTAGAAGTAATACTCATTTTATAAGACTTATGTACGCTCCAATAGGATATACAACTAATTTTTCCTTCGGGTTTATCCCAAGGAAGACTGCAACCATTTAAGAGGTTGACCTTACCCCTATTAGTCAAATGGGATACATCTTAAATATAGATGGAGCTCGTAATAGAAAAGAAATATGTGAACATTGAAAAAGAGCTATGAATAATATCTTAAACCTACATACTACCTGGACTGCAGCAAAGTTCTTAAACTATATTGAATATAGTTTCTCTGGCACTGTAGCTGACTGGTATGATTCACTAAATGAAGATGGTAAGAACACAATAAGGATGATGGAAGCACCAGCTGCAATATTCAAAAATTCATGCAAGGAAATTGAAACTGAATTTATCAGAGCCAAATTTGATTATGAAAAAAAGGCAAGAGAATGGTAGAGAAAGATTAATAATATAGAATTATGAGATATGAGATATTTAAAAAATTATATTGCTGAATTTAATCAATATTATTACACAATTGGGCATAATGAAACTAATCTTGGTACATTCCATGATAAATTGTCGTATCTGATAAATTCTGTAATCAATGAAAAATACATTGTGTGGCTTGAACGAACAGATGTCGTCGACACCCTTGGTTCAAGAATTTCTTGTTTAAGAAACAATATCTTGATCTTCAAAAGCAAAAGAAAATTAAGAAGCAATTCCTAACTTATTAGAATTCACGTCACCAATGGGGAAAGGAACCTGAAAAGAGAAGAAGATGAGCTTTAATAAGCAAAGAGGAGAAAAATATAGAAGAAAATATTATAACAAACCAAGTCCTAAAATACGAAGATTTTTTTTAAAAAATAGTTTATTGTCCTACAGGGAAAAACAATTGTAAATGTTAGGTATGAGGAGAAGTAGGACATTATGCTAATGAATGCAAAAATAGGAAGAATAACAAGCTTATTGGATGGCCAAGATTCTGTTGAGTTTAGTGCAGATGAGGCATTAGACATATCCTTAAATAATAACAAAGGAATTGTTGAAATTATCTTGGACAATAAATATGAAGAATGTAATTATGAAGAAACGAGTCATATGATGGAAAGTAACTCAATTAGCCTTGGTGATCTTCAAGGAGAAGAGTTTGTTGTAGCTAATGATAACAAGGAAATCAAAGGAGATTGGGTCCTTCCCATAATCCAAAATGACATGATCTATAAAAAATTCATTTTTCAATTAAAGAGCAAGTATTTTTGCGAGATGATGGAAGAAGATCTTGAAATCAAAGATTGTGAGTATGATGTGGGGGAGGTTAATCTCATTAATTAAAAAAACATCCTTAAGCATAATAAATATAGAAAATATCGGTATACCCATGTCGGAAGTGTCCAAATTCAAATTACTCCATTACAATATGATGGCAAAGATATTGATCTTTATGTTTGCTCTATGATATTAGACATGCCAATTTTGATAATTAAATTATCAGGAATTAAGACCAACTTATACAATAGATCGTTAGGATTTAATTATCGACCTGGATATTATGTAAGTCTAACAGATGAATTTGCTCAAAATTTTCTATCCCTTAAAATAAAAACAGTTGGGATGGATATGAAAAGTGGATGATATCCATTAAGGATATTTTTAAAAAATTATGTACAAACTAGATAATGCTATAGATCCAAAAGCTAAGGTGACAATGATAGAAGTAGAAAAGTTTGAAAGTTCTACCCTAGGCAAAAAATCCAGAGGATTAAATCTAATCCTCAAGACATAAGATTGACAGGTCATGGATATCTAGCTTTACCAACCCTACAAAAATCAATAAGAAAAATGTGATAAAAATTGATGAGAATGGTAAAATAACCATAAAATCCTAATTATTAAGAAGCATGAGTACTAGATTAAAACGGGGAGAAGGATCTTCATCAACTAAAGAAGAAATTAAAGAAGATGATACAATCAGTATGATTAGTGAAATGCGTAGAATGAGTTTTGAATCTGCAAGACCCAGTGTAGACTGAAGTTTGAGTTTAGATAGAAAAGTCATTGGGTACAAAATAAGAACTGTTAGTGAGCCAATTTATGAGGATGAATTAGTGAAGAATATGATTATGGAGAGATGCTTCGAAGTCACCAACACAAATCCTAATAGCATCTATATTCCAATAAATATATGCTTAGAGGGATATAATAAATATAAGTTGTGTGCCGACATAAATAGTGGTTATTCTGTATGCTTTGGAAAAAGATCAGTATTTTCAGAGTTTATGTGGAAAGAGCTAAAAATCCTTTACAAGTAAGGATAGTTAACAATAGCATTATGAGTCACAATGAAGTCACAGAAGGGTTATCCATAGAATTGGGAGGAATTCAATACATTATACTAGTTCTATGGGTTACTGATCAACCCTCTCATGATATGATTATTGAAAATAATTTTTAGAGATTATATTCTCCATGCACACAGACCATAAACCAAATAATATTCATAATTAATAGCAACTCAGCTCCTATTGAAAAATTAAGTAAGACTTATACTCAATAGAAAATTAATTTCACACGCAGCTAGCGCGGTGACAAAGTAATGCTAGCACAACATGAAATAGTATTGACAATCTCATTACTTGAATTATCTATTAAAGAGCAGATTATCTAACAACAAGAAAAATTACATAAAGAACTTTACTCTGATAATCCATTAAAATTTTGAGATAAAAATAAAACATTTGCTAAGATCACTCTATTAAATCCCAACACTATTATCCCAGTCAAATAAATTGTGTATAGACACTAAGATATCTAAGAATATAAATCAATCAAAGAACTTCTGGATTAAGGCTTAATCAGAAACAGCAAGAGTCCTCACACCAGTCCTGCTTTCATGGTAAGAAATCATGCAGAAGAAAAAAGAGAAAAAGTAAGAATGGTGATCAATTATAAAAAGCTTAACGATAACACTGCCTTTGATGGTTATTATATTCTTCACAAAATATTCCTTTTCAACAAGATTCAAGAAGCCTCTTGGTTCTAAAAAATGAACTGTAAAAGTGATTATTAACAGATAAAAATGGATAAGAAAAGTATTCCTTTAACTACATTTAGTGCCCTACAAGGACATTATGAATGGATAGTAATGTCATTTGGTCTTAAAAATGCACCTCAAGTATTCCAGAGAAGAAGATTAGTTGACGTCGATGATATCCTTGTCTTCTTCAAACCCGTAGAACAGCACAAAGATAATGTTTTAACTGTCACTCAAAGATGCATTGAGTATGGTATTATACTTGGTAAGAACGAGTACATTTATGTTGAATAAGAAAGTGAGTTTTTAGGAATAGAGATAAAGACTGGATAGATCATCCTACAAAAGCATATTTTGGAAAAAATAAAAAAACTTTCTGAAAAGATTAAAGATAAAAAGCAGTTAGAAAGGTTTCTTGGATGCCTTACCTATGCTTCAGACTTCATTAAAGATTTAGCTAACTAAGAAAACCATTGCAATAGAAACTCAAGAAAGAAGTAGATTGGACATGGATCATTAATGATACAAAGATTGTTCAAAATTTTAAAAAGATGTGTAAAAATCTTCCTGATCTTAATTTGCCTAATGAAGGAGATGGTTTAGTTCTTGAGACAGATACCAACAATGAGCATTGGAGTGCGGTACTCAAAATTAAAGAAGGAGAAAAACTCTGTAAATATTGCAGTGAAAGTTATCAAATAAGGCAGAATGCAATTATTCCACAATCGAAAAAGAAATCCTTACAGTCATAAGGGGAATTGAAAATTTCTTAATCTTTTTGGCTCGAAAACCTTTTCTTCTTTGAACTGATTGCAAAGTAATACTTGGTTTTATGAAAAAGAATTTATCAAATATGCAAGTGCAAGGGCATGACTCCTGCTTTGGTAATTATGGCTTAACCAGTTTTCCTTCTCTATTGAACACAGACAGGGATTGAAGAATTCTCTAGTAGATAGTTTAACTTGAGAGCTCACTAATAGTGATCATCAAAGTCGATCTCCTGTCAGAAAAGGAGAAAATTCAAAATGAAATGCCATTCCTACTAGAACATGTTTCTCCTTCTAGTAAAGTCCTTATTAAGAATTTAGAATTCCATATAAAAAGTAGATCACGCTTTGGTCTACTATTTTCTACCTACCTAATAACACAAATATTTTCCCTTCTAAAGTTACTAGTTAATTGCCTTAGATGTCCTTATGATATCCAAGAAAAAAATAAGTTCTTATGTTCAAGAAAAATGGTTCAATGAGTGGTATGCGGCCTACATTAACTATTAACATAACTATTCCTATGATATTTGGGACTCTTGGAGAACCACAATCTACTTTCCTGATAGGTATAGAGTTGGTGGTGTTAGTTTCCCAACAAATTCAATATCTCCAAACGACCCGGTCATGGAAGCCTGAGAGAACGGGATAGTAGTTTACCTTATAGAGTTCTCAGATCCGAAGTTTCCATTTTTCCTAACACTAATTAGATTCCAACAAACAATGCATGTTTAAGAAGATCAATTGGATTCTTACATCTTCCGATGGTCCAACAAAAATCCCAAATGACAGATGTCTAAATTACATAGTTTGTTCCTAAACTATGCTAAAATGTGAATGGAGGTACATTGTGCACTAATCGAGTATAAAAATGGAAAAGCCAAACCGGCTCATTATCTTGTTCATATAGTTGATTTCGATGACCCTGAAGATCGACGAGAAGAACGGAATCCAGAACGTTAAGAATTAGTTACTGATCCTACGTTAGCAACAACCATTGGATTTTTCAACATTTATCAAGAGAGATGGAGATTAATTGAACAAGAAAAAATACTAATGCATTGCAGGAATACTACTTTTGCTTATCATGATGAGTTTGGCGAGTATATGAGGGTGTAAGAAGTTACTTTAGAAGATTTGTTGATTATCTCTTTAATGTTGCAGCTGAAAAATTCCTATTAGAAAAAGGGAAGAAATATCTTTTTGAGTTATTTAAGAAATGGGACCCAGAGCATCTTCAATCAGATGAAGATTTTGATGATTCTCGAAATAATGCTGATCTAGAAAATATAATTGAAGATGAATAAATGCAGAATCTCAACAATAATGACTAGTCTTGCCATCATTAAAAGTTTTGAAAAGTGGTTGCTCCATTATTATACTATTTTGAAAAGAGTGTGCTATAGCCATTAGTGTGTACTGTAGTCATATGAAAAATCAATATGTACTGTAATCTTTAGGTCATCCTATGTACCCCCATCCCTCTATAAAAGGAGATGTCGAGTGTTAAGAAGGGATACGGTCATTTGAGCATTCTTAAGCAAAAAAAAAGTTGGGATTCTCCATTTTTCTATGAGTAAACATCTCTAATGATCTTGGCTTAAGTCCCTCTTCAAAACTTTCCATTATAATATTTCTACTTTTAAGCTTTCAACAAAAAAAAGCTTCCCAATAGAGAACGTTATTCAATTGAACCCTATGTATTAAATATTATAATTTCTTGATCAAAGTTCCACTATCTTTGAAAAAGATTAAAAACTTGATTAGTGACTACAGTTCGACGTAAGAAATGAAATGGATCTGTGTTGTGACTGATCTAAGGAAGGTGATGTTAATATTAGCAATCTCTATAAACCGGAAGCTAGAGGAGCACCGTAGTCCAGCGCCGACTAAGTCCAGGTAATAGTTGAAACTCTCTAATATTTGAGATATAGTTAGTAGATTGTGATAACTAGTATCATTAAAGTCATTATAAGAAATCTAAACATAAACATATGCCTAGTTTTGAAGAACAGTCCAAAACTTTGAAGTATTTGCACTTGGAGCCCTTCAGGGACCTAAAAATAAATATTTGTGGTGACCCCTAAATCAAATAACCCAAAGTTTTGTGCCCCATAAATCATTTGAGGTAAATTAAGTAGTCCCATAAATAATTTTCTAAAAACATGGTATCAGAAAACCATTTCATCAAATCTCGAGGGACTGAAAAGTAATTTATTCCAGAGCATGGTACGGTCCGGGTAGATCCGAGTTTTGGGACTAATTTAGGATGAGCACATTTCGGATGTCTAGTCTTGTATCGGATCAGATTATTTAGTTTGGGCTTCGAGGCTCGGGTCAATTTTATCAAATCTACAAGAGGGACAATGCCGCTCAATCATTTCTCTTTATCCCCAAAAAAGAAGATGAAAAAAGGAAAGACATCTACCGGTGTTAATCCTCAAGACCTAATTAGGTTCCAATGCTATTGATATAAGTCTTTAAGCAACACATTATGGCACTCCATCCTCTTTTTATTTCATAAAAACAATATTTTATGAATATAATTTAATGGCATGTGGTATAATTTTATGAAACAATATGTTGGATATATTCGTGACTAAAATATTTTGATGAAATACAAAATTAATTAAGAACTTGTATACAAAAGTGGAAATTTGGAAACATACACTACCCCTTGTTAAATGTATGAATGCATAAAACAACTGTGTAAGATCTTAGCAAAATTAGCACAGATATTACATGGGCATGGAAAATAAAAAGATATGATCCTAATAGAATTAGTTGATCATGCAATATAAGTTCAGAAGGGAAAAAATTGTATGATTGATTGAAGCAAGATTGCAAAAGCACCCAAAAAACGTGGCTATTAAAAACAAAGGAAAGAATATGTGTATTGCTTAATTGCCTTTCTTGAAAAATATAATTGCCATAAAGCTTGACACATGCCATAGAAGAAACACATGTCAGATCAAGTTAGGCAAAAATATTCTCCCTTGATTAAAAGATTCTTTGAAACAATTAAGGCAAATGTCTCTTACTGAGTTACTGATCTTTTGAGAAAGCAGGCTCAGCAAAGCGAGCCCAGAATAATATCAGCGAAGATCATGCCAAGAACATGCGAGAGAAGGCAAGAAAATCAGAACAAATTCAATATTAAGACAGAATCCTGAAAATCAGCATCAGGATATTCTGAGCAAGAGTTGCCTCCTTGGTGCATGTCCAAGAATGTTTATAAATAGATGACCAACTCAAGGAAGAAATGGGCACAAAAGCAAGTGTGAAAAGTACAGCATTAAGATCATTTCCCTGAGTTATACTAAGCTAGTGAACAAAAGAGAGCATTGAATATCCACTTCAAATTATTGTACTAAATATTTTGGTGACTAAGTGTTGTGAGCATTTTTGAGGAAATTATTAAGGAGTGAACTTAGGAGTTGGTGTGAGGTCACAACTCCTCCCTTTGTTAAATCAGTGGTTGATTTAAGAACTTGGGATCTCTAGAGTGAGGCAACTCTGAGAGATTGTAAGAGTTCATCTTAATACAAAAAATAGAGAATTGAATCCTAGAGTTGGATAACTTTAGGCGGGGACTTAAGCCTGATTGAGGCCCAACCTCGTTAAAATATTGTTGCGTATCTTGTTCATTTAATTTCAGCACTTAATTCTTGCTTTTGAATTTGATTTCAAATTTTATACGATCACTCTATTCACCCCTCCCTCTAGGGCGATTTAACTCTTTAATTGGCATCAGAGCCAATCCCACACTCTTTGACTTAACAGTCGAGTGGGTGAAGATCATGGCCTTTCTGGAGATGTCAATATTGAAGGATGCTCTATTGTTAAATCCCCTTTATTTAAAGGAACAAATTTTGTTTATTGGAAAAATGCTATGCAGATTTTTATTGAATCTACTGATATGGAATTATGGGAAATTGTGAACAACGGTCCATACACTGTACCTAAGATCAAAAATGAAAAGGGGGAAGATATCGATAAACCAAAAGATCAGTATACAAGTACTGATTGGGAAAGACTCAACAAAAAACTCTAGAGCTAAACACATTCTCTATTGTGGTTTAGATGCCAATGAGTATAACAGAATCTCTGCCTGCGACACACTGCTAAACAAATCTGGAATAAGCTAATCGTTACACATGAAGGAACGAGTCAAGTTCGTGAGACTAAAATGGATATGTTTGTTCATCAATATGAATTGTTTAAAATGCAGGCTGACGAATCAATAAAGGACATGTTTACTCGGTTTACTGACATCGCCGACAATTTGAAATCGCTTGGCAAAAGCTGCACAAATGAAGAAATGGTAAGAAAGATTCTTTGGTGCCTTCTGAAGAACAAATAGGGATCAAAGGTCACGGCAATTGAGGAAGCTCAGGACCTCAAAAAATTGGAACTAGATGACCTCCTTAGAAAACTCTTAACTCACGAGATACATCTCAAAGAGGAAGATGGAGAAAATTCAAGGAAAGCAATTGCCCTTAAAACCACAAAGGAAGATTGCTCATCAGAAGATGAAGATCTGGATAGCAATGATGACGAAGCCTTCTCTCTTATTGTGCGAGGTCCTAATAAAATGGGATTGAAGAAAAGATTCAACCAAAAAGGATTCAACACCAAAGGATCTACATAAAAAAAATTGAAAAATTCACCAAGGGTAAGTTTTTTAATAAAGACAACACTAACATCAATTCTTGCTATGGCTGTCGTATGCTAGGTCACTTGCTGAAAGACTGCCCATTAATTCAAAAAATGGGGGAGAAAAGGAAGTTCAAAAAGAAAGAAAATAAGAGAGCTATGATCGCTGCTTGGAGCGGCAGTGAGACAAGTGATAGCGAAAGTGGTGAAGAACATACGACTAATACTTGCCTCATGGCTGAGGATGTACAAAACAGTGAATAATCTAAATACAAAAACACCGATGAGGTAGATACATCAACTCTATATGAATGTTCTAAAGATGAACTAATTGATGCCTTAATTAACTTTGCAAATCTAGAACAAAAATATATGTCTAAGTATAAGGATCTCAAGAAAAAAGTACGAGAACTGAATCAGAAAAATGTTGGCCTCGAAAAATTAAATATTGAACTTCATGCAAAAATTAATGACTAGAAACCAGAAATCTGGATCTATCAATCAAGTGTGATGCTAAGCACAAAACGATCCTCAAATTCACTCAGGGATAAGAAAATTTAGATAAACTACTTAGCACCCAAAAAGCATCTTTTAATAAAGAAGGAATCGGATATGACCACTTCAATAAGAAGAAGAATTATAGAAATTTCTTTGTTAAACCCACATTGCATGAAATGAATGTCAAAACATGTAACTATTGCTGAAAAGAAGGTCATATCACCTATTCATGCCCACTCAGGAAATCTACCCAAAAATTATTCAAATATGGGTCCCTAAAGGGACAAGACCACCTAACTTAGTGACTTATAATTTCGAATCTGGATTCAATGCCAAAAGTAGAAGGAAAGGTTGATTTTTTGTTTTGCAAGTGTGCTTGAAATCCGAATAAGATTTGTGGTACCTCAACAGTGGGTGTTCAAGACACATGAGCGGTAATGCTTCCTTGTTCACTGAGATCAAAAAGAAAGGACATGGAAGTATTGCCTTCGGCAACAAAAGCATAGGTAAAATAATTGGCGTCGGAAAAATAGGTAAAGATCCCGCCAATTCCATTAAAAATGTTTACCTAATTGACGGACTAAAATTTAATTTATTATGCATATCTCAATTATGTGATAAAGGAAACCTAATTACCTTTAATTCAACTCACTGCATCGTTAAAAACAAAATTCTGAGAAAACCTCTCTTTATGGACCTAGAATAGATAATGTCTATGCTATAGATATTAATAATGTTCCTCCTCAAAATTTGTCATGTTTTAAAGCGTCACATAATGAGGAAAAATGGTTATGGCTTCGAAGACTAGGTCATGCCAGCATGCATACTATTAATAAATTAGCAAAAAGGGATTTAGTACGAGGACTGCCCTTATGCAATTTTGAATATGATCACATATGCGATGCCTGTACTAAAGGAAAACAAGTATGTAGTTTCTTCAAGTCAAAAAATAGTATTAATACATCTAGACCATTAGAACTACTTCATATGGACTTATGCGGACAAATACCTATACAAAGTTTAGGACGCAACAAGTATATTTTTGTAATTGTAGATGATTATTCACGATTCACATGGGTCCCCTTTTTAAAAGAAAAGAATGAAGCCTAAAGAATTTCAAAACTTTGTAAATAATTACAAATTTATAAAAATTCACAAATCGTATCTATAAGAAGTGATCATGGTAGAGAATTTAATCAAAAAGAGTTTAATGAATTCTGTAATAAGCATGGAATAGCTCACAATTTTTCAGCGCCATGTACACCTCAACAAAATGGTGTAGTAGAAAGGAAAAATCGCACGTTAGAAGATATGGCCCGCACAATGATGTGTGAAGTAATGTCTCTCAACACCTCTAGGCCGAAGCAGTCAATACTGCTAATTATGTTCTGAATCGTTGTTTAATTCGGCCAATTCTAAAAAGAACGCCTTATGAATTATTCAAAGGTAAACGACCCAACATTTCATATTTTAAACCTTTTGGATGCAAATGTTTTGTTCATAACAATGGAAAAAATAACCTAGGAAAATTTGATGCTAGAAGTGATGAAGGAATATTTGTAGGATACTCCATGCTTAGCAAAGCATATAGAATTTTTAATAAACACACCAAAACCATCGAGTAGAGTATTCATGTGATTTTTGATGAATCTAATAATGGTGTGTTAAGTGGATCTATAGTTCAGGATCTGCATTTAAACAAGTATGGTGACGATGAAGAAGAAGTAAGAAAAAGAATAAATTCTGCTAATAAGCAACCATAAGAAGTACAAGAAGACCCTTCACCCCAGGAAGAAGAAGAGCCCCCAAATGAAGAAAATTCCCCATCTAATATGTCACAACAAGAGGTAACCCAGAAGCACTTCAAGTATAAATCATCTCATCCCATGGACAATCTCTTAACCGATATATCCATAGGTATAAGAACTCGCTCATCTCTATGTAATTTTTGTGCATTCTCTGCCTTTGTATCTTATATAGAACCAAGAAACCACCTAGAAGCTCTTAACGATTCAAACTGGATAAAAGCCATGCAAGAAGAATTGACTCAGTTTGAATGAAATCAAGTCTGGACACTCACAGCATGACCAAAAAATCATCCTGTAATTGGCACAAATGGGTCTTTAGAAATAAATTGGATGAAACTGAACAGTCATAAGAAATAAAGCCCGATTAGTGGTTGAAGGCTATAATCAAGAAGAAGGTATAGATTTTGATGAAACATTTGCCCCAGTTGCTAGATTAGAAGCTGTATGCATACTACTAGCATTTGCATCTCATATAAGCATCAAACTTTATCAAATAGATGTAAAATGTGCCTTTCTGAATGGATATCTGCAAGAAGAAGTCTATGTAGAACAACGTCCTGGCTTTGAAGATCCTAATTTTCCTGCCCATGTTTATAAACTTCAAAGGGCTCTTTAAGGCCTAAAGCAAGCTCCTAGGGCTTGGTATGAGCGACTAAGCAAGTTTCTTTTGGATCATAATTTTAAAAGAGGTCACATTGATAAAACCTTGTTCACCAAAACAAAAGGAAAAATTTTTTAATCATTCAAATTTACGTTGATGATATATTATTCGGAGCTATAAATAACTCTTTATGTGAAGAATTTTCTAATCTTATGAGCGAAGAGTTTGAAATGAGCATGATGGGAGAACTAACATTTTTCTTAGAACTAACATTTTTCTTAGGACTACAGATTAAACAAGGCAAAGATGGCATCTTTATCAATCAAAGTAAGTATGTTAATACACTTCTGAAGAAATACAAAATGGATCAAGCTAAGCATGCCAAAACACCGATGGCCACTAATGAAAAATTAAATCTTGACAAAGATGGAAACATTGTCAGTGAAAAATTTTATCGAGGCATGATTGGTTTATTACTCTATCTTACTGCTAGTCGCCCCGACATTATGTTCAGTGTGTGTCTGTGTGCTAGGTTCCAAGCCTTTCCTAAAGAATCTCATTTAAAATGTGTCAAACAAATTTTTAGATACCTAGTTGGGACAAAAAATTTGGGACTATGGTACCCTCGAGGGGAAATTTTTTCTTTAGTTAGATACACTAATGTAGATTATGCAGGATAAAAGGTTGATCGAAAAAGGACCTCGGGCACATGCCAGTTTCTTGGCCCAAGCTTAGTCTCTTGGCACTCCAAGAAGAAGAATTCCGTTGCTTTTTCAATAGCAGAAGTAGAATACATCGCTGCTGGTACCTGTTGTGCTCAGCTACTATGGATTAAACAGCAGTTACAGGATCTAGGAATTAATCTCAAATTGGTCCCTATAAAATGTGATAATCAAAGTACCATCAATATTACTAAAAATCCTATACAACATTCATGCACTAAATACATCGAGGTACGACATCATTTTATTCGCGATCAAGCTGAAAAAGGTGATGTCACTCTAGAATTTGTACCCACTGACTCTCAACTAGCTGATATCTTTACCAAACCTCTCAGTGAGGACAGATTTAACTTTATTCGTCATGAACTTGAAATGATAAATATAGATGCATGAATTGAAGGGAAGCCCTCTCTTATCAGTAACCAAGTTTATGAAGTTTGTTGCAGACACATGAGAATTCCTAATTATCACAAGACAACATGCATATAAATCAGGTACGCATCTCAATCCAACTCAATTCAATTTTTATGGCTCGAAAATCCATTTTGATGCCCTAATACAAGGCTAGCACAAATTAATTTGAGCAAGTTCAACTAGAGAAAATTAATTAATAATTTTTCTCCTGTTGAACCACCATCAGGACTCACCCATTTTCATCATTTAGAGTTACCAAAATAAAAATTGATTCCTCACCTATGCCGTCTCATACCCACGCTTGCCCCATTAGCATTGATAACAACCATTTACTCAAGCATGTCAACAAGACAACACTACTTGCAAGCCTTCTTCTCCCTCCTGCTTTCCCAAATTCACTCACCAGTATCTCTCCTCCCTTCGACTCTCTCACCCGAACAACCCGCCATTGCCTCCAATTTTAACACCCCCAATCTCAACCAAAATCCTTCAAATTCACCATACTTAGCCCCCACAATCTTTCAAAATCTTCTCCATCTCTTGCATTCACCTTGAAATTCAACTCCAAGGGTCGAATCGCACCTATGAAGACCCCGCTTAACCTTCCACCTCCATTGTTATCTCTCCAACAAAGCTCCGCCATGGCACCAAAAACCAAAGGTCTCAAACCATCCTCCTCAACCCCCCCAAAAACCGGCACCCATCCCCTATGCAGTTCACAAACCCGCTCACCGGTCAGCCCCACTCCACCACAGCACCCGGATTTCCGTCAAACCCGTTCACTGAACCACTCCTCTGCTGAAAGCCGACAAGCAAGTCACCATCTCCCACACCAGTGCCGCCACCACACGGTCACTGTCGTCTCCACCCGTCTCACCACTCACCTCCAGCATCTGACGGGCAGTTGATGAATTTTCCTTCTCAACGACCGACACCCCGGCCTCCGTAGCCAACAAGTTATCCTCAGACACTCTGCCATCCTCAGCCACTCCCTCACCTCGCTCTATCCCGACACACACTGAGGTAATTCCACTTACATGGTTCCATTCTTCCCTGGCGAGAGAGAAATTCCTGACTCAACTTGTTAGTCAGCCCCTCCATGCTTGTGAACGAGTCCATGTTGAATCCTTTCTAGCTAAAAATTTGAGCTTTATTGAATATTTTTTGAAGAGTAACTGTGGAAAATTGCTAGATTTAGGCATTGAATCCTATCCCCAGCTCGTTCGCATGTTCTATACAAACCTTCGAGTTGTGAAAACTGGACCCATCATTTCACTTGAATGTCAGGTTAAGAACACTAAATTCACCTTCACCGAGTTTGCCTTAAACATCATACTCGACCTTCCCTCTCTCACCCTATCTACCCTATCCCAGACTGAAACACAAAATAGGTGCTCACTTGAATTTGCCAATCCCTACAGTCAAACTAACCCAGCTCATCTGTCATACCTGATAGTCAAAAGGGATCCTCGCTTGCTGTACTATGTCATTATTTGCACCATTCTGCCCAAGTCCAATTCGACTGACAGTATCAACACCAAGACCCTTGAACTCATTTATCTATTAATGACTGGTAAACCTGTCAACTTTGCCTGTTACATTCTTGGGACCATCGCCAAAGTTGGCTCCATCAAATGTCCTACCCATTGCCCTATCCAATCTCCTAACACTTGTGTTTCGGCACTTTGGAGTATGCCTCACAAATGAAATTCAAGAAACCAAAACCGTCCCAGTTATCACCCCGGCTTCCCTAAAGAATTCTTCAAAACTGAGTCTGGGGTTGGAAATTGGTGGAAGCCATGACCCTAGACGAGCTAGCAAATGTCCCCAAACACTTTGGTCTACATGTCAAGCCTCGACTCTACTCTCCTCAAACTGCCACTTCCCCCTCTCTACTCGGTCAGGTTAAGGCCCATGACAGACAGACTTGACTATATCCTTGTCCAGCACACCAATGTTCTGGACGGTATACCTCACAATTAAGCTACCTTGCACAATCGCATCACTGAAATACAATCCTTGCTTACCAGACAGTTTACAAAGCTTAATCAAAAAGTGGATGATCTTCTTCGCATGAATAGCGTTACTCGGCACTGTGCCCTCAAAGGTGTCCCCCTGTCCACGGCAGAACACATCCAATGTGCCAACCTCGCTACTCAATCTATTCGAGCTGCTAGTAAAGCCTCCCCATCCACGCCATGATCCCCCTTCCCTTTGCTTTATCTCTATCCTGATCGTAAGCTCAAACATGTTTTTTGTGTGACCCATATTTCCTTCCTTTTTGATGAAACAGGGGAAGAAAGTATGGATTCATAGTTATACTCTCTAGCCATATCTAGATTGCTATGTTACTTGCTTTGTTAAATTGCTTTATTAGCTGCTTTGTTAAAATTGCTATGTTAGTTGCTCTGATAAATCTCTAGTATTATATTTTCTAGTCAAAGTATGGATTAATAGTAATAGCTGTATTTAAGTTGCTTTGTTAAATTGTTAGCATTATATTTCCTAGTCATATTTCAATTGTGTTGTTAATGGCTTAAATCTCCAGTGTTAAAAAGAAATGTTGACTGCTCATGTTGCTCCACTAAGCCATGAAAATAGTTAAAAACTTAAGTTGCATTCATCCATAGTCAATACTGTATGCTCTGATAAAGTGTAACGAAATTGGCATAGCCAAAAAAAAAAAGGGGGTCACTAAAGTTAATGTTGTCTTTCATCAAAAAGGGGAGATTGTTGGATATATTTGTGACTAAAATATTTTGATGAAACACAAAAATTAATTAAGAACTCGTATATAAAATTAGAAATTTGGAAACATACACTACCCCTTGTTAAATGTATGATGCATAAAACAACTGTGTAAGATCTTAGCAAAATTAGCAAAGATATTACATGGGCATGGAAAATAAAAAGATATGATCCTAATAGAATTAGTTGATCTTGCAATATAAGTTCAGAAGGAAATGAATTGTCTGATTGATTGAAGCAAGATTGCAAAAGCACCCAAAAAACGTGGCTATTAAAAACAAAGGAAAGAATATGTGTATTGCTTAATTGCCTTTCTTGAAAAATATAATTGCCATAAAGCTTGACACATGCCATAGAAGAAACACATGTCAGATCAAGTTAGGCAAAAATATTCTCCCTTGATTAAAAGATTCTCTGAAACAACTAAGGCAAATATCTCTCATTGAGTTACTGATCTTTTGAGAAAGCAGGCTCAGCAAAGCGAGCGCAGAATAATATCAGCGAAGATCATGCCAAGAACATGCGAGAGAAGGCAAGAAAATCAGAACAAATTCAATATTGAGACAGAATCCTGAAAATCAGCATCAGGATATTCTGAGCAAGAGTTGCCTCCTTGGTGCACGTCCAAGAATGTTTATAGATAGATGACTAAATCAAGGAAGGAATGGGCACAAAAGCAAGTGTGAAAAGTACAGCATTAAGATCATTTTCCTGAGTTATACTGAGCTAGTGAACAAAAGAGAGCATTGAACATCTACTTCAAATTATTGTACTGAATATTTTGGTGACTAAGTGTTGTGAGCATTTTTGAGGAAATTATTAAGGAGTGAACTTAGAAGTTGGTGTGAGGTCACAGCTCCTCCCATTCTTAAATCAGTGGTTGATTTAAGAACTTAGGATCTCTAGAGTGAGGCATCTCTGAGAGATTATAAGAGTTCCTCTTAATACAAAAAACAGAGAGTTGAATCCTAAAGTTGGATAACTCTAGGCGGAGACTTAAACCTGATTGAGGCTGTTGAGTATATTTAGTTTTGATGATAACAAATCCAAGTGTAAAAATTTGTCCAAGTAATGTTGCTCCAAACACAATCTCCAAACAGGCCTAACTGGTGTTTGTGATCTTTATTGTATTATCTGGTTTGCTACATGTGAGAACAAGTCTTCAAAACAGGTTTTACTTGGTGATTCTATATTAAGTCAAGAACACCACCTCGACAGTTGATTGTAAGGCATGTTCCTGAACTCCAGCAATGCAAAGAACAACCCCAGCAAACAAGGTGGCCTTGGTGTTCACAGCAGCTCTACAAATCTTGGACAAGATTACTGGTTCAAAACAAGAAGTCTTGGGTATATAGGTTTTATTTGTTTAGACTCTTGTTAATATGCCAATATTGAAAACGTCATTTTAAACACCTATTGAATCAATATTTGCGCTAAGTGCTTCAGAACACCAGTTGCGAACAACCCTGCAAACAGGGTGCCTAGGGTGTTTCTGAACTGAAGTGGCCATATCCGGTTATCTTTGAAAATTCATTTCGGTTGGCCAAGATCTCCAGAATACTTTCTTTAAATTCCAAGATTGCTATTTTTCTGAAAAGGATATTTCTTGAAAATATTATGGGAGATTTACGAAAATAGGTTTTGGGAGAATTGCCAAAACTAAAAGATTCCCTTTGCCTATATTTTCGGATATGATAAAATTTCAAAAGCTGAAGATTTTTGGTTGTCATTTGAATCTTCTTCACGGCTATGGGAAGATAAGGGTTATCTCTTAAGATAACAAATCCCTTATATTTTGTGAAAAATTTATCACTAGCCGTTGGGGAGTATTTCTTGCTTGAAAATCATTTTCCCTACTTAGCTGATTCTTTCACCTCTCCTTGTTTTTGACCGTTGGATTTTGTGTTTAAAATCTCAGCATTTCACTCCCATTTGAATAGAGGAAAAAAGACGAGAAACATACACAACATACGCAAAAAAGGAAAAATTTCAAAAGTGGTTTTTCTAGTGAGAAGAATTTTTCGAGTTACGCTTGAGAAAAGAAAAACCGAGACAAGTTGTGTTTAAACAGAGCTTTCAAGATATTGGCATACTAGGACCTCATTGTACCTTACATCTGCTTAAATCAGAAGCACCCCCGTAAGGTGTTTTATAACCCTGATCTTGGATCAGAAAAGTGAGTGAGTGGTCCTCAGTCGTGTGGACTTTGGACGTGTCCAATCTGGTGAGATTTGGACGTGGTGTAACCCTTCTTAGAGAAGAAGGTTACGTGGTTGCAAGTTGTAACAAGGTGTGTTACATTTGTAACGTGTGAAGCTCGTTAGTGAAAGTGGTTAAATCCTACACGAGGTAGGTCGTGGTTTTTCACACCTCAGTCGGGCTAAAGGTGTTTTCCATGAAAAAATTGTGTGTGTGCTTTATTTTTCGCATTTATCTTGGTGATTTTCGCATTTGCAATATTTGAGAACACCCCCTGCAAACACGTCACTAGGGTGTTTGTCATCTGAGAATAACATCTGTGAGGGTGTTTGTTATTTACAACGCGAAAATCAGACACCACAATTCACCCCCCTCTTGTGGTTGTATACTCACGAATTTAACAAGTGGTATCAGAGCAGGTTCTCCTACAAAAGGTTAACACCTTGAGAGATTCTGAAGATGAGTACTCCACAAGGAATTCTTGAAGGACAATCCATTACTCGCCCTCCTTACTTCAATGGCCAACACTATAGTTGGTGGAAGAATAGGATGGAGAACTATATACAAGCCGAAGACTATGGGTTATGGATGCTCATCAAGAACGGGCCTTTTATTCCCATAAAAACCCTTCCTGAAGGAAAAACAGCTCCCAAAGAACCTCATGAGTTTGATGCCGAGGACTACAAAAAGATGGAGAAAAATGCGAAGGCCAAAAAGCTTCTATGTTTTGGCCTAGGACCTGATGAATACACTCGCATCTCTGAGTGTGAATCAGCCCAAGCTATCTGGAACGCCCTGCAAGTTGCTTATGAAGGTACGAGTCAGGTTAAACAATCTAGAATTGAGCTACTTATGCGACAATATGAGTTGTTTGATATGGGTGATCGTGAGACTGTGATGGATATGTATACACGGTTTACCCACATCACGAACGAGTTAAAATCCCTGGGAAGATCTTTCACCACTGAAGAGTTGGTGAGGAAAATCCTCAGAATTTTACCTCGTACGTGGGAGGCCAAAGTAACAGCCATCCAAGAGGCTAAAGACATGAACAAGATCACCCTCGACGAGTTGATTGGTAATCTCCAGACCTATGAACTCCGAAAGAACTCACAATAAAGAGAGGAGCAAAAGAAGGATCGTGGGCTTGCCTTGAAAGCACATGAGGACACTGACTCTGACCTTGAAGATGAAGATATGGCTCTAATGTCCAGAAAATTCAAGAAATTCTTCAAAAAGGTCAAGGAGAACAACAAAAGAAAAGACTTCAGTAAGTCCAGAAACACCCCCAAAGAACAGCTCACAGGGTGTTTCAAATGCGGCAAACCAGATCACTTAGTCAAAAATTGCCCTCTGCTTCGAGAAGATCAGATGCTCGAACACCCTCGAAAACAGGGTCGAAAACACCCTGTAAACAATCTGGGCAAGCGATTCTCGAAAGCTATGCTGGCTGCTTGGGGAGATTCCTCTGAGGATGAAGGAGAATCTGAAGCTGAAGAAGGGGTCGTAGCACTTATGGCACAAAGTGATTCAGATTCAGATGATGAATCAACAATCAGCTTCTCAGATCTCAAGAACAAGGTACATGGTCTTAACAAAGCCACTTTAGAAGAACTTCTATATAATTTGATAGACACCTGTGCTGATCTAAAAAGAGAAGTTCGTGACCTAGAGCTTGAAAATGAAATTCTCAAAAATGAAAAACTCGGTTTACATGAGAATATTAACGTGCTTAGAGAAGACCTCTTTCTAAAAGAAGGCGATTATACACAAGTAGAGAAAAAACTCTTTGAAGTGGAAGAAATAGTTGAATCCCTGCTAAATGAAAAGCAGAGCTTGAATGCCACCATAGAAAAATTAGAAACTGATCTTGCCACAAACAAACGCTGGAACAAATCTTCACAAGCCCTTGATTGGTTAAACACTCATCACAGTAGAAACAAAAAGGGACTTGGTTACAAGCATAAACGGACCGTTTACCCAATACATAGAAAGTATGTGGGATTACCTGAAAACATCGTTTGCTTTCATTGTGGTAAAACGGGTCATTATAGATACACTTGCCCTTTAAGAAAACATGCCAATGAAAAGAATGAAAGGTATGTGAAACAAATCTGGATTAGAAAAGATGAGCTTTACATGTCTAAAAGAATAGGACCCAAGTGGATCTGGGTTCCCAAAACTAACCCGTGATTTATTTTGCAGGCTGAAGTGAGAGAGAACAACCTTACGAACAACCTCACTAACACCCTTGAAAACAGGCAGTTGTGGTTTGTTGATAGTGGGTGTTCACGGCACATGACTGGTGAAAGATCAAATTTTCTCTCACTTACAGCTTTGAATGGTGGGAGTGTAGCATTTGGAAATGGCAAGTCTGGGACAATTGTCGGTATAGGTAATATTGGTAAAACTCTCTCCCACTCAATTGATAATGTGCACTTAGTTGATGGGTTAAAACACAATTTGCTAAGTGTGTCCCAACTGTGTGACAAGAACAACCTAGTACTGTTTTCAAAAACACGTTGCTTGGTTGTGAATGACGACATAGGAGATGTTGTGTTAAAGGGGAAGCGATGTCAAAATGTTTATAAAGTTTGTATTTCCACTCTTCCCCAAAATAATCTGACTTGTTTAAATGCATTAAATGATGATATAATGCTATGGCACAAGAGACTAGGTCATGCAAGCTTGTCCTTGTTAAACAAACTTGTTTCAAAAGACCTAGTTATTGGACTACCTTCCATCAAATTTAATGATGACAAGGTATGTGAAGCTTGTGCAAAAGGCAAACAAGTCAGATCTTCTTTTAAATCGAAAAAATGTGTAAGCACTACCCGACCTCTAGAATTATTACACATTGATTTGTGTGGTCCCATAAGGATAACTAGTAGAGGTGGGAAAGAGGTATGTGCTCGTAATTGTGGATGATTACTGTTGTGTTAAAAATGTACCGCAAGTGCACGGTGCCAGTTGTAGCTAGCAAAGGCAAGTACGGGTCGTGTCCACAGAGAACTTAGTTTCAACCACCGAATCGATTTCTAACACTTAATCTAGGCGAATGTCGAGTGAAGTTGGTTTAGCTGATTCTAACTCTATTTGGTCTAAGTCAATTATGAGAAGGGAATCCTGGATTGGGGTTCACCGCACTGTGACGTTCATTGGAAAATAAACTAGGTCGTGTGAATCTGCCTGCAAGATAATTGAAATGGAATTATTACCGGTTTAAAGCATCTACGCCTACTTTCGAAGGTCATTAGACTGATCAAGCTAACCTAGTTGTCTACTTTCGTGAAACTAGAATAACAAAACCACAAGATCATGTAATTTCAATTCCCAATTGCACTCCCAACTACTTTCGTGTCAAGTAATTCAATTGCTCACAAAGCTACTCTAAGTAGAGGACCTAACTTTCGTTAGTCTCCTAAACCCTAATTAAGAACATGAATAAAACCCTCTCAGGCAATTCATCGAACACCTGGCATGCTAAGTGAGAATTCAATTATACTCTGGCGTAATTCACAAAAACCTAGAATTAACAATCCAATTTACATCACAGGGGCTACACCCAATCCAAGATTAAGGAATTTAGCCGCTAAACATGATTCTAAACAACATCTCAATCAAGAACATACACATACCAAGAATACGAATACTTGAATTAAGACGTAGAAGAAAAAGAAGAAGAATATACTCTGTATATAATCTGCAGCAGTAATCTACCAAAAGCGTAACCAAATTCAATCCAAAGCTTCGAATTAAAATTGCAATAAAACTAGACCTAGGAACCCTCAAATCGCCCCTTTTCGAGAGAGAGGAAAAAGGTAGAATCAAAAACTCCCCAATTACAATGCCAAAACAGCGATAAAACAGCGACAACTAAAGTGGCACGGTCGTGCCACTCGGCACGGGGGCCCCGTGCCACTTCTCTGTCTTTAGCTTCTTCCCTTCTTTGAGTGGCACGCTCGTGCCACCTCGCCTGGAGTGACCGTGCCTCTTATTTTAACTCAATATTGATCCTTTTTGCTTCAATTTGGCGCGGCATTAGCTTGTTTTCCTCATTTATTCAAGTCAGGCTCCTGTAAACACAAAAACACGACTTTTAGGCAGATTTGAGATAAACAATGAATAATCGACCTCTAAACTCACAAAATTATACCAGAAACTGCCGAGTTAATAGGTAAAAATCATGCCTAAAAGTGTGTAAAAAATAGGTTTATCAACTCCCCCATGCCTATCTCTTGCTTGTCCCCAAGCAAGACTAGAACCAAAAGAGGGAGTCAAGAACCTCAAGCTACTCGCCTCCTCAGGCAAGGCTAACAGTGGATCAGTCGAATCGAACACAGTTGCGCACAGCCAATGGGATAATTTGAGGCATAAATACAATTTGCAAGATTCAGTTCAAATCATTGGAGGACCACAAGTTCAAGTCAACACACCGTCGAACCATATTACCCCCTCCCCAATCATGACGCATCCAAGCAAGTAGTGGGCTAGTTGGCTTGGTAGTGACTCTCATAAGGGGGGGCAATGTAAATGCTCTCCCTCACATGTGTTTAAGATGTAAAGAGGTTCACTCGATTCGCTTCCACTAAAACAATCTACCATAGGCTTGGGAGAATTCTCAACTCTCCACCGCTAAAGTGCAAAATACACGACAACAATCAAGAGGACTTCGCAGGGTTGAAATGGGGCTAAGGGTATAGGTAAGAGAGGGACAAACAGTTTGGGAAATGTGGAGCTAAAAGCCATAGCTAGTGAGCAACCAACAATTAAACAGATCACATCGCACTCTCAATGAAATCAAACATACCTAAACCCAATGGACCATCGGGAACGCACTATGCTTAACACGCCAAACACTTTTATTACTTTTTTTTTCCTTTTTTTTTTTGGCTGGCGAGGGATAAGATAAATAAGTGCTTGGCATGCGCAATAACAGTAAGAAACTTTCCCGAATAATCATCATGATGTATCCCCATTAAATGCCAAAATAACCACAACGATACCCAAAAGTTACCCACAAACGTGAAGCGTTGCTCTACTGGCTTTGGCTTGAAGGTAGGAAATATGTTAAGGCCAAATGCTAGCAGTGAGAGGTTCACAACAAAACAGATAAGGCTCAAGGGGGTAAGCAAAGGGTAAACATTACATCACAGGTGGCAATTTGGCTATGTAGCTCAAAAAGAAATGAATGCCTCTATCATTTTGATTGCTGTATACGTGCTAAAAGCGATTTCAAAGAGAATCCAACCAAGTTCTAGAGATGCTATCATGGAAGAGACACACATGGAAAAGAAATGAGACTAAATTGAAGAATTAGTCTATAGGATCAAAGTCTCACGGGTCACACTACCAAATAACACAACCAACCCCAAAGATCCTACTGGATAGGAGTAATCATTCACGAAAAGGGGGTTTCAAGGGCGATCAGGAATGTGAACTAAACAGTGTGGTCACAACAATTTCAATATCATCAAGTAAACACATTTTTGCCACAAGGGACCCACAGATATACACAACCAAGTCAGCCAACTGATCCACAAGGCCTTGGTAATCGTCATAGGAGGGGTTTTCAAAAACTTTTTTTCTCTTTTTTTTTGGGGGGGGGGGAATGAAAACAATAAAGCACCTTAAGCAAGAGTGGATAGATGAAGAGAAGAGTTGAAAGAATTACCTCGCAGTCTTGTAATGCTCCACTCAACAGACGTCCACTTGAAGCCAAGGGTTAGAAAATAAAATAAAATATATACAATGCACTACCTATCTATATGCTCTATCCTACATGCAAAAAGAAATAGAAGAAATAAAATAAAAATAAAAATTAATGAAAACTAATGCATGCAAGGATGCAATAAACAGATGGATATGTACAAACCACCACAAACTACAAGCAGTCACCTAGCAGTTGGTGAGCTAACCCCCTATGCCGAAGCTGTTCATTGTCCCCAATGAAAAAGATAGGAAGAGATACAGAACAAGTGGGGAAGGGGGGGACAGAAAGTAGTCATTGGGCCCCATCGGGCCCAGGGGGAGGCCAAAAGGACGGGGGAAAGGGATAGAAATGGGTGGAGCTACCCTGGTCAAAGGGTAGAGTGGATGAAGAACCTGCCGGGGCGCCAGGGAAAGAGCGAAAACGCTCCTCCCCGCTCCTCCTCATGCTGAAGCCGCCGCAACTCCCTCTGCTCCTGACGGTCAATATAACCGCGAAAATGGCTCACCCCCTCCTCTATGGAATCCATGCGCCCAGAAATGCGCTGGATATCACGGCTCATGCCACTAAAACCCTCTCTAAGACCCGATACCTCCAGTTGGAGGTTTGAGAAAGACTGAAGGAACGTGGGGTCAAGCGGCATAGAAGATGCGGAGGAGGAGGACCCACCCATGGAATGAGGGAATGGTGGGTGAAGGGGTGGTGGTGGTGGAATAGGCTCATAGGAGGTAGGAGCTCCACTATCCTCGGCTGTAGCCTCGGGAGCCTCAGCGCCCTCGTCACTCTCCTCCGCACTCTCCTCGCCTTCCTCTCCCTCATCTAAATCCAGATCAGCGGCCAACTGCTCCTCGCTGGGAAGAACAGTGGCCCTAATGATGCGCCCGTCGCAATTCCAGTTTCTTTTGTTTGCTACTGCGGTGCGCTGAGGATTGGGAAGGTTGAAAAGGATGGTCTTATGGTGGGGGTACCGAATAGTGTCACCTCTGGTATCTATGATATGCATATGATGCAGGGTACCAAGGTCGAGGTGACCACCTAAAAAGTGAGACTCCAGAGAAGAGAGTCTCGAGCTGTAGCCTAAAGCAATAGCAATGGCGGTAACGGTACCGCCAACGCTAAGGACGTTTCGGTTGCTAGGTTTGGCCACTTCCGCCAGGTGGCGGATAATGAAGGCCCCCGTATCAATAGGGGTACTGGACAGGGCGCACCAAATAATAAATAATTCAGCCTTACGACACCCATTCTGGGTATCGTTGCGGCTGAAAATAATGTTAGCGGTAAGGCGCTGAAGGTACCGTAAGTTGACATTACAAATGTCGGTAGCCTTCGCCTGTCGAGGGTCATAGACCCTGGGTCTCCCCCACCTATCGTGGTAGTCCTTCCGTTTGGAGCATGTAATGCTCAACCAAACGGGGTCAGGGCGCCATAAAGAGGGCACATCGCGATATGCCCCATCGGCCACCGGGAGTCGTAGAAGGTCGTTAAACATGCGCAGACTCATCCGGTGGTCAATGCTGAACATCCTAAAATAGATAGCAACCTCCTGACCATTGTACCGACCATCCCAATCAACAGCCAATGAACTCAAAAACTCAATCATCAATCGGTCGTACGAGGCATATTGCATGTTAATATATTCAGACCAACCCAAACGACCAAACAGAGTTAACATGTCATCTAGCATTCCTAAAGTCCGTAATGAGTCAGCATGAAAGAATTTCCGCTCACTAGCATGCCTAGTGGCTAAAAGCTCATAACGTGACTTTTGCTCATCAGAAATAAAGTGCAAGTCCCTAGTACTAGCAGGTAATACAAGAGGGAAAGCATCTTTGGTACCTCGTGTCGCAGCAGGCGCAGTTGAGGACGATGTTGCTCTTGACGATTTCGTGGGAAGGGATGGACCCTTGGAAGGCTCCCCTATTCGCTTTCTTCCCATTGTTGAAATAATTGCAGATCAGGACTCAGAAGGAGATGAAAAGAGCAAGAGTAGGGTCAATTTCGGTCCCTACAACCTTGAACCTCAACAATGGAGGTTTTGGATTTTAGAGAGAGAAAGGGAGATGAGGTTTGAAGGACCTTGAGAGGAAAAGGGGAAGAATTGGTGGGGTAGAGTGAATGGGGGTCGAAAGATTGAAGAATTTGGTGAGAAATTGAGAGAGATTGAGAGGTGAGAGTGGAAGATGGAGTGGGGAGAGAGAGAGGGGGGACGCGCAGTAGAGAGAGAAAACGGGTGGGGGTCGAATGGAAGGAGGAGGAGGGAGGAGGAGGAGGAAGAAGAAGGAGTCGGGAATCCGGCAGGTTTTTAATGCGGCACGGTCGTGCCTAATGGCACGGTCACACCGTGCCAAATTGCTGTCGGCCCGTTCGTTTTTTCCTCTTTTTTTTTTTGGGTGGAAGAAAGGGGACACGGGATGTCCCGAGGCACGCTGCCCCCGTGCTGCCCTTTTCCTTTTTTTTTTTGAGGTTTTTTTGGGGGGTTGAAAGAGAATCGTGGCACGGTCGTGCCGTGGAGCACGGTCACACCGTGCCGTATCCCTGCTTCTGCGTTCCTGCCCCTTTTTTTCCTCTTTTTTTTTTTTTTTGAAAAGCAGTAAAGCTTGGGTTGCCTCCCAAGAAGCGCTTGTTTTAGGTCGTTAGCTTGACCCTTACCTCCAAATGGTAAGTAGGGGTGATGCGGGAGGTGTAGATACGGGGGTGTAGAATGATGGAGCAAGCTCGACTAACGCCCCAACATCAGCGGAGGTGGCCTCCGAAGTGGGTGAGATCAACAGCGGATCCCTACATGCTACGGGCCATATGTGGGGCCATCCATCCCCATCAAAAACCTCGACCTTCAAGGCAGTAACAGAAGGAGGGGTTGGATTGGGTGCGACAGGAGAGGCAGAGGTGATGGGTGCTGTGGGGAAGCAGAAGTCCAACGTCTTCCCACATATCTCAAACGATATCGAGCCAGCCCTTACGTCTATCTTTGAACACAACAAGTTTTTGGCGCCGTTGCCGGGGAACTTGTTTGTTTTCAACATCGAAAGCGATTTTAAACGCTTGAGATTAGGCTTTTTCCTTTTTCTTTTTCTCTTTCCCTTTCCCCTTTTCCTCCTTCTAGCTTGTTTTTACTCTTGCTTGAGCCTGCTTACGCTTGGTATAGTTTTCGCTTTGTATGCACAGGCGCAGTCAGGGGAGTCACCACTTACTTCCCCTGAATACTGAAATCGAAGCTACTGCTCGCAAGCGAAGCGGCGCACGAAAGAAGCAACAAGCAGAATCTACCATGGCGGCGCAAGACAACCGCGTCCTAAGGGACTATGCAATGCCTCAGTCGTCGGGTATCACTTCTTCTATAGTGAACCCGCAGTTGAGGTGAACAATTTCGAGCTGCGCCCGGCCCTTATCTCGCTAGTGGAGCGAGACCAGTTCGGTAGGCACCCTTCTGAGAATCCTAACATGCACCTTCGCAATTTCCTTGCGAAGTGTGATACTATTAAGCTCAATGGGGTCCCCACTGACGCCATTCGATTGAGGCTCTTCCCTTTCTATCTGCGGGATAGAGCCAGAGACTGGCTCCAAAATGAGGAGCCCAATGCTTTTGCCACTTGGGATGCCCTCTCCAAGGCATTTTTGAGCAAATATTTCCCCCCAGGGAAGACGGCCAAACTAAAGGCTGACATCACTTCATTCGCCCAGCTGCATGGCGAATCTCTATATGAGGCGTGGGAACGATTCAAAGATCTACAACGCCAGTGCCCTCACCATGGAGTCCCAGATTGGCTCCTCATTCAAACTTTCTACAATGGACTCGATCAGTCTCTGAAGATGTCCATTGATACTGCTGCTGGTGGGGCACTTATGGGAAAGTCCATTGAGGTTGCTAAAGTCCTGCTTGAAGACATGGCTGCTAATAACTACCACTGGTCTAATGAGAGAGCAGCCCCGAAGAAGGCAAGCAGGGTTTATGGGATCGATGCAGTGGATATGTTGGCAAGCAAGGTTGACGCCCTTGCCCAGAGATTCGATAGGATGGGTACTTCTCACCCAGGAAACCCATCTAGTGCCATGTATGCGGTTGGGGTCTTTCGTGAAGTATGCGGTATTCAAGGGCATGAAGCTACTGATTGTCAAGCCCATCTTCAGGGAGTGGAGCAAGTTAATGCTTTCCAAAATTACAGCCCACGGCCACAAAATAACCCGTACTCAAACACATACAACCCCGGTTGGAGAAACCATCCAAACCTCTCCTACCGCAACAATAACCCCCCGCTGGCTAATGCCTCTCAGCCTCAACCACCCAATCCTCCCTATAGAGCCCCGTACAATCCACCCCCTCCACCTCCTCAATCCAAGTCGAACTTAGAAAGCATCATGGAGCGTTTCATTGCGACACAAACTAAGACCAATGAAATTCTTAGTGAGTCGATCAACCAACTAAACACTAAGTTCGACGCTATGGCCGCACATCAAAAGGCGATGGATAATCAGATCGCCAGATAGCTCAGCAGGTAAGCCACCTGTCTAGGCCACACGGGCACCTACCTAGCCAGCCCGAGACAAACCCCAAGAGCCATGTTAATGCCATCACTTCAGTAGGTGAGGGGTTTAAGGAGAGCCTAGTGATGGTTCTTCAGGAGGTCGTTTCCGATCCTAATTCTGCAAGGGAGGGTGAAGAAAGGAAGGGGGATGAGAGTTTGAGCTCCACTGGCACGCCTAGTCCTTCACTTCCGATCCGGCCTCATCGAGTGCCTGCACCTTATCCCCAGAGGTTGACGTGTTCCCAGCTACTGCCGCTCGAGCCCCGGTTCGCAAGATTCTTGGACATGCTAAAACGGATCCACGTCAGTATTCCGTTTTTGGAGGCTCTTAAGGAAGCGCCCATTTACTTGAGCTTCTTGAGAGAGCTCCTCTCCAAGAAAAGAGAGCTCAAGGAAGTTTCAGTACCCTCCATAGGAGAGGCCTACAGCGCGATCTTGCAAAATGACTCACCATCGAAGCGGAATGACCCTGGTAGCTTCTCCATCCCCTGCTGCATAGGATATTTGCGAATTGAAAGAGCCTTTGTGATTTGGGCGCCAGCGTAAGCTTAATGCCTCTCTCCCTCTGCAAGAAGCTTCAACTGACAGATCTACTCCCCACGCCCATGACCATACAGCTCGCTGACAGTACTGTCAGACGACCTGTGGGCGTGTTAGAGGACATTCCAGTCCAGGTTGGTAAGTTTGTCATCCCCTGTGACTTCATGGTATTGGACATGGGTGACAACTCTGTCGTTCCCATTATCTTGGGACGGCCATTTCTGGCTACCGCTGGGGCAAAGATAGACGTAAGGACTGGCTCGATATCGTTTGAGATATGTGGGAAGACGCTGGACTTCTGCTTCCCCACAGCACCCATCACCTCTGCCTCTCCTGTCGCGCCCACTCCAACCCCTCCTTCTGTTACTGCCTTGATGGTCGAGGTTTTTGATGGGGATGGATGGCCCCACATATGGCCCGTAGCATGTAGGGATCCGCTGTTGATCTCACCCACTTCGGAGGCCACCTCCGCTGATGTTGGGGCGTTAGTCGAGCTTGCTCCATCATTCTACACCCCCGTATCTACACCTCCCGCATCACCCCTACTTACCATTTGGAGGTAAGGGTCAAGCTAACGACCTAAAACAAGCGCTTCTTGGGAGGCAACCCAAGCTTTACTGCTTTTCAAAAAAAAAAAAAAAAAGAGAGAAAAAAAAGGGGCAGGAACGCAGAAGCAGGGATACGGCACGGTGTGACCGTGCTCCACGGCACGACCGTGCCACGATTCTCTTTCAACCCCCCCCAAAAAAAAACCTCAAAAAAAAAACCAAAAAAAAACAAAGAACAAAAAAAAAAAAGGCTGCACGGGGGCAGCGTGCCTCGGGACATCCCGTGTCCCCTTTCTTCCACCCAAAAAAAAAAAAGAGAGGAAAAAACGAACGGGCCGACAGCAATTTGGCACGGTGTGACCGTGCCATTAGGCACGACCGTGCCGCATTAAAAACCTGCCGGATTCCCGACTCCTTCTTCTTTCTCCTCCTCCTCCCTCCTCCTCCTTCCATTCGACCCCCACCCGTTTTCTCTCTCTACTGCGCGTCCCCCCTCTCTCTCTCCCCCCTCCATCTTCCACTCTCACCTCTAAATCTCTCTCAATTTCTCACCAAATTCTTCAATCTTTCGACCCCCATTCACTCTACCCCACCAATTCTTCCCCTTTTCCTCTCAAGGTCCTTCAAACCTCATCTCCCTTTCTTTCTCTAAAATCCAAAACCTCCATTGTTGAGGTTCAAGGTTGTAGGGAGCGAAATTGACCCTACTCTTGCTCTTTTCATCTCCTTCTGAGTCCTGATCTGCAATTATTTCAACAATGGGAAGAAAGCGAATCGGGGAGCCTTCCAAGGGTCCATCCCTCCCCAAGAAATCGTCAAGAGCAACATCGTCCTCAACTGCGCCTGCTGCGGCACAAGGTACCAAAGATACTTTCCCTCTTGTATTACCTGCTAGTACTAGGGGCTTGCACTTTATTTCTGATGAGCAAAAGTCACGTTATGAGCTTTTAGCCACTAGGCATGCTAGTGAGCAGAAATTCTTTCATGCTGACTCATTACGGACTTTAGGAATGCTAGATGACATGTTAACTCTGTTTGGTCGTTTGGGTTGGTCTGAATACATTAACATGCAATATGCCTCGTACGACCGATTGATGATTGAGTTTTTGAGTTCATTGGCTGTTGATTGGGATGGTCGTTACAATGGTCAGGAGGTTGCCATCTATTTTAGGATGTTCAACGTCGATCACCGGATGAGTCTGCGCATGTTTAACGACCTTTTGCGACTCCCGGTGGTCGACGGGGCATATCGCGATGTGCCCTCGTTATGGCGCCGTGACCCCGTTTGGTTGAGCATTACCTGCTCCAAACGGAAGGACTATTGTGATAGGTGGGGGAGACTTAGGGTCTATGACCCTAGACAGGCGAAGGCTACCGACATTTGTAATGTCCACTTACGGTACCTTCAGCGCCTTACCGCTAACATTATTTTCAGCCGAAACGATACCCAGAATGGGTGTCGTAAGGCTGAATTATTTATTATTTGGTGCGCCCTGTCCAGTACCCCTATTGATACGGGGGCCTTCATTATCCGCCACCTGGCGGAAGTGGCCAAACCTAGCAACCGAAACGTCCTTAGCGTTGGCGGTACCGTTACTGCCATTGCTATTGCTTTAGGCTACAGCTCGAGACTCTCTTCTCTCGAGTCTCACTTTTTAGGTGGTCACCTCGACCTTGGTACCCTGCATCATATGCATATCATAGATACTAGAGGTAACACTATTCGGTACCCCCACCATAAGACCATCCTTTTCAACCTTCCCAATCCTCAGCGCACCGCAGTAGCAAACAAAAGAAACTGGAATTGCGACGGGCGCATCATTAGGGCCACTGTTCTTCCCAGCGAGGAGCAGTTGGCCGCTGATCTGGATTTAGATGAGGGAGAGGAAGGCGAGGAGAGTGCGGGGGAGAGTGACGAGGACGCTGAGGCTCCCGAGGCTACAGCCGAGGATAGTGGAGCTCCTACCTCCCATGAGCCTATTCCACCACCACCACCCCTTCACCCACCATTCCCTCCTTCCATGGGTGGGTCCTCCTCCTCCGCATCTTATATGCCGCTTGACCCCACGTTCCTTCAGTCTTTTTCAAACCTCCAACTGGAGGTATCGGGTCTTAGAGAGGGTTTTAGTGGCATGAGCCGTGATATCCAGCGCATTTCTGGGCGCATGGATTCCATAGAGGAGGGGGTGAGCCATTTTCGCCGTTATATTGACCGCCAGGAGCAGAGGGAGTTACGGCGGCTTCAGCGTGAGGAGGAGCGGGCCATTCGCGAGGCCCGTGAGTCTGCGGAAAGGCGTCGGATGAACGAACTGCTTTGGCGTTAGTCCGAGACGATTCGGCGGATGGAGGAGCGTTTTCGCTCTTTCCCTGGCGCCCCGGCAGGTTCTTCATCCACTCTACCCTTTGACCAGGGTAGCTCCACCCATTTCTATCCCTTTCCCCCTCCCTTTTGGCCTCCCCCTGGGCCCGATGGGGCCCAATGACTGCTTTCTGCCCCCCTTCCCCACTTGTTCTGTATCTCTTCCTATCTTTTTCATTGGGGACAATGAAGAGCTTCGGCATAGGGGGTTAGCTCACCAACTGCTAGGTGACTGCTTGTAGTTTGTGGTGGTTTGTACATATCCATTTGTTTATTGCATCCTTGCATGCATTAGTTTTCATTAGTTTTTATTTTTATTTTTATTTTATTTCTTCTATTTCTTTTTGCATGTAGGATAGAGCATATAGATAGGTAGGGCATTGTATATATTTTATTTTATTTTCTAACCCTTGGCTTCAAGTGGACGTCTGTTGAGTGGAGCATTACAAGACTGCGAGGTAATTCTTTCCACTCTTCTCTTCATCTATCCACTCTTGCTTAAGGTGCTTTATTGTTTTCATCTTCTTCAAAAAAAAAAAAAAGAAAAAAGTTTTTGGAAACCCCTCCTATGACGATTACCAAGGCCTTGTGGATCAGTTGGCTGACTTGGTTGTGTATACCTGTGGGGCCCTTGTGGCAAAAATGTGTTTGCTTGATGATATTGAAATTGTTGTGACCACACTGTTTAGTTCGCATTCCTGATCGCCCTTGAAACCCCCTTTTCGTGAATGATTACTCCTATCCAGTGTTATTTGGTAGTGTGACCCGTGAGACTTTGAGCCTATAGACTAATTCATCAATTTAGTCTCATTTTTTTTCCATGTGTGTCTCTTCCATGATAGCATCTTTAGAACTTGGTTGGATTCTCTTTGAAATCGCTTTTAGCATGTATACAGCAATCAAAATGATAGAGGCATTCATTTCTTTTTGAGTTACATAGCCAAATTGCCACCTGTGATGTAATGTTTACCCTTTGCTTACCCCCTTGAGCCTTATCTGTTTTGTTGTGAACCTCTCACTGCTAGCATTTGGCCTTAACATATTTCCTACCTTCAAGCCAAAGCCAGCAGAGCAACGCTTCACGTTTGTGGGTAACTTTTGGGTATCGTTGTGGTTATTTTGGCATTTAATGGGGATACATCATGATGATTATTCGGGAAACTTTCTTACTGTTATTGCGCATGCCAAGCACTTATTTATCTTATCCCTCGCCAACCAAAAAAAAAAAGGGAAAAAAAAAGTAATAAAAGTGTTTGGCGTGTTAAGCATAGTGCGTTCCCGATGGTCCATTGGGTTTAGGTATGTTTGATTTCATTGAGAGTGCGATGTGATATGTTTAATTGTTGGTTGCTCACTAGCTATGGCTTTTAGCTCCACATTTCCCAAACTGTTTGTCCCTCTCTTACCTATACCCTTAGCCCCATTTCAACCCTGCGAAGTCCTCTTGATTGTTGTCGTGTATTTTGCACTTTAGCGGTGGAGAGTTGAGAATTCTCCAAGCCTATGGTAGATTGTTTTAGTGGAAGCGAATCGAGTGAACCTCTTTACATCTTAAACACATGTGAGGGAGAGCATTTACATTGCCCCCCCTATGAGAGTCACTACCAAGCCAACTAGCCCACTACTTGTTTGGATGCGTCATGATTGGGGAGGGGGTGATATGGTTCGACGGTGTGTTGACTTGAACGTGTGGTCCTCCAATGATTTGAACTGAATCTTGCAAATTGTATTTATGCTCAAATTATCCCATTGGCTGTGCGTAACTATGTTCGATTCGACTGATCCACTGTTAGCCTTGCCTGAGGAGGCGAGTAGCTAGAGGTTCTTGACTCCCTCTTTTGGTTCTAGTCTTGCTTGGGGACAAGCAAGAGACAGGCATGGGGGAGTTGATAAACCTATATTTTACACACTTTTAGGCATAATTTTTACCTATTAACTCGGCAGTTTCTGGTATAATTTTGTGAGTTTAGAGATCGATTATTCATTGTTTATCTCAAATCTGCCTAAAAGTCGTGTTTTTGTATTTACAGGAGCCTGACTTGAATAAATGAGAAAAACAAGCTAATGCCGCGCCAAATTGAAGCAAAAAGGATCAATATTGAGTTAAAATAAGAGGCACGGTCACTCCAGGCGAGGTGGCACGAGCATGCCACCCAAAGAAGGGAAGAAGCTAAAGATAGAGAAGTGGCACGGGGCCCCCGTGCAGAGTGGCACGACCGTGCCACTTTAGTTGTCGCTGTTTTGTCGCTGTTTTGGCATTGTAATTGGGGAGTTTTTTTGATTCTACCTTTTTTCTCTCTCTCAAAAAGGGCGATTTGAGGGTTCCTAGGTCTAGTTTTATTGCAATTTTAATTCGAAGCTTTGGATTGAATTTGGTTACGCTTTTGGTAGATTACTGCTGCAGATTATATACAAAGTATATTCTTCTTCTTTTTCTTCTACGTCTTAATTCAAGTATTCGTATTCTTGGTATGTGTATGTTCTTGATTGAGATGTTGTTTAGAATCATGTTTAGCGGCTAAATTCCTTAATCTTGGATTGGGTGTGGCCCCTGTGATGTAAATTGGATTGTTAATTCTAGGTTTTTGTGAATTACGCCAGAGTATAATTTAATTCTCACTTAGCATGCCAGGTGTTCGATGAATTGCCTGAGAGGGTTTTATTCATGTTCTTAATTAGGGTTTAGGAGACTAACGAAAGTTAGGTCCTATACTTAGAGTAGCTTTGTGAGCAATTGAATTACCTGACACGAAAGTAGTTGGGGGTGCAATTGGGAATTGAAATTACATGATCTTGTGGTTTTGTTATTCTAGTTTCACGAAAGTAGACAACTAGGTTAGTTTGATCAGTCTAATGACCTTCGAAAGTAGGCGTAGATGCTTTAAACCGGTAATAATTCCATTTCAATTATCTTGCAGGTAGATTCACACGACCTAGTTTATTTTCCAATGAACGTCAAAGTGCGGTGAACCCCAATCCAGGATTCCCTTCTCATAATTGACTTAGACCAAATAGAGTTAGAATCAGTTAAACCAACTTCACTCGACATTCGCCTAGATTAAGTGTTAGAAATCGATTCGGTGGTTGAAACTAAGTTCTCTGTGGACACGACCCGTACTTGCCTTTGCTAGCTACAACTGGCACCGTGTACTTGCGGTACATTTTTAACACAA
>JAKOGI010001368.1:0-220000 GCA_029747015.1 Carnegiea gigantea
TATATATATATTATGAATATGTACAAATATATATATATATATATATATATATATATATATATATATATATATATATATATATTATATATATCTATATATATATATATATATATATATATATATATATATATATATATATATATGTATGTATAATATATACATGTATATATATATGTGTATGTGTGTGTGTGTGTATATATATATATATATAAACATACACATATATGTTTATACATATATGTATCTATATATATATATATATATATATATGTATATTATGTACATGTATATATAATATATATATATTATTATATATTAAATTTTTTTTTTATTTATATATATATATCTATATTAATTTTCTATATATATATGTCTAATCATATATATAATTATAATCTATATATATATAATGTATGTATATATGTGTAATATATATATTATATATATCATAGATATATATATATAATATATATATATATTGTATATTATGTATGTATGTGTGTGTGTGGTATGTACTTCTATTGTATATGTATATATCTGGTGCGTGTGTGTGTGCGCGCGCGGCGTGGTATGTTGTGTGTAAGGTGCATTACTCAAAAGCGTCTCTAAACGAAGTGTGTGTCTGTGTATAACACGTATATACACGCGTACACACACACACACAGAATCACACTTATATATATATAATGTGTGTGTGTGTGTTGTATATTTATGTATATCATTGTATGCTATTATATATATATATATATATATATATATATATATATGTGTGTGTGTGTGTGTGTGTGTGTGTGTGTGTGAGGTGCGTAGCTCCAAAAGCATCCACTAAAATGTCCGTCGTATGTTTGGTCATGATAGAAAAAAAGGAAATTTCTAACCTCATGATCACAATGTACCTTCTAAAGACTTGGTTGGAACAGTACTTAGACAAGGATCATGCCAAACTAATAACTTTACATAGTTGAAGAATCTATTTTTGTCATTCTTAGTCCAACCCCTTGAAACCCTGCCACACACTAAATTGTTCCCAATGGTAGCATACCATGGGCCAGGTTGGACTAGAAGCAACTCTAGGTTTAGTCTCGTTCTTTGAAAAAAGGTGCTTAAGAGTGAAATGGTGCGTAACTAGGTTCTCAGAACCTTTCTTATCTCTAATTCAATTGAATTATTGCCAAATTGAAATCCATCTCACAACTCTAGGTTTAGCATCCTTCTTTGAAAGAAGGTGCTTAAGTACGGAATGGTGAGTATAGAAAATGACATGAGGCCCAATCAGACAGGCTTTAAACTTCTCAAAACTAAAGATCACGATCAAAAATTCTTTCTTAGTAACAATGTAGTTCAATTGGGCATTATTCATAAGTGTGACTAGTATAGTCAATGACATGGGGTTTTCTATCAGCACATTGTCCTAAGATAACCCTGACAGCATAGTCAGAAGCATCACACATTAACCCTAAGGGCTCACTTCAAATGGGAGGATAAAGAATGGGAGTAAAGGTCCAGGCTTCCTTCAATTTAGTAAATGCCAAATAACACTCCTCAGAGAAGTGAAATAGTAAGAGTTTGGTCAAATGCTTGGCTATCTTACTAAAGTCTTTAATGAAACAACTATAAAAACTAGAATACCCAAGAAAAAAACCTTATTTCTTTCCCAAAAGCGGGTGGGAAAAGATTAATCATCAAATCAGTCTTAACTTTATTAACTTCAATTCCATCCTTAGAAATGACATAACCCAATACTTTTTCCTTTTTTACCATAAAGTGATATTTCACCTAGTTTTGGGTCAGATTTTTTCCCCACACCTTTTCAGCACTTTACTTAGATGACACGAACAATCATTAAAGGAAGATCCAAACACAGAGAAGTTATCTGTGAAAATTTCTATGCAATGTTAAACTAAATATGAGAAAATGGAAATTATCACTACAACAAAACTGCTTTTTTCTGACAAATTAAACCTTGCCACAGTAATTCCAAAATATTGAGTTAATTGTAGCAACTTAGGAATTGCCACAGAAACATAAGCATATTTTGGCAGTATGTAAAATTGCTACAGTTTGGTGTTGTAACTAGGCACGAATGCCTCCACAGGCCTCCAGAAATTCTCCCTTCTAATTTAATTCTAATTTTAATTTTACATTTTACCTATAATATAATGAGTTAACGGACAATATGCTAACCTTAATTTCTTCTAGTCCTAGCTCTCATTTCTCACTTTAGTGTTTCTCCTTCGGTTCATGCTCATGTCTCTCTGCCCCTTTCTTTCTATTTTCATTAGAACTTCTTGAGATTCATCACCGGTAGTTTGACGCTATTGGGCATCGAATCTTCCGCTCCTTCCTTGTCAGACCTCTTATTGTTGTAAGTTTTCCGCTCAAAATTGGTGAAGGCAAGACAAAGTTACTAATTTCTTTTTGAACGAACTTAGTAATATACATGATTAAGCACTTTGGAGTCTTAATTGCTTGGTTATTATTAATTATCCCTAATTTCTCTGAAAATTTCAGTGGTGGTGATTATGCAATTTTATAGATTGAAATGTATTCATAAAAATCATGAATTACTGGACTAATTGTCAATCATTGGAAAATTCAAACACACAGATTCAAAATTTTGTTGTTTAGTTCGGAGCTCTTAGCTTCCAACTCAATTGCAATTGTTACATATTAGTTGATAAGTCATTGTAAATGAACAGAGTATGCTTCAACCTTATATTCTGTTGGAGATCATTGGCTCTTAAGTGATATATAGTTGCCTCCCGGAAACTCCACTTGGACTACTAGTATAATATTAGCCTTGCGTGTATAAGATTTCTTGTCTTTACCTATTCGAGTCCAAATATGAGCTTGGCATGCTGAAAGAAAGGAAAAAAATTTTGTAAATTTAATCAACCTCTTCTTCAAGAATTGGTTACAGATTGCTCAAATAATGTGAAAATTTTAATCCACTTGAGAACCTACTATTTTACTTGTGTGCTTCTGGTTTCTAATCTTTGATTTAGTAGGTAATTTCTAATTGTCTCCCTTGCCCCCACCCCCCTCTCCCTAAAGAAAACAAGAAAAAAAAAGGAAGTGCTATTCTACTTTGAACTACTGCCTAGCTGTAGTACTAATTGCATAGCTAGTCTTCATAAGTTTATACAGTTGACAAGGAAAACGTTCAAACACGCGAATTGGACTAAGTGGACCTTAGTGACAAGGGAGAGCAACTTGAGTTTGCCAAATAAGATGATTACATTTATGGATACGCCAAATATTTGGAGATGGACTTGGATATTGACGTTATCTCTCAATGATATCAATTGTATGCTCCATAAATACTGCATTGAAGCAGTGCTGCATGTTCTTTAATTGGTACATATATGCCTCCATTACCTATGCCAATATATATACTTGTCATTTTGTTAGTGATTGCTAATAGCTTTCATTGATTGTGGACAGTGTTGTGGTAGTGGCGAGGTAAGGTACTTTGTATGAGTAACCTTAATAGAACTTAAATAGCCTAAGTTTTGTTTCTATATTTATAATATTTCGTTGGTCTCCTTCGCTTTCTCTATTGGGCTCTACTAGTTTGCGTTTATCAATGGATGGTTCTCCACTGTAGGCCTCAGGCAACATTTGTATGATCCATGTTTTTACTGTCAGCATACGTCTGACTGTCTAAATCAATAGTGTTCATGCTTTTTTTGTTTTGTCCCTTAATTGTCATGTAATTGTTATGAAAAATACTTTGTGGATTATGGACCTTTTTTTGATAGTAATTAGCTACTTGGGCTTCTCTATGTTCTATTAGATATTAGATTGTTTTCGATATGTTTGTAGTTTTTGGCATTCCCAACATATTTGCATGATTGTAGCTTCAAGAATAACTATTAGGTGCAAGTTTAGCCACCACACATTGTGCAACATCCATCACACAACCATCACGGTACAGTCGCTGCATAGCTAGCCAACTCCAGCACGACCCACACAACCGGTGCAGCCGATGCACAATGCAGACACAACAGCCACATGACATCATTTGTCGATCACAGCTACAAATCATGACGACTCTCTTGCTTTTTTTTAAGTTTATGAAAAATACAATGTAACTATTTTGTATCTCTGTGATATTTATTATTACTTTATTAAAAATTTTTTTTCTTTGTGATAGATATCATTTTCATAGTACGATAGTAGATAAGCATGAAGGTGTACAAAAGATGAGATGTTCATTAGGAAGGCCTCATCATTTTTTCCTCTTCCGTTCCAAAAATTAGTTCAATTTAATTATTTTTCTCTTATTTGTATTTTTTGTTAAGTTATTTGATTTTTTTTATATTTAGGTTGTATGAACAAAGTACTATTGTGAATGAATGTCATATATATATAACGAAATTTCACTTTCAAATGCACCTTTGTTTCTATTTATTTGTTTTTATCATTAAGCTGATGGATGTAGAATTTCTAAATTAGTTAGCAATTGCAAATGTCAATTGTATTATAATGAATATCTATAATATTGAATTAATTATAATTTAATCATAATCAAATTCAATGCAAAATTTTAGTTGCCTACTTCAAAAATTACACATCTTGTGGAAAATGTCAATTGCAAAAGAGATTTAAATTTGTCAGCAAATTATAGTTTTTTAGCAAATTATATTGCTACAAATATAAAGCTTCTGTAGCATATGCATTTTTGTGGCAGTGTTAGACTTGCTACAAATCATGAGTAATTGTAGCAAATTGGTATCTGTAGCAAATTAAAATTCGCCACAAAAGCTATACCTTTTGTGGAAAAAAATGAAATTTGCCACAAATACTATTTGTAACGAGGTATTTATGGCAACATTGTGGCAATTTCTTCAATTGCCACAAAAGGTTATTGTAGCAAAATTTCAACATATTGTGACAAAATAAGATGCTACAAGCACTCCAACTTTTTTTTTTTTTAAGTGAATGCACCTCTGAAAGCTTGCAAGGAAATTTTAAAGTTCAAAGGGCATTCTCCTAAAGTCATAAATTCCAAAAGGACTTGTCAAAGTAATCTTAGCCTGATTTTTAGAAGCAATAGAGATCTGGCAGCATAGACATAATATCCATCAAAAAAACAATAAAATGGATGTCTAGCTAACCTCTCTAACAATTGGTCATGGAAAGGAATGGGGAGATTGTCTTTCGTAGTGGCAACATTCAATTTTCTGTAGCCAATGCAAACCTTCCACCCAGACTGGACTCGAGTAGGAACTAACTCATTCTTGACATTTCTAATCACAATGATACCAATCATTTTATGAATAACCTGAATGTGACTAACCGACTCACTATTAGAAATGCAGTTGATAATCCCATGGTCTAGCTATTTAAGGACTTCCTTTCTAACTATTTGTTGCAATGTTGGGTTCAACACTTTTGACAGTCATGATAGAGCTTAGCATTATCCTCAAATAAATCCTATGCTACACAACAGAAAGGACTAATGCCATTGATATCCCCTAAAGTTCAACCTATGGCTTCCTTTGTTCTCTCTAAGTAAGGCAATCAATTTTCATGTCTCGGACTAAGCTAGAGGTAATAATCACAGATAAATATTCATTGGGCCCCAAAATAAATTCTTAAGAGAATTAGGAAGAGGTTTTAAGTCAAACGATGCAAAAGAGGAATCATACTTAATAGCAAAGTAGCAATTAAATATTCAGAAGTAGTGCACAAGTCATCAAACTCAAACACATCATGTAATAGCCCAACCCTAAAATTATTTAATTGCGCTTATTTATTTAATTACTTCATGTTCATAATTTTCTTCTCTCATTTCATTTATTTCATTTTTTTCACCCTGGTGGAAAAATTTTATTTGGGCCCTCACTTGGCAATTCGGATTTTAATTATTTATTTAATTAATTAACGAAAACTTTGGAAGAATTGATATAGGCCCTAACAACTTTAATCTAAGTAATTTATTTTGTTGTCCGTAGCATTTCAACGCTTTAATTTTTGGTTTACAAAGCGTTTTATTCCTGAACCCAATTTATTTCGGCCGTTTTGAAGCCCAACAAGTTTGCCTATTAATCTAACTAATTACCATGGTTAATTTAACCATGGTTAGTCAAAAAAGGCGGCTTTTCTAGTTAAAAACTCAGCCAAGCCATTAGATAAGTCAAACAAATACAACTTAACTCACAAACTCCATTTTCTCCCTCCTCTCTCTCTCTAAACATCTAGCAGCTCCAGCCACTATTTGTGGCGGTTTTCGGCCGGTTTCCAGCCAGTTTCTGGCCAGCCCCGGTGGCCTCCGACCCCCCCGACATCCTAGTACCACTAGCCACCATCCTCCATCATCAAAACCACTAAACAGCACCTCTATCTCTACTTATCTTCAAGCAAAGTGAGTAATCTTGAACTTGATCTTGTTGGATTTGATTTTTATCATAGTTTTTATTCTTATTTTGATATTTTTGAGTGTTGATTATGATGTTTTGATAAGAAATAAGAGTTATTTTATGTTGATCATGGTGGTGTTGAGGTTCGACCATGCTAAGTTAAGGTTAATCTTTGATCATGCAAGGTTAATGTTAAAGTGTTGGATTTTGATTACTTTATCTTTGATTTGGTCATCTTCTAATCTATTGGTGTTTATGATGATGTTTTTGGTGATTTAAAATGAGTTGGAGTGAGTCCAAGTTGGCCATAAACTAGGGTTTTGGCAAATAATGCATGGTTTGGATTAATCTAGCTTTAAGCTTGATTTATGTGTGTATTTGATTGAAAAATTATCTCTATTGGATATGATTATGAACTGAATTTGAGTGTGGTGATTGTGTATGCTGATGGGATAGACCAAAGCTTGTTTGCATGCCTTTAAGGAATGGTTTAAGTTGAGGATTGGATTTGTGTAAAAAGAGAGGAAAAAGCCAAAACAGTGAGGCCTGGAAATTTCACAAAAATAGGATAGAGTTCACGATTAAACCGGTAATGATTGGCTCAGTGAAAAATTATGATTTTTGGTGGATAGATAGTTCAGTGTGTTAGCTTTCAAATGCCTCTTGAATTGCCTTAATTTGAGGTCTGTGGAAAAAGTTACGTTCGTTTTATCGAAACTGCGCAGAATGGACCACAACTGACATGCTTGGGTTCTAGCCTCATTTTGGGAAATCTATTGTGGGAATCAAGCTTGGTGTTCTAAATGAACAATTTTTGGACTTCCTAAGCTTTCTATATTGGGGTTTTGAGTCTCAATCAGAGGTCAGATGATTAAGTCATGAGGCATTTTTTCTACGCCTTTGTTATGTTCTTACTTTTCTTTTACTATATTATTAGCTATGAAATAAATATTTTTGCTAACCGTATGTTTCTATAATGATAATTTTGTACAAAATCAGGGCCTAATCTACCATTCCTTCCACTTTTGTGTATAATATTATTCAGTGAGCTTACATTTAAAAATTTCAGGTACGTTCATTGTTTGTATCTTTTGAAATCAACACATATTTATCAAAATTACAATGTTTTTGATAAGTACATCAATGAATCAGTTTAACCAGTGATTTATCATATAATTAGTGATCCCATCAACTATCAGTTACAGGGCATAGCCCTTTAGTTACTCGCGCGGCTTCAGGCCAGGTCCCGATCGGCTTGGCAGGTGTACACCTATCTTCAGATCGTAACAGTTACCAGGGGTTCACTATCAGATAATAATTGACAACGCAGTTTTATATTTATCTTATTCCCTGTGTTTAATTGAAAATGAATTGTAATACGGACCCAACCAGTTTTTGTTCCATGAATATTTAACAATACAGGAATGCATGTACTGAGCTTCGACTTACAGTTCGAAATGTTTTCATGTTTTGTTTTAGGAAAGTGTTCAGTAAATCGCCCTCAGGCGGGCAGAATGGCTGAAGATGATAAGTGAGCTGGGAAGTATATATGAAATAGTGGTGTATTATCCTTGAGATGTTATAACACCGTATTGTGATATATATTTGGTGTTGAGACTGTATATTTTACCAGAATTCTATATTTGGTGTAATCCTTGAGATGTTTGAATGGTTTCGATGTTAGAACAATTTCTATATTTATCTAAAGGATCTGATGGGTTGTGATATTGTGAATGCCTTTGATGGTAAACATTGATTGTTATGGACAAGTTTATCATGTACAAGCAAAGCCTTGTCCTTATTGGATGGCGGTAACGCCTAATCATATGGATTATTATTCCTAATTGGAGGAAACCAATGAAAGAAATGCAAACAGTGACTTACGTACATTTGGGGCGTTACAGATTTGGTATTAGAGCCAGGTTAAGATTTTCTTTGTGAAATGTGGAGTTTAGAAATAAGAGGGTGAGAATGGTTAGTAAAGAGGGCCATGGTATACTGCTAGAGTGATATTAGAAGTGCAGTAATAGTATTAGAAATGCAGGTTGCTTACATTTGCATGTTCCTTCATTATGGTTATGTATGCCTCTCCCATATGTCTTTTCTTTGTTAGATGGACCCTTATGCTGTTCACTTGATACCGGGTGCATCTGTGGCTGCTCACATCGCACTACTGCATGCTAGTATAGAGGCCCATACACAGGACCCTTTCTCTGAGTTTTACAATGTTACGGTCTGTGGAGATAGACTACTCTGGTCCTTACCTGCAGTTCATCCGTGGGTGGAGTTTAGGCTCCGTTATCATCACTATATGGTAACAGGGAACCCAGGTTGGGATGGGTTTAGGTTTCAGGCCCAGGGGGCTTGGACTACTATCGCTACAGAGTTGTTATTGAAGGAGGAGTTCGAGCAGAGGGGAATTACCATGGAGACTCTACAACATGTCTTTCCATTGGATCAAGCGCATCGCCCTGCTGCAGCCCCAGCACCAGCACAGGGCCCACCCTCTCCGCCCGCACCAAGTACCCCAGTGATGCCTGATAGTCCTGGGGAGGTTCATGTGGTGATAGATCTTCCTGATACACCAGAGATAGTGGTGGTTAATTCTGAGGATGAGGGCCACCAGGAGGAGAAGGATGATCCCGAGGAGGATCAGGACATTGATGAGGCATGGGTAGAGTAGTAGTGGGATCAGGAGATTGACGAGCTCATGGTGGAGTAACAGGTTGAGCAGAAGGTTGGTGATGCCGAGTCAAAGGCATCGACTAGTAGCTTCGATTCAGACAAAGAGTCTGATGATGAGTCCGACCCAGATTACGATCCATCTGGGGATCGTTAGGTGGTTCTAGGAGTTGGTGTTAGTAGTTTTCTTTTGAGCCCTGTTTGTCTATAGTATGGTCGGTTTGGATGGATGTATTTTGTGTAGGATATGACATTGTATATAGTTAGTCCAATCCTCACCGACCGTGATATTATGGTCCGTATCTCTTTTTGGTTTTGTGACGGACCTAGTATTTTGGGGGCTAGTTAGTGTTGGGGTTGAGGTAGGAGTTAAAACTGACTTTGTCTAGTCAGTTAGATGTAGTATGTTTGGCTGATCATGTGTGTAAACAGGCAGTTATGAATGTAAATAAGCAGTTATGAAATGATATAATGAAGCTTTGGGTTGTTTTTGATAATTTATGAGTTCTATTAAATATAATTGTTAGGCATGTTTAACTATATATGTTTGGGTATTCGAGTGATTGAATTGTTTCGTTAATGTATGGTCAGAATGTCCGAATCAGTGCACAACAATGCAGAGATTCATATAGAGGAAGTCTCGGATCATGGCGAGGGATCGGGTGATCAAACCTCCCATCACGTGCCGCCAAACTTTGGCTAAATGCCACTGATTTCTTCTAAGTTGGCTAACAACATTGGGGACCCAAACTACTGGCTGGCTTTAGTAGCTAAATTGATGAAACGGATTCCCCAAGTACCTACTGAAACCCCTCCTAAAGAGGATAAGTTAGCAGATAGGGTAGCACGATGCAACCCTAAAGGTTATGATGGATCTTATGATCCAGTAGTATTAGAGGAATGGATAAGAGAAATGGAGAAAATCTTTACAGTGGTCGAAGTCCCAGAAGAAACGAAAGTAAACATTGGGATGTATTATTTGACCGGTGAAGCTGACATTTGGTGGAATACTGTTAAGGATAAGCTCATAGGGCCTGAGTTCACCTAGAATACATTCCTGAGCGAGTTGAGGGAAAAATTCTACCTAGTTGTGGTCCAAAGACAAAAGGAGAAAGAGTTTATAGAGTTGAAGATGAGTAGCACCATGACTGTAATGCAGTGCGCCAGTAAGTTCACCGAATTATCTAGATTGGCTCCTGTGTTTGTATCATTTAAAGGGTTGAAAATGAGGAGGTTTGAAGAGAGTTTGACCTTCTATATTCGGAATCAGTTAGCTGGACAACTATTTTGACGTACCAAGAATTATATGAGCGAGCGGCTGAACTGGAACAAGTAAAGACAGAGTTGAGAGCATTAAATCCAATCAACCAAAAGAGAAAGGGGTTTGAGCAAGGAACTCCGAGTGAGAGTGTGAATCAGAAGAAACCTACTCCTACACCCCCCAAGAGCCGTTTTACAGGCTCAGCAGCACCCTGCGCGAAATGCAGCAGAGCAAATCACACCACCCCTGAATGTCGAGTAGGAACTAATAAGTGCATGTGGTGTGAACGCCCTGAACACCTGATTGCTGCATGTCCCCAAAGGATGAAGGCTGTAGACAAAGGTGCAGCAAAACCCTTGGCCCCACCTCGCCAAGGGGCCCCACCTCGCCAAGGGGCCCCACCACCAAGGCCTGCAGCAGTAGGACGGACGTATATAATGAGTAAGAAGGAAGCTACCACCTCTGGTATGGTAGTCATTGGAACTCTCTCTTTAAATTCAAAATCATTTTGTGTATTATTTGATTCGGGTGCTACTCATTCATTTATATCTACCTGATCTGCAATTCAATTGAACCTGGAAGATAAGAGGATGGAAACCAATTACAAGATCAAGCTACCTAATGATTGTGTGATTGAATGCCCTATCTTCTCTAAACTTGTTCCCATTACCATTGGTGGAACCACCTTCCCTGTGGATTTGATTCAATTTGATTTGTCTGATTTTGACATCATTCTGGGAATGAACTGGTTGCACACTTATGGAGCTAAGATTGACTGTGAGCATCTGAAGGTTATTTTGAAAAATGAACAAGGGAGAATAGTATTCTTCTATGGGCAGAGAGAGGAAAAAGTCTATCCATTGATTTCTGCTATGAAAGTAAGTAAGTTATTATGTCAAGGGTGTATGAGATATTGGTGCTATGCTATTGATACCCAAGTAAAACAAGAGAAAGCTGGAAATATTCCTGTAGTCTATGAATTTGAGGATGTTTTCTTTGAAGAGTTACTAGGATTACCCCCACAGAGGAAATTGATTTTGGAATTGAATTAATCCATGACGCCCAACCTATTTCCAAAGCCCCATATCGTATGGCCCTAACTGAGCTTAAGGAATTGAAACTTCAATTAGATGAGCTGTTGCAGAAGGGCTTTATTAGGCCATGTGTGTCACCATGGGGTGCCCCAGTGTTGTTCGTAAAGAAAAAGGATGGAACTCTAAGGCTGTGTATTGACTACAGGGAGTTGAACAAGATCACCATCAAAAATAAATATTCCTTGCTGCGAATCGATAACGTGTTTGATCAATTGCAAGGAGCAGGAGTCTTCTCTAAGATTGATTTGAGGTCAGGGTACCACCAACTTAGGATTAAACCTGAAGGCATCCCTAAGACTGCGTTTAGAACTAGGTATGGTCACTATGAGTTTACAGTGATGCCATTTGGCCTCACTAATGCTCCCGTAGCTTTCATGGATCTTATGAACAGAGTCTTCAGACCCTACCTAGACAAATTTATGGTGGTGTTCATAGATGAAATTCTTATCTATTCTAAGGATAGAGATGAACATGCTGATCATTTGAGGATGCTGTTACAAACACTAAGGGAGCATCAACTTTATGGCAAGTTAAAGAAGTGCGAGTTTTGGTTGGAAGAAGTGGTATTCTTAGGACATGTAGTCACAAAAGAAGAAATCAAAGTTGACCCCCAGAAGGTGAAGGCAGTCACGGAATGGCCAAGGCCTACTAACATCACTGAGATTAGAAGTTTTCTGCGTTTAGCAGGTTATTATCGAAGGTTCGTTAAGAACTTTTCAAAAATAGCTTCACCCATGACCAATCTACTGAAGAAAGCAAACAAGTTTGAGTGGACTGAAAAATGTGATAAAGCTTTTCGAGAGCTAAGGTAGCGACTAACCACTGCCCCAATCCTAACGCTACCAATGGAAGGTAAGGAATATACCATTTATAGTGATGCTTCAAAGAACGGATTGGGGTGTGTTCTGATGCCGGAAGATAAGGTAGTTGCTTATGCCTCCCAACAGCTTAAGCCCTATAAGAAAAATTATCCTACCTATGACTTGGAGTTAGCAGCAGTGATTTTTGTACTGAAAATTTGGAGACATTACTTATATGGAGTACCATGCAAGATTTATACTGACCATCAAAGTTTGAAGTATATCTTCACCCAGAAAGAGCTCAACTTGAGGCAACGGCATTGGCTTGAGCTGCTTAAGGATTATGATTTACAAATTCAATATCATCTAGGAAAAGTAAATATTGTAGCAGATGCCCTGAGTAGGAAGGCGCAACATAGCTCAAATATTGTGGTGATCACTCAATTGAGTCTCTTGAAGGAACTTGAGGACTTGGGAGTTCGGCTAGTGTCCCATGGGCAAGCACATGTTCAATTATCCACACTTCTTTTACAGCCTTCTATAGTAAAGGAAATTCAAGTGAGCCAAGAAAGTGATCCTGAACTCCAAAGAATAAAGCAAAATTTAGAGAAAGGAAAGTCTCCTGGGTTTGTCGTACATGAGGATGGGACCCTACGATTCTAGAATCGCCTATGTGTGCCTCGAAATGAGGAATTAAGGAAACAGATCCTAGAGGAGGCTCACAATACTCGCTACTCGGTGCATCCAGGAGGCACCAAGATATATAGAGATTTAAGGCAATACTTCTGGTGGAATAACATAAAAAAGGAGGTTGTAGAATATGTGAACAAGCGTCTGACCTGTCAGAAAGTCAAAGCAGAGCATCAGCGTCCTGTGGGTGAATTTCGACCCCTAGAAATTCCACTTGGAAGTGAGATTCAATCTTAATAGACTTTGTTATGGGTTTATCCATTTCTGCCTCGAAGAAGAAGGCTATATGGGTTATAGTCGATCGGCTTACCAAGTCGACTCATTTTCTGCCAATCAAAGATACCTGGAGAGTTGAAAGGCTAGCCCAGTTGTATGTTAAAGAGATAGTTCGACTACACGAAATCCCCTTGGATATAGTAGCAGATAGGGATCAAAGATTCCAAGCTCGTTTTTGGCAAGCACTTCAAAAGGCCTTTGAGACCAAATTGAACTTTAGCAGCTCTTATCACCCTGAGACAGATGGGCAAACTGAAAGAGTGAATCAAATTCAAGAGGACATGTTAAGAGCGTGTGTATTAGAGTTCTAAGGGAAATGGGAAGATGATTTACCTTTGGTGGAGTTTTCTTATAACAATAGCTATCAGTCCACCATCAGAATGGCCCCGTTTGAGGCTCTCTATGGGAGAAAATGTAGAACCCCGTTGTACTGGAGTGATTTGGATGAGGCATTGATTTTGGGCCCTGAAATGATCCAGGAAACTGTGGAAACAATAAGAAAGATTCGGGAGCACATCAAGGTCACCCAAAGTCGGCAAAAGAGTTATGCGGACAAAAGAAGGAAGGCTTTGGAGTTTCAAGTAGGCAATAAAGTTTTTCTAAAGGTATCGCCCACTAAGGGTATCAAAAGGTTCGGGGTATGAGGCAAACTGAGTCCAAGATATATTGGACCATATGAAATCATTGAAAAGTTGAATCCTATAGCTTATCGCCTGGATCTGCTAGTAGAACTTGAACACGTACGTAACGTGTTTCACATTTCTCAGCTTAGAAAGTATATCCCAGATCCAAGTCACATCATTGTATCTGAACCTATTGAAATCACTGCGAATTTAGTAGATGAAGAACAACAAATCCAAATACTAGATCACAGGATTAAGCAGTTGCACAATAAGCAGATACCTCTAGTCAAAGTGCTATGGTCAAATCATACCTCCCAAGAAGCTACTTGGGAGCCTGAAGAGGAAATGAGAGCCAAATATCCACAATTATTTGAGGTAATCTTGCATTATATGGAAAAGTCATAAGTTTCGAGGACGAAACTCTTTAACGGGGGAAGGCTATAATAGCCCAACCCTAAAATTATTTAATTATGCTTATTTATTTAATTACTTCATGTTCATAATTTTTCTTCTCTCATTTCATTTATTTCATTTATTCACCTTGGTGGAAAAACTTTATTTGGACCCTCATTTGGCAATTCGGATTTTAATTGTTTATTTAATTGATTAACAAAAACTTTGGAAGAATTGATATAGGCCCTAACAAGTTTAATCTAAGTAATTTATTTTGTTGTCAGTAACATTTCAAAGCTTTAATTTTTAGTTTCGTAAAATCATTATCGTTACGAAGCGTTTTATTCCCGAACCTAATTTATTTCGGCCGTTTTGAAGCCCAACAGATTTGCCTATTAATCTAATTAATTACCATGATTAATTTAACCATGGTTAGTCAAAAAAGGTGGCTTTTGTAGTTAAAAACTCAGCCAAGCCATTAAATAAGTTAAACAAATACAACTTAACTCACAAACTCCATTTTCTCTCTTCTCTCTCTCTCTAAACGTCCAGCAGCTCCAGCCACTATTTGTGGTCGTTTCTGGCCAGTTTTCTGCTAGACCCGGTGGCCTTCAAGCCCCCCGACATCCTAGTACCACTAGCCACCATCCTCCATCATCAAAACCACTAAACGTCACCTTTATCTCTACTTATCTTCAAGCAAAGTGAGTAATTTTGAACTTGATCTTATTGGATTTGATTTTTATCTAAGTTTTTATTCTTGTTTTGATATTTTTGAGTGTTGATCATGATATTTTGATAAGAAATAAGAGTTATTTTGATGTTGATCATGGTGGTGTTGAGGTTGAGTCATGCTAAGTTAGGGTTAATCTTTGATCATGCAAGCTTAATGTTAAAGTGTTGGATTTTGATTGCTTTATCTTTGATTTGGTCATCTTCTAATCTATTGGTGTTTATGATGATGTTTTTGGTGATTTAAAATGAGTTGGAGTGAGTCCAAGTTGGCCATAAACTAGGGTTTTGGCAAATAATGCATGGTTTGGATTAATCTAGCTTTAAGCATGGTTTATGTGTGCATTTGATTGAAAAATGATCTCTATTGGATATGATTATGAAGTAAATTTGAGTGTGGTGATTTTGTATGCTGATGGGATAGACCAAAGCTTGTTTACATGCCTTTAAGGAATGGTTTAAGTTGAGGATTGGATTTGTGTAAAAAGAGAGGAAAAAGCCAAAACAGTGAGGGCTGGAAATTTTATAAAAATAGGATAGAGTTCACGATTAAACTGGTAATGATTGGCTCAGTGACAAATTATGATTTTTGGTGGATAGATAGTTCAGTGTGTTAGCTTTCAAATACCTCTTGAATCGCCTTAATTCGAGGTCTGTGGAAAAAGTTACGTTCGTTTTATCGAAACTGCGCAGAATGGACCGCAACTGACATGCTTGGGTTCTAGCCTTATTTTGGGAAACCTATTGTGGTAATTACGCTTGGTGTTCTAAATGAACAATTTTTAGGACTTCCTAAGCTTTCTATATTGGGCTTTTGAGTCTCAATCAAAGGTCAGATGATTAAGTTATGAGACATTCTTTCTACGCCTTTGTTATGTTCTTACTTTTCTTTTACAAAATTATTAGCTATGAAATAAATATTTTTGCTAATCGTATGTTTCTACAACGATAATTTTGTACAAAATCAAGGCCTAATCTACCATTCCTTCCACTTGTGTGCATAATATTATTCAGTGAGCTTACATTTAAAAACTCCAGGTACGTTCATTGTCTATCTTTTGAAATCAACACATATTTATCAAAATTACAATGTTTTTGGTAAGTACGTCAATGAATCAATTTAACCAGTGATTTATCACATAATTAGTGATCCCATCAGCTATCAGTTACAGGGCATAGTCCTTCAGTTACCCGCGCGGCATCAGGCCAGGTCCCGATCGACTTCGCAGGTGTACACCTATCTTCAGATCGTAACAGTTACTAGGGGTTCACTATCAGATAATAATGGACAGCGCAGTTTCATATTTATCTTATTCCCTGTGTTTAATTAAAAATGAATTGTAATACGGGCCCAATTAGTTTTTGTTCCATGAATGTTTAACAATACAGGAATGTATGTGCTGAACTTCGGCTCATAGTTCGAAATGTTTTCATGTTTTGTTTAGAAAAGTTTTCAGTGAATCGCCCTCAGGCGGACAGGACGGTTGAAGATGATAAGTGAGCTAGGAAGTATATATGAAATAGTGGTGTATTATCGTTGAGATGTTATAACACCATATTGTGATATATACTTGGTGCTGAGACTGTATATTTTATCAGAATTCTATATTTGGTGTAATCCTTGAGATGTTTGAATGGTTTCGATGTTAGAACAATTTCTATATTTATCTAAAGGATCTGATGGGTTGTGATATTGTGAATGCCTTTGATGGTAAACATTGATTGTTGTGGACAAGTTTATCATGTACAAGCAAAGCCTTGTCCTTGTTGGACAGCGATAACGCCTAATCATATTGGTTATCATTCCTAATTGGGGGAAACTAATGAAAGAAATGCAAACAGTGACTTACGTACATTTGGGACGTTACACATCATATTCAAGCTTATCATCAATTAAAAAAGATTCATACTCAATCATAAACATATCATTAAACTCATAATCAAAAATAAAGTCCTTTCTCCTGTTAAGTGTACAAGTCTATAAAGCATGTTGGTAAAAGACAGTCTCATCATTCTATTTCTATAATTAATCAAAGCATTTGAAGTGCTAAAGAAAGGAAGCCCTAGAATGACAAGGATTTCATTTGCAATATTAGCCATTTTCTTAATTTTAAGCATTAAAAAATCTACTGAATAAATGAACCTGCCTCCTTAATCCACACATCCTCTACCACGCCCCGAGGTAATCTGGTCGATCTATCAGCTAGTTAGATGATCATTTTGGTGGGTTTTAGCTCACCTAACCCTAGCCTCTCTTACTCTGTATAGGGCAACAAATTTATGATGGCCTCTAAATCCAGTGATGCTCTATGAAAAAGTTGGTCCTCTGTGACTATAGAATTTGTAAGAAGTAAAGGATATTGGTTATTTAGTTATGGCTGAGTATGTGTGTAATAAGGGAGCTGTTATAAGATTCTGCTGAGATATTTTGTGTGGTTGTGTAATAAGGTTCAGACACTACATAAGGCTAAGACTTTGTTTGTAATGGCAGATCAAGAGAATATAATATTACGATGAAGCTTCTCTTCTTCTCTCACTAGATTTCTCTCTCAAATGATCATCAATGGCTAACTTAACATGGTATCAGAGCATGGAATTGTGATCTTAGACCAAGTGTCCTCGATTCTTCTTCTTTTTTTTTTTTAATTTTGATTGGATGATCATTTGATCAAGCTTCAATCAAACTCAACTGCAGAAATCTATTCATTCATCAACTGATTTGGTTTGCTTCACCAAACAATCACATTATAAATCAATTAATTCAAGAAATTGAATTCACATGTTAGCTAAATGCAGTCACAATGACATAGGAATGACTAATCTTCATAATCCTTTGTTCTTGCACTCATCTGAAGGCCTCGAATCTCTTGCCATTCAAGAAAAGCTAATTGGCACTTAGGTCGCGGAGATGAGCTATTGAAATTAGACTTGCAACTAAGAGGAAATTAGGTTTTGTTCAAGGAACTATCATCATATCCAATGATGATCCCGTGAAGGCTGAAATGTGGGATACACGCAACAGTATGGTAATTGCTTGGCTAACTAACTCCACAACTGATTGTTTTGCAAAGTCTATTCTATTCCTTAACTCTGCTAGAGACATCTGGAATTAACTTGAAAGGAGATTTGCATTGAGCAATGGCTCAAGCAAATATCAAATCAATAAAGAGATCTACTCTTTGAAGCAAAATCATATACCAGTCAATGAATATTACACTGTTATGAGGTGTCTATGGGAAGAATTGGAGTCTATGAGTCAACTACCTCAACTCACAATCATTACTGATAAGATTAAGGTGTTCTTAGAAGCTATGAATCAGCAAAAGGAGGAATAAAGATTGTTCCGGTTTGTTAACGGATTAGATGAAGTATACGGATCACAAAGAAGCCAAATGCTTCTTATGACACCTCTACCAACAGTAGAAATGGCCTATTCAATGTTGCAGCAGGAAGAAACTTAAAGAGAGGTTCTAGAATTCAGCAAGATTGATGTTGAATCTGCTACACTATATAGCCAAATCGAAGATCAAAGGTGGTCTCAATGTGGAATCAGGGGGCATACGAAGGAAAGTGCTAGACAGTTATTGGATACCCTTCCTGGCATGCTAAGCATAAGCAATTTCCTCAAAAGAAGGTTGTTAGACCTACAAATCCAAGAAACATAGGCAGGATTGTACCTAAAGGTAGAACAGTAGCAAATGCAAGAGTTGAGTCCAACAATACACCAAGTCCACAACGACTAGAACCACAAACCTACACACTGATTCAACAACAATTTGAACAACTGATGAGATGCTTGTCACAACAAATTTAAGCAAACAACAAGAAGAGTGCAGAAACTGAGGATGAACTTGATCATACATTTATAGGTATGATACACTTGTCTAAATGCTAATACATATAAGCATGATGTTTGATTCAGGAGCAACAGATCATATGTCATACAAAAATCTGGATACTTTTGAGCAATCTATGAGTCCTACACATAAACCTAAAGTGCATTTGTGTAATGGATAGACTACTAGGATAAGTCACATAGGCAATGTGAAATTACAAAATGGACTGTCACTCAAGGACGTGCTTCATGTCCCAACCTTTAAGTTCAATTTTGCTATCTGTGTCCTAACTGGTCCAGGACAACCAGTGCTATGTGATTTTTCATCCAAGGTTCTGTGTGATTCAGGACTGTGCAAGCAAGAAGCTCTTGGGGATTAGTAAAGCACAACATAGTCTATATTATCTGGTAAATAGGCATGTTACTGAGGTGAAGTTTGATTTAGTAAAACTTATTTCTAATGTGACTGCTACAATAAGTGATAGTACTATAACTGTTTCTACTTCTAGTTTTGAATTGTGGCACAAGAGATTGGGTCATGCTTCCATGACTAAGCTTAGACATATACCTACCTTGAAGTGTAAGCCTCCGGCAGGTAATAGAGTGTGTGTGACTTGTCCCATGGCCAAGTTTACCAAAATAGCATACTAAGTGAATTCAAATAAATGTTCTGTCCTATTTGAACTGATTCATATGGACATATGGGCACCTTACAGGGTACCTACACATAAATATTACAAATATTTTTTGACTATTGTAGATGGTTATAGTAGGCCTACATGGCTGCATCGGTTGAAACACAAGTCATAGGCCTTGGATACTCTTCAAAATTTTATAAATTTGATTACAAATCACTTTCAAGCTAAGGTTAAGATTATTAAGTCTGATAATGCCTTAGAGTTTGACAATGGTCCATGTCAATAGTCTTTTAATGATCAAGGTATTATACATCAAACTTCTTGCACTAACAGGCCCCAACAAAATGGGTGAGCTGAAAGGAAGCATAGGCATGTGCTACGTTTCAAGCAAATTTACCTTTAGGTTATTGGGCTGATTGTGTATTGACAGCAACATATCTCATCAATAGATTACCTACTGTTGTCTTACAAAATGAGACTCCTTTTAAGCTGATTCATAATCATGCACCAGACACTCTCATTTGAAGACATTTGGTTGTTTAGCATATGTAAGTAATCATCAGTTGGATACTGATAAGTTTAAGCCAAGAGTTGTTCCTTGCTTATTTCTTAGCTATCCTGCAACACAAAAAGGTTACAAATTGCTTAACTTGCAATCCAAAACCATCTTTGTATCTAGAGATGTACAATTTATTGAGCACATCTTTCCTTTACATCAAAAAGGTCTATCCTCATACACTCACACTACCCCTATACCTATGCATCCTACCTCATGGATGGATGGTGTCTCATTGATCTCATCCAATGAGCGTTCCTCAGTTCCTTCTCCTATCTCTGTTACCTCAGTTCCCACCACATCTTCTACTATACCTACTGCATCTCCACCATTGAGAAGATCATCTAGATCAGCTTCACAACCTAAGTGGATTGCAGACTATGTTACTGCAATTGTTTATACTGAAAATACTTCTCTATTACCTTATTCTAGGGCCAATTATGTGGAGTATGCACATCTCAGTCCACCATACCAAGCTTTCATATCTGTTCTTGATTAAGAGCAAGACCCTCAAATCTTTACTCAAGCTGTGACTGACCCTTAATGGTGTCAAGCCTTGCAGACTATGAATACTGAATTGGCAGCCTTGTAAAAGAATGGAACTTAGGAGATTACATCACTTCCTCCTGGCAAAAGAGCCATTGGGTGTAAATGGTTGTGTAAAACCAGGTTTAAATCTGATGGGATAGTGGAAAGGAAGAAAGCAAGATTAACGATTGAAGGTTGTAGGCAGACTAAGGGCATTGATTATAAAGAAACATTTGCTCCTATAGCTAAAATGACCATAGTCAGAACTGTCTTAGCTATTGCTACTCAGAAGCATTGCTACATATGTCAAATGGATGTCACCAATGTATTCTTGCTTGGTGATCCAAAAGAAGAAGTTTACATGCACATGCCTAAGGGTTATACAGGTACGGGGAAGCCTATTTCTCCGCTCAGTCTTGCTACACACTCCAAGAATCTAGTTTGCAAATTAAGGAAGTCTCTTTATGGCCTCAAACAGGCCCCTCGACAGTGGTTTGCAAAACTCTTTTCTCAATTGCTATTCTTTGGGTTTAAATAATCCAAAGCAAACTGTAGTCTATTTACCAAAAAAGACAGGCAAGGATTTCTTACTGTTTTGGTATATGTGGATGATATGTTGATCACTGGCAGTAACCTAGATGAGATCAATCATTTGAAGAAGCTACTCAGCACTGCTTTTCACATGAAAGATCTTGGAAACCTCAGGCACTTTTTGGGAATTAAAGTAGCTAGATCTAGCAAGGGTATCTTTCTTTGTCAAAAAAAATATGTCATAGGTCTCTTATATGAGACCAAGATGACTAATACCAAGCACTTTAACTTGCCTATGGAAGTTCATCGCAACACAGAAAATGCTGGTCCTTTACTCACTGATCCACACTAGTATAGAAGACTTATTAGCAAGCTTATTTATTTAACCATTACTAGACTAGACTTGTGCTACACTATTCAGGTCTTGAGTCAGTTTATGCAACTTCCCACTCAAGCTGATATGCAGGCTGCCTTACATGTACTTCGGTATCTTAAGAAAGATCCAGGTCAAGGTATACTTCTGGCTACATCTACCTCACCCTGTCTTACTACCTATTGTGACGGTGACTGGACTGGGTGTAAAATTGGTAGAGAATCTACCACTGGCTACTGCGTTCGGCTTGGTTCTTCTCCTAACTCTTAGAGAAGCAAGAAACAATATGTTGTTACTTGTTCTTCAGCTGAAGCTGAGTACAAAGCTATTGCTTTGTCTACATGTGAGGTTATCTAGTTGTTGTCCTTGCTGAAAGATCTGGGTTATTATGAGTTAAAACCAGCAGCTCTGCATTATGATAATAAGGTAGTACTTCACATTGCTCATAACCCTATATTTCACTTTATTCGTGAGAAAATTATGGCAGGTATTATCAAGCCTACTTATGTTCCTATGAAACACCAGCTTGCTGATGTTTTCACCAAAATCCTTACTACTTCTCAACAGCATATTCTTCTTGGCAAGTTGGGGGTTCTTGACATCTTTCACCCCCAACTTGAGGGAGAATGTAAGAAGTAAAGGACATTGGTTAGTTAATTATGGCTGAATATGCATGTAATAAGGGAGTTGTTACAAGATTTTGCTGAGATATTTTTTATGGTTGTGTAATGAGGTTCAAGCAATATATAAGCCTGAGACTTTGTTTGCAAAGGCAGATCAAGGGAATGCAATATTACAATGAAGCTTCTCTTCTTCTCTCACTAGATCTCTCTCTCAAATGATCATCCATGGCTGATCATTTGAGAGAGAAACCTAGTGAGAGAAGAAGAGAAGCTTCATTATAACATTGCATTCTCTTGATCTGCCTTTACAAACAAAGTCTCAAGCTTATATATTGCCTGAACCTCATTACACAACCATAAAAAATATCTCAACATAATCTTACAATAACTCCCTTATTGCAGGCATACTCAGCCATAACTAACTAACCAATATCCTTTACTTCTTACACTCCCTCTCAAGTTGGGGGTGAAAGATGTTAAGGACCCCTAACTTGCCAAGCAGAATATGCTGTTGAGAAGTAGTAAGAATTTTGGTGAAAACATCAGCAAGCTGGTGTTTAGTAGGAACATAAATAGGCTCGATAATACCTGCCATAATTTTCTCACGAATGAAGTGACAGTCAACTTCAATGTGCTTGGTTCTCTCCGAAAATATAGGGTTATGAGCAATGTGAAGTGTTCCATCATCAAACTCATCATCAAAAATAAAGTCCTTTATCCTGTTAAGTGTACACGTCTATAAAGCATGTTGGTAAAAGACAATCTCATCATTCCATTTCTATAGTTAATTAAAGCATTTGAAGTGCTAAAGAAAGCAAGCCCTAGAATAACAAGGATTTCATTTGCAACATTAGCCACTTTCTCAATTTCAAGCACTAAAAAATCTACTAGATAAATGAACCCGCCTACCTTAATCTACACATCCTCTACCACGCCCCAAGGTAATCTGGTCGATCTGTCAGCTAGCTAGATTATCATTTTGGTGGGTTTTAACTCACCTAACCCTAGCCTCTCTACTCAGTAAAGGGCAACAAATTTATGATGGCCTTAAATCAAGCGGTGCTCTATGAAAAAGTTGGTCCTATGTGACTGTAGAATGAATAGAGTTGTCGGGTCCTTGTACTTCACTGGAGTTTGATAGGTGATGATAGATCTAGCACTAGAGGCTAAGAAAGCCTTCCTAGAAACAGCAGTGACTCTCTTAGTAGTACATAAATCCTTCAAAAACCAAGCATAAAGAGGTATCCGTTGAATAGCATCAAGTAGTGGAATGTTGATTTTGACTTGAGAGAAAGTCTCTCTTATCTTATCAACATGGACTTGGTTTTTCTTTTTTAATCTATGGGGAAAATGAGGTACAGGCTTATGAAAGTGATCAGCAACAGAAGGAGTAGAAGAACCTTTATAAGGTGAGGGTTCTATTATGTCAACAAAATCATTCTCCTTAGGCTCCTTTTGGTTAGAACATAGGTCAAAATGGGAATCACTAGGGACACCATCCGTAGTATCCCCTAAATTGTTGGATGAACCAATCTCATGATGAGAAGAGGGTTTTGAGAGAAAATATTAGGTTATTCGCAAGTTTCTTTTGAATAAACCACGTGATTATCAATTTCGCGGCCTGATTTAAGAGATATAACTGAGTTCACTTTTCTCACATTCTCACTAGGGGCAAAACCCGTAGAGTTCACCTCTAGCGACAAGGAAAAGTAGCTAGCTCCCTAGCATGTGACGCTAACTCATAAAATTGTTCAGTCATCATTCTCATCATTTTTTTCATATTAGCATTCACCATTCTCTCTATATTACAATTTAGTCTCTTCCCAATTTTATCAATATTAGTGTAAGTAGGTGGAGGCTGAGTTTAAGTAATAGGAGGTAGTGATCTAGGTGCACTATGCACACCTAAAAAGATGGTATTTGATAAAAACCAAAAGGATGGGAAAATGAGTTGGGAGATGTTTCCATAAAACACTCCAGGTTGAGAGTTAAGAGCCTAACATTTGATCCACTACTCCATAAAAAGTTAAGGTGATTTCTCTACCATAGGCTGAAGTAAGGAGAGAATGGGCAATTTCTGGGTCTCTGGTAGGCCATATTCACTTGGTTCTATCCAGTAGATAACTGGGGAGCAAAGTAAAGACAAAAACTAAATGTGTGTTCTAGGGCCTAACTATGAGAACAAGATACCAATGAAGTCAGGCAGTTTGGAGTTGCTGAATAGATAACCCCTCCAACAATTTCTTTAACATTGCAATTTTCGACTCAATATGATTTGTATCAGAGACTGCATATATTCTACCCCTAGCACCAAACTTAAAACTTAAGCTTCCATCTTTAATAGTTTTCCACTGCATGGTCTTCTTAGCTAAGTACTCTAAAAACTCCCAAGCAGTAGTGGCACTCTTAAAAGAAAGTCATCCTAACACACGGACTCTAACATGGCTCCAGTTTGTTTGTCAAGTCCTTTATAAACAATTTGGCAAAGACACAACTATTCAAACCATGGTGAGGGTACTAGCTAACAAATTCTTAAACTAATCTAAGGGCCTATTCTATTTCGCATTTTAGATAAATAGATAGATGTAAGGAGATGTAAGGAGTTGTAAGAAGCTGTAAAGAATTGTAAGAAGATGTAAGGAGCTGTAAGGAGATGTAAGGAGCTGTAAGGAGATGTAAGAAGCTGTAAGGATGGATGTAAGGAGTTGTTGAATTGTTGAAGAGTTGTATAGTATAATTTGTTTTACAATGAACGTTTTGGATGAAAAATAATAATATTAAAATAATATACTTATTAAAAATAAATAATTAATTAAGTTAATTGCACAACAATAAAATATATTAATCCCCATTAATTTGGTGAATAAAATTTCATCTAAGATTTTTTATATGAACATTAGTTTGATTGAATAAGCAAAGTATAACAAAAAAAAAAAAACTTTTTTGACAAAATTGAATACAACTCTTCAAATAAATTCTTATTTTAAGTAAATAATTTTAAATATAAATAAATGTATGGTCATCTATAATAATATATATTTCATGTCGAAACTCAAATATAAGTTACGTCGTTATATTATGTTTTTATGTTTATATAAATGTTGTATTCATAAGATATTTATAAATTTTGTATATTGGTAGTATCATTAAAAAAATATACATATTTCTGTAACTAAAATAAATGAATATTATAGAAAATCTATGAGATGTAAGAAGATGTATGAAGATGTAAGGAGATGTAAGAAGATGTAAGAAGATGTAAGGAGCTGTAAGGAGATGTAAGAAGCTGTAAAGAAATGTAAGCTCTTAGCTAAATCCTAAAAAACGCGAAATAGAACATGGCCTAAGTGTTTCCAAAATAATGTCCTTTTTAATTGAACAAACTGATTAATTTCATTCTGTAGCTTTACAGTCCTGCCATTGGAAAAATATTTTCTTAAGAATAACTTAACAGAGTCATCCAAAATAGACACAAAATTAGCAACTAAGTCATACATCAGTATTTTAGTAGAATCTTTTTGAAGTAAAGGGAATTATTTCATTCTAACCACATCAATAGATATATTAGGAAAATGCATCATGTAACATACTTCCTCTAACTCTCTTACAACATATATGCTTCCTCTAAACCAATGAACTTAGGGATAATTCGATTGTAATGTACTCTCAATTCAAAAGTCACAATAGGTTCTAGGTTAGTCAAGTTAAAATATAATGGCAAAGTAGTCATTGTAGGATAGAAAATATCATTCTAAGATTTTTCTTGTGCCATTTCTTTAGATTCAGGTTTGGGTTTGGGTTCATAACTAGGTCCATGCTTAGGTTAAGGTTCGATCTTAATGAGTGTTCTTCTTCTAGGCTCTTTAACCAAAACAATCATGCAATTTCCACACCCACAAAAGTATTTTTGGTTTGTTATTGTTGTTATCTTTTCAGAATTTGTTTTAACCAAAAAAAAAACATAAAAGAAAGAAAAAATGAAAAGCAAAACCTAAAAGACCAATAAATAGAAAATCTAACAAAACTAAAAACTCATAATTAGGTACACTAAAAATCAGTAAAATTTAGCATAACATGCACAGATTTGTTTTCTCATTTCTTTAGACCTTAAATAATGTAGAAAAATCAAATTTGAAAATTGTAAAAAATTAAAAAACTGCATAGAAAATTGAAGAACGTGCTGGAAAATCCAGAAAAATTCAAAAAACTTTTCCTAGTCTATAAGAAGCCCTTAAACGTAATAAAAATATAAGCAAAGCAAAATAAGCGCAAAATAATCACAGAAAAATTGAAAATGAAAAATTAGAAAAACAAAAAAAAAATTGCACAAAACCTGAACAGAATCAACTCCAGTTTTCTGATTTCACTGCTCTGATTTTTTTTTTTTTGGGGACGGAAAATTAACTATAAAACTAATAAGAGAAAAATTAAACAAAAATAAAATTATATAAACTCTAAACACAAAACTTTCGGACTACTAACTTGAGGAAAAAAATAAAAACCAATTAAATTCTAATACAAAATTAAAAATGAAAAGAAACAACAAAGAATCAATCAATAAATTTAAAACTCGACTCACAATCTAATTTCATAGTTTCTATCCCCGGCAATGGCACCAAAGCCTGTACCAATATTTTCCGCAAGCGTAAGGTTTACCACCATAATAGTGGAGGGTGTCCATCCACAAAGATGGATATGAAATCAGATTACTAATAGCAAAAATAACATAAACTCATGAAGTCAATCAAATTTTATTTACTTATGGTTGTGAACTATCTAAAAAAAACAAACAAAACCTAAAGACCATGAACTTAGGCACATGAAGATATGAAACAGATTAGCTCATCTCTCATACAATCGGGACCATGACCAAGCACAATCCATAAAACATCATCATGTGCAAGTATCGATAATCAGTTTAATCCAGTAATGACAATAGAAGACAGCAATTGAAATCACTAAACTGAATCAATGAGCACTGAATTATGATAAGGGAGATTAGTGGTAATTTTAACATTTGATCAAAGCTTCAAAGTAAATATCAAACAGAACTTGAAAATAAATCAGTATCATCAACAAATCAAAATGGAAGACTTCGCATTACCCAAGTCAAGAGTATGAACAGCAGAAATACAATGCTGGGAAATTTGAGTTCAGGCTTAGAATCGTACACCAGAAGCGTAAGATTTGAGAACCTAGATGACCTAAACTGATTCAACCTCAGTCACGAGGACTGCAAGCACAAATCACGGCAATGTAGAGGTGAAAAACAGGGATGACAACGGGGCAGGTACGAGGCGGGTTGAATTGTACGTATTTTTGAAAATTGTACCCAGTACTCGTACCCATATCCGTACCCATACCTATAGCTATACCCATCGGGTTTTGCGGGGGTTGAATTGTACGTATTTTTGAAAATTGTATCCATATTTGTACTCGTACCCATATCCGTACCTATACCTATAGCTATACCTATCGGGTTTTGCGGGTTTATTCGGGTTCATATAGAGAATGAAAATTAATATCCATATGGAGCTCAAATCTAAGTACGATATATATCTGTGTAATTATAAGATTGCAAAATTTTGATATTTTGAGAATATATTATTTAGAAGTGTAAAATCAAGTACATTATTGACTAAATTTTTGTTAGAAGCGTTTGGATTGGACTTAAATCGAAAAAACGATAAACCAAATGAATTTTTTTATCTTATTACAAAAACGGGTATGAGTAGTGTGTGGGTTTGGGGCGAGTGAGAACTACACTCATACCTGTACCCTTTTTTCAATACCCGCCCCATACCCATATGAAACCATTCTTCACCAGCTATTTGAGTTTTAAAAGGGGTGGATTTTACGAATTTTAAATGGGTAGCACCCCTATCGAAGAACTAGAGTGTAAAAAGCAGTAGAACAGGGAATGGAGCTCGGGAAATTGAACCCAAACTTCTTACCGAGTAGTACTCAATTCCAAAAACTAATTTGTGATTTTCAGTCAAATTAACAGACCTGTAATCCAAATTACACCAATTTGTGAAACTAAAACCTAGATTTGAAACTGGAAACAAGGAATATAAAAATTGAAACTGAAACACAAACTCTACTCTATGCTTGTTGCCTTCTTTGACTTTGACACTGCTTCATATAACAAAAAACAGAGCCCAACCGTCATTAATCTTGAATCACAGCTTCTTGCCTGAGTGTCGAACTAATGGAAGATTGTGATAATAAACTTGCTGATGATGAACAGATGAGTCATTAAATGGAGAAGAAATGGCTGCGATTAAAGTGGCTACTGAAGATGGGCGTCGATGATGAAGGATGATGAAGAAGATGGGCAAAGAACGAAGTAGGGAAAGCTGTGTTTGTGGCATGAGTTAGCAGCAGAGAGAGAAGAGGAGAGAGAAAAAATGGACGGGGTAAATCTAGACCTGACAAATGGGTCGTTTGGCTCGGGTATGGATTGGGTCTTAATTCGGTTCGGATTACTTTTGGGTCGATTATGTTCGGGTCGGGTTCAAGTTCGGTTTGGATGAAGTTTGGATTTGGGTCATTTTGGGGTCAACCATGTTCGGGTCGTGTTCGGTTCGGTTCGGGTGAAATTCAGGTTCGGGTCACTTACGGATACCGTGTTCAGGTCGGTACGGGTTCGGTTTGGGTGGAGTTCGGATCGGATCTAATTTGGGTTGTCTACAGTAGCTCGGTTCGAATCGGGTATGGTTCAAGTGTAATTTGGGTCGGGTGCGATTCAGTTCAATGTTTGGGTCAATATTGGATAAGGTATAAATCGAATCGGGCATAAATCAAGTTGGGTTAATTTTGAATCATTATATGTTTTTAATGTAGTCGTCTTTACTTTTTTACTCTTAACTTGTATTTAAAAGATAAAAACCGTTTAACTAAACAAATCCATTTATTCTATATTACTCTTTTAATTTGTGCGTTAATAATTAATTGATTTTATATATATATATATATATATGGGGTTAGTTCTAAACTTACTAAAAAAGTTAGTAAATTGCAAATACAAGTATACAATTCATCCCTAACTCTATATCAAATGCGCCGTGCAATTATCCAAAGGATTATGTATTCGTTAAATCAAATTTTAATCGTCTCAATTGAGTTCATGCGATGACAAAATAAGTGGATCAACCTAATGCAAATCATTTATCAATAGCCTCATTTGTGAGCCCCAATATCAGAATATACCTTGAAAAATGAAAAAAAAGAAAGAAAATAACAAAATTTTTATTTAGATCCCAATATTGGTTTATAACTTCACGTTTGTCATATTTAGAGTTGGTAAATAGAAACATGTTAGTTTAAGTCGACATTTTTAGTAATCGAATCAATGTTCTTTGATAGCTTGTTAAGTGATCATGCATCAACATTCAAGGATTTATTTTTGTAAGATTAATAATTTGATCTGCATTTACTCAGTGACTCAAAACTAAAAGCAAAGACAATATACGAGTATGTGTTAATTAGCATTACATTTATGTGATAGTGAATGCTCGTTATCGAAATTCGAGACTTGGAATTTAATTGTCCAAAATTCAAATGAGTCACATTATTATGAGATCATATACAACGTTACAATCTTGAATATGATTTTGTAGAATTAAACATATTATGAAGATGATTTAGAATAGTAAATCAGTAGTGCGAAATTTTTGACAGTAGTTACAGAATGATATTATAATTTTATTATCATAGCATGCATTACATTAAGTCATTAAGTGAATCAAATAGTAAAATAGGATTGCTAGATCTTAATAAGTTTAATAAATTATTAATTATACTTATCTTTTCTTAATTTCTATTGTAACAAAATATTTTATCTTTTCTTAATTTCTATTGTGACAAAATATTTTTTCTTTTATATTTTTACTACATATCTATCAAATTTAAAACTTAAAACTATCAACTATTTTATTTTTTCCTCTTAAGTTTTTAATTGACTTCATTTGTAAAAATTTACTCTTAAGTTATTTTTCTTTTCCCACATAAACTCAACTAATTGAGTTTGAAAAATTCAAAATTCCCCACAAAAGAGAAAAGACTAAAACCAAAAAAATGTTACTACTTTTTCGGGTAAAATTGAGTCGGGTAAGAATCGGATCGGTTTTAAATCGGCTACCGTTTGCTTCGGGTTGTCCATTTTCGATTCACTTCGGATCGGGTCACTACGAATCATGTTTGAATTGGATCGGGCCATTTCGGGTGTGGGTCATTTCGGGTGTGGGTTATTTCGAGTTTTGTTCGGTTCTGGATCGGTTTATTTCAAGTGTTTGGGTCCAAATCGGTTCATCCCATTTCATGCGTCGATTCGGGTATCAATATAGGTCGTTCAGTTTGAGTTTCGGGTCTCGGGTCAATTTTGCTGGGTCTAGGTTAATCATGTGAGTTTCGGCTAGCAAGTTGGGTACATGAGAAAAATAAAACACGGGGGGTGGGGGACAGAGCCACGCAACTAGCTTGTGATGAAGGAGGGAAGATGGGCTAGCGAGTACTGGGTTGCAACAAGCCAGGCCGGTGCATCTAATTTTTCCATAGGCAAATAGCCCCAAGTTCATCTATTTTGTTGACTTTTCAGAATTCTAGGTTGAACACTAATACATGAAAGAAAGAGTGCTAATATTTTTAGTCTTATTTTCTATTGGTCTCAAGTAAGTTAAGTCTAGAGGGGATGGAGTAGGATGAACTCAAATAATGAGAGTTTAAAACTTAAACACAGAGAGTAAAAAATTTGCAAACTCAATAATGTTGAACTATACAGTCAAGGACTTTCAGACTAATTAAAGATCAAGGAAGTTGAGCAAAGTAAGAATTGAATAAAAGTAAAGCACATGGCGTTTTTTAATGAGATTCACCCTTCCAACTAGGCTACAACCTGCCTAAGATCCCTTCCTCATGATTCAACCACTTATATTAATCTGCTATGAGATTTACACAATTTTCAAGCATCCTGTTAAGGATCTTGATAGCAACACCTCCTTTGAAACTTCACTTGAAGTGATTTCTCCTAAGTCCCTATTTACCAAGGATGACATTCTCGATTAACCCTTTGGTTTACAAGAAGAATTCTCACAACCCTCTTGCCTCACAAGGAATCTCAAATGTGTATACAAAGATAACAATGATTTGACAATAATCACTCAAGAGTATAATAATATTTAGAATAGGAATTAAGGTCTTTGTTCTTGTGTGTTGTGTACTATCCTCCTTCAACAAGCTCTCTATTTATAGGTAATGAGAATGAAACTGTTGGATGATATTGAAGATGTAGTCGTTGGATTCTTCAAAATATTTCATTGGAAGCTTCTCTATAACAGCCGCTAGTTGGTTCAAGGCCTTTGACATCCGTTTACTTTTTTGACAACTGCATAGTCAGTTCTTAGTGTCTTAGATCAAATGCAATAAGAGTGTTTAAAGTGGGACTTAGTGTTACCACATCGTTAAAACACAAACTTTGTCAAACTCACTTGTACAATGCATGTATTAAGTAAAGTTTCTATCAAGTTTCTTCCCAACATAAATTAGTTCCCATATATCATATCACTTTTATTTTTCCTCACTATATTCCAAATTTATATATTTTCACAATACATATTTCGATATTATTTAATCTAGAAATTTTTTTATGTTTAATTTTTATCACAATTAATTTTTTCCCAATGTGATAATTCGAGTGTTTTAAAGAAAGTTGTTAATTTCTTTAAAGAATAATATGTACTCTTTTGCCTAAATATCTCTTAGAATAATATAATGTCTTCCAATAATCCAAATAAATTTTTGGACCATAACATATATAACAATATTTTAAGAGTGCAAATGAAATATACAAATTGTGGAGTGGGTAAGAGGCACATTTAACATTAAAATGTCTTTAAACTTAACAAATACACAAATAATTGGGGTTGGTTGAACGAAAATGTTTCCAAATTTCTTTAACAAGTTATTTTGCAATTTAAGATGGGTATCTTTATCTTAGACCTTGAGTACCACTTGCAAGTAGCTAACAAACTCATTGAAATGTTCTTATTGCATTTTTTATGGAGGGGGTAGGATCAGCTACATGCTCATAGTCATGAGGATTTTGATGGTCATGCCTCTATTCATCAACGATCATGTTATGTAGTATGACACAAGCTTTCATTACCCAAGCCAAGGTCTTTCTAAAGAAAAATTGACTTGGAAAACGGACAATTGCAAATTTGGCTTGACGCACACTAATGGTCTATATATATCCTTCATTTTTGCCTCCTGATGTTGTGCTAACAATTATGACTTAGGATCTCAGGGAAGGCACATACTTTTTACAAAAGCTGCCCACTTTGGATAGATACCATCTGTAGGATAATACCCCTTCCATACTTCTTATTATTAACCATGTACTCACCTCTTAGGGCTTTCCATGCATATACTCTCTCAGCAATAGTAATTAACGTAGTTAATGCCATTAGTATAACCGGCATCCTAAAAAATGCATGACATATCTTATTTATTGGAAAATAGAATTGCGTTAAGTGCTTAAGTTAGTTTTTTCCCTGCTCGACGAAAGTAACCACGCTATCCTATCGAGTAATTTTTCCATTCTCAGTGCCCGCAATCTGCGCTGCCTAAGATTCCTAGAAAACCGCAATGTTCTGTGACTACTAATAGGCGAGCGACATTAGCTTTACCAGGCCTTCTTAAATATTCTTCAACAAAAACCTCAATGATGCCATGACAAATTTTTTCAAATAGTCCAATGTGATGTTCTCCATTATGCATAGATAATCATCAAGAATGTCGGCCGAAGTACCATGAGCCAGCGTTTGTATCACTGTTGTGCACTTTGTCAGTGGATCTTGGTTACCAACAAAATTTTATCTCAATTGAAAAGTGCTCAGAGTGGTTCCTAAGGGCTTCCACGATTCAGGATGAGAAAGGACCTATATATTCGAAACCTTCGACGAAAATAAGTGGCAGTGTAGACTGAGCTCTGTGTAAAACTGTCATGAAGGAGCCGCTTATTTGCTTCAAGTTGATCACTATGGATTGTTCTATAACTATGTGAGGGAAACTCATATTGCATTGTTGTTGGTCATGTAATTGTAGAACCAACCTAAACCTCTTATGTAAGCCTCCAACTACAAATGGCACAATTCGATCAAATTCTTCGGATGCGCTGAACTTTTGGAACCTTCATGATTGGATGCCATTTACCACCTATTATAAGAATGCCAACTAGGGAAAAATAAAAATGTTGAATGTTGGCTTTTGTGGCCCAAAATCCAAGAATTAGCACGGTGGGACCGTGCTTGACGATACAGACGTGTCAGGCCGAAGAAGCAGAACGTCGAAGGAGGGCAGAAAAATGGCTAGGGTTTACTTTGGTGTGCAGTCTTTTTGGCAGCTAGGGTTCTCTTCTGGGGGTAAAACCTTGGACTTCTAGACCCTATATAAAGAGGCCTTGTCTAGGATCTAAAATCATCCCTGAATCCCTAAACACATTGAGAGGTAGAGAGACTTTGAGAGAGATTACAAGAGAGGTTATAATTCTGCTATTGGATCAAATCACTTGTTGTGATTGTGATCGTTTTGTACTCTCCCTGCTCATATAGTGGATTGATTGTGCTCGTCACCGTCTATGGTTTTTTTCCCGCATTGGGTTTCCACGTAAATCTTGTATGTCATTGCTTTGTTCTTGTTATCGCTTTAAATTTCTGAATATCTGTTTCATTCTATTGCTTTCGCCATTAGTTTGCTCTAATTCCTAACAAGTGGTATCAGAGCTTTGGTTTGGGATGGCTTCAATTATGAAGGTTGATATTTAGAAATTTGATGGGGAGATCAGTTTTAATCTCTGGAAGGTGCAGATAAGAGCAGTTCTCATCTACTATGGGTTATGGAAGGTTCTGCAAGGACCTCGCATGAAACCCAAGAAGATGACTGATGAACAATGGGCAGCAGACCAAAAGAAGAGGCGTGGATCACTGACAGACGAGGAATGGGAAGAATTGGAGTTGAAAGCAGTTTCAGCCATTCAGTTGTGCCTGGCACCACATGTCCTGCGAGAGGTGCTCAATAAGGCAACTACGGTGGATCTGTGGACTCGGCTGGAGGAACTCTACATGATGAAAATTCTAGCCAACAAGATCCATTTGAAGGAAAGGTTGTACACTTTTCGTATGGATGAAGGTACCCTTGTTCAAAAACATCTGAATGAGTTTAACTCTATTCTTGTTAATTTGGAGAGTCTAGATGTAAAGATTGAGGATGAGGATAAAGCTATTCTGCTTGTTGTGTCTCTACCCCCCTCCTATAAACACTTTAAGGAGATTATGCTATATAGTAATTCTGATACTATATCGTTTGAGGATGTCAAGTCTAATCTGCTGTCTAAAGAGAAATTTGACCATGATATCCATACTGATCCGGCTGAGGGATTAATTGTTAGGGGCAGAACAACTGAGCAAAAGGGGAACGGTAATAAGAAAAAGAACTGATCCAAGTCTAAGAATCCTCATTCTAATAAGACCTGCAATTACTGTGGTAAATTGGGTCATATTCAGGCTAACTACTGGAAACTAAAGAAAAAGAAAGGGAAAGAGGATAAGGAGAAAACTGCTGATTGTACTTATGGGCAACGATGCTGAGTGCAAGGTTGTAGGAATAGGTACTGTGCAGATTAAAACCCATGATGGCATAGTTAGAACCTTGTCTAAAGTTCATCACATACCTGATATGACTCATTGTTTAATCTCCTTGGGTACTCTTGAGACTAATGGTTGCAGAATTATTATGGAGATTGGTGTCCTTAAAGTGATAAAGGGAGTCATGGTAGTAATAAAGGGACTGCAGCAGGGCAGTCTCTACATCCTATAAGGAACTACAGTTACAGGAGTAGCTGCAGTTGGTACAGCATTAGCAGATGTTAATGATACAAAGTTATGGCACATGAGATTGGGCCATATGAGTGAGAAAGGGATGACCATTCTAAGCAAGAAAGGTTGTCTGGGTAGCACTGGTACGAGTAAGCTTGATTTTTGTGATCACTATATTTTTGGGAAACAGAAGAGGGTGAGTTTCTCTAAAGCGAAGCATCGTACTCAAGGGATCCTTGATTACATTCATTCTGATCTGTGAGGTCCTTCAAAGGTTCCTTCTCTTGGAGGTAAGCGCTACATGTTAACTTTTGTTAATGATTTCTCACGCAAAGTTTGAGTTTACTTCTTGAGACAGAAAAATGAGACATTCTCCATGTTCAAGAAGTTCAAGGCTCTGGTTGAGAACCAGACTGGGAGAAAGATCAAGAAACTTAGGACTGACAATGGTCTTGAGTTTGTTGAGTCAGAGTTTGATGAGTTCTGCACAGTGAATGGCATAGCTAGGCACAAGACTTTGGTTGGAAAACCACAGTAAAATGGAGTTGCAGAACGAATCAATAGGACTCTACTGGAGAAAGCTCGATGTATGCTTTCCAATGCAGGGCTTTGGGATCGTAAAGCTTTCTGGGCTGAGGTTATTTCTACAGCCTGCCACTTAGTGAATCGTTCACCACACACCTCCATTGATTTTGAGATCCCAGAAGAAGTATGGTCAGGTAATCCTGTTAATTATTCTAGTTTGAGAATATTTGGATGTCCTGTATATGCCCATGTGAATAATGGGAAGTTAGCCCCTATGGCTGTCAAATACATGTTTGTTGGATATGCATCTGAGTCTAAAGGACACTGTATGTGGTGTCCTGAGTCTAAGAAAGTCATTCAGAGTAGGGATGTAACTTTCAATGAGACTGCTATATTATCTTCTGGAACGGATTCTGTTGTTCCTTCTACTGGTGCAGATGATCAAGAGGATACCAGTATGGAGATAGAAGTGGAGACCATTGCAGCTCAAGGTGGAGCTACTAATCAGCCCAGCAGGGAGGCCCAGGTTAGTGAACCTGGCGCTGTCAATTCTGATCAGCCTTAGGTGGAGGTTACTCACTCTATAGCTCGTGATCATCCTTAGAGGGAGATCAGGAGGCCTGCTCGCTACAATGATGATGAGGGACTGATAGCATACGCACTTTCAGTTGCAGAGGAGGTGCCTAAAGGTGTGGAACCTTCAACCTATACTGAAGCAATCTTCTGCCCAAGTTCACCTGATTGGATCCTAGCTATGCAATAGGAAATGGAGAGTTTACAAAAGAATCGGACTTGGGAACTGTATGAGCTACCTAAAGGCCGGAGAGCCTTAACTACCAAATGGATCTACAAGAAAACAGAAGGCATTCCTAGAGTTGAAGATGCGAGGTGGAAAGCACGCCTGGTTGTTCGTGGTTGCAACCAGAAGGAAGGTATTGATTACAATGAGATATTTTCACCTGTTGTTAGAGATACCTCTATTAGAGTGCTTCTTGCATTTGTTGCATTATTTGATCTGGAGTTGGAGCAGCTTGATGTGAAGACTACATTCCTTCATGGGGCGTTGGAGGAGGAAATCTACATGAGGCAACCCGAAGGTTTTGTTGTTCCTAGGAAGGAACCACTGGTGTGTAGATTGAAGAAGTCCTTGTATGGACTTAAGCAGGCTCATAGGTAGTGGTACAAAAGGTTTGACACCTTCATGATTGCACAAGGATACACACGCAGCAGATATGATAATTGTGTACATTTTAGACAATATTCTGATGGTTCCTTCATTTACTTGCTATTATATGTTGACGATATGTTGATTGCCTCCAAGGATAAGTCCTTGATCAGTAAGTTGAAATCTCAACTCAGTGAGGAGTTTGAGATGAACGACCTAGGTGCAGCAAAGAAAATTCTAGGTATGGAGATTCAGAGGGATCGAAAGGTTGGTAAGCTGTACTTATCTCAAGGACACTACCTTAAGAAAGTACTAGGCAGATTTAATATGGATAACTGTAAGGCAATTTCCACACCCCTTGATGCACATTTCAGATTGTCTGCTAAGTGTTGTCCACAATCTGAGGAGGACATAGATAGAATGTCTAATGCCTCTTATTCTAGTGTTGTTGGTAGTCTGATGTATGCTATGGTATGCACTAGGCCAGACTTATCACATGCTGTGAGTGTGGTAAGTAGGTATATGCATAATTCTGGAAAGGATCATTAGGAAGCTGTGAAGTGGATCCTTTGCTATGTGAAGGGTACTGTTAATAAGGGGTTGGTGTTTGACAGAAACAAAGCTACTACATATGATGTTACAGGCTTTGTTGATTCTAACTATGCTGGTGATCTTGATAGGAGAAGGCCCATATCTGGGTATATCTTCACTATGTGTGTAGGTGCTATCTCTTGAAAAGCATCGCTTCAGTCTATTGTAGCTCTATCTACTACAAAAGCTGAGTATGTTGCTGCTACTGAAGGAGTAAAGGAAGCTACTTGGTTGAGGGGCCTCATTACTGAGCTTGGAGTTCCACAAGCTACCACTATGGTGTTTTCTGATTGTCAAAGTGCAATCCACCTGACTAAGAATGATGCCTACCATTCAAAGACTAAGCACATCAGTGTCAAGTATCACTATATCAGAGATACAGTTGCTATAGGGGAAATAGTTGTGAGGAAGGTTCATACTTCGGAGAATCCTGCAGATATGCTGACCAAGCCTCTACCTATAGCTAAGTTCGAGCATTGCTTGGACTTAGTTGGCATTCACAATATTTGAGCACCCTTCGGGGCATAGCCCCTTGGGGGCATCACCCTTCGGGAAGCGATGACGGTGTTAGAAAGTTGATGGTTGGAGATTTCGATCCAAGGTGGAGATTGTTCGGTTTCGTGGCCCAAAATCCAAGAATTGACGCGGTGGGACTATGCGTGACGACACGGACGTCTCAGGTCGAAAAAGCGGAACGTCGAAGGAGGGCAGAAAAATGGCATAGGAGTCCCGTGCCATGTGGCACGGGAGTGCCACCATGGCACGGGGTGACCGTGCTACGTGGTACGGTTGTGCCGCGCCCAGTTTGGTTACGGGCTTTTTCTAGCGGTTAGGGTTTGCTTTGGGGTGCAGTCTTCTTGGCGGCTAGGGTTTTCTTCTTGGGGTAAAACCCTGAACTTCCAGACCCTATATAAAGAGGCCTTGCTTAGGATATAAAATCATCCCTGAATCCCTAAACACATTGAGAGGTAGAGAGACTTTGAGAGAGATTACAAGAGAGGTTGTAATTCTACTATTGGATCGAATCACTTGTTGTGATTATGATCGTTTTGTACTCTCCCTGCTCATATAGTGGACTGATTGTGCTCGTCACCGTCCGTGGTTTTTTCCGCATTGGGTTTCCACGTAAATGTTGTGTGTCATTGCTTTGTTCTTGTTATCGTTTTAAATTTCTGAATATCTGTTTCATCCTATTGTTTCCGCTATTAGTTTGCACTAATTCCTAACATTGAATAATTTTCAATACCTTTCAAAATGCCATAAGTGCACAACTCTCGCTGTAGCACTTGAGGGTACTGATCTGGAGGGATGTATTGTGAAATTAGGTTACTAAAATTCTAATTTAAAAGATAAATTAACAAGAACCAAAGTCATGTTATTATCTTAACATTGATCGAAATGACTTAAGTAACTACCCATGAAAATAAAAACCAAATACCAAAATTAAGAAATCTACTGAAGCAAAGTAGATTTAAGAATTAAGAAGAACTTGTAAATCAAAAACATTCAACAACTCATAGGGAAACAGTAAACTAGTTTGGAAAGATTAACAAGATTATACCAAGCATGATCAACATCAATTTAGATAGATCAAAGACCAAGTATTCTTGATAATTTCCCATCAATTACAATATCAGAGAAACAGAGGTTTGAGCAAAACAGAGGGTTGAATGCTTGCAATTTTGATGCCAATACCCAATATCTCACCTGGGCTGCTGGAATGGAGAAAAGAAGGGGGAGCATGGAGTTAGGCCAAAGCAGGAAAGACTATGCCCGCACGAGAGAGAGACGAGGGAGCTAAAGGCATCTGGATTGGTCCAAGTGCTCGGCGTTGAGTCGCATCTGGAACTGTTTTCTCTTCTTTCTTTTCCTATTCATCTTGATCCAACCCTTGGTCTTAATTGAGCAAATCATTTTTTTTCCCCTGAAATTTTTCAATTCGTACAAAATAAACAAAAACATATTAAAACCCTAATCCAGTTATTTATTTTGAGCAATTATTAGACAATAAAAAGGTATAAAATGATATAATTTCATATTGAACAATACCCCCTCACTGATATTTGCTTATATTATACTAAAATAAACCTAAAAATTCTAGAAAAAGTAAATAAAATACTAGTTCATTTTGTAGGAATTACGGTTGCACTTAGCCCATGCAATAAGCCTTTTAAACCCCTAGATCACCCCTAGTGGATGAGTAAGGTCTTATATGGGTGTACAGAATATATACCCATAAAATCTATAAAAAGAAAACAAAAATAGAAAATGAAAAATCTTTTCAGGCTTTGTAAAATATATATATATATATATATATATATATATATATATATATATATATATATATATATATATATTGAGGAAAAATATACACGCATCCAACCAACTACATCACTTAAGTAGCCTAGACATTATATAACATAGAAACATAATATACATATCAAGAAACTCTTAGTCCCTAGTGATGTGTCTTTACGCGATCTTTCACCCTACTTAGGAAATATGAATGAGCTCGACTGGTAGAACCTCACTTTAGGGATATGTGAAACATTCCCGTTCATGTAGTTATCATATTACTAGGTTTACTCAATTCATCTTCCAATCATATAAACAACCATGAGCTTGCTAAAATTTTTAATTCTCTACCACTAAAATGCAAAATGTAGGATGATAATCAAGAGAACCTAAGAGAGGTGTAATGGGGCTAATGTTAAAAGGGTAAGAAATGAAAAAATCCATCTAAGAAATAAGGAGCTAAAAGTCCAGTGACTAATCAGCACCTAAATACTTCCATAAACTATAATAATCATACACGCTCCTCTCCTAGTATAACAACATAAGGCACAATGCTCAGAAACAACCATTTGGAAATGAGTATCCATAATTATAATGCATTCATGCCAAACACTCTTCTTCACAACAATTTTTTCTCCCAATTTTTGAGATTTTTCCTTTTTTTAAAAAATTTCCTTAAATTTTTTTTCACTTTTTCTTTGCCTTTTCTTTTTCTTTGTTTTTTCTTCCTTTTTTTCAAGAAAAATGAATGAATAACATGTAAGAAAAAACACAACTCAATTTCTAAATGATTGCACGAATGCACCACCGTACCGCACCAAAATATCCAACACCAACCACCAAGTATATCATCACCCAAAAGCTATCGATCAAATGTTGAAGTGTTGCTCCACTAGTCTTGGCTTAGGCATAGGAAATGTGTTTAGGCCAAAGCTAAATAGAAGGGCACACGACAAATAAAAATGGCAAATGTTCAAAGGATTAGCAAAGGGTAAAACATTCAATTTAGGGTGACAATTTGGCTATTGTGGCTCAACAAACAAATGAATGCCTTTTAACATAATGCACATGCTAAATATGATTTTGTAGAGAATCAAAGCAAGTTCTAGACATGTAATCATGGAACAGACACACATGAAAGAAAAATATGAGACTAAAAATAATGAATTAGTCTTTAAGGCTCAAAATCTCACAGGTTAATCTACTAATATCAAGAAATCTTACCTTAGAAATGTCGGGGCTAGGACTGGGCATAAATATCATATTTTGGACGAAGTTCTATAGTGCATACTTTATCTATATACAACCTAATGACTAAGGCACAAGAGAACATAGTCAATTAAAATGAATGCCTCATATTCCCTATAACAAAACGAAAATCTTTTTGAATTTTTTGAATTTTTTTTCAAAACATAGTTTCTCCACCCTCACACCTAAATCACACAAACTCTTCATTAGGAATGAAAAAAAAAACAAAAGAAGAAATAAAAACTAAAAAGAGAAACTTATATACAAAAAGAAAAGAAAACCCCAAAGGGTAGAAAATGATAAGACCCAAAAACTCAAAAGAAAATAATAAAAATAAAATAAAGCAACAAATATATACAAAATAAACAAAATAAAAAGAGAAGATAGAGAGGAACGATTATACCAGGTCAGGTGTAAAATTATACCTAAGCTATAGCCTTCTGAAATCTATTATAACATAGGCTCATGGTGCATCAGTCACTCCATATCAAGAGGAACATTGCTACTCAAACTAAAACCCATAAGTGAACATAACAGCTTATTGAAAATGGCAGAACAACTCTCAATCACATGAAAACAGTAAAAATTAGAGAGTTGGAGTCAGAAAGAGTACATCTATATCATCAATGCAACACAATTAAAGGCTCCTTTCAATTTATTAAACTTTTTAGGCCCAATCATGAAATAGATAGGCATACTCAAAATTAGCCAGCAAATAGGTCATTGGCCTAGCAATTTTGTCATCATGAACGGATTGTCTAGGCAAATCAGTGGGTCATACGTTCACAAGTCTCTTAATCTTGGCATGCTCAAGAGTCTGGTCTTAATCAGTTATCATAGATACAAAAGCCTTAGACTCTAAAAATCATTACTACGAGGCATAGAGGGGGAGGTCATAAGCATCTATACTATAAAATCGATTTTCGATGATTTAGACTTGGATGGCTAGAGAATAGCGTCACTAATAGGTGAAAGTTAACGGATTCATATTCAATACAAAAATAGACATTAAGACTTCTATTGATATCAACATTCATGTTCCACAGAAAAAATATCATCATTAAATTTCAAATCAGCGGGCGCAACCATGCCCTCACATCACTCTGGTAAACAAATATTTTTTGATTTATTAAAGTCAAGATGCTCATCGAACTGACTGACATTTCACATTCTTCATGCTCCTCAAACTCACAAGAGTGATTAAAAAGGGTAGGTGGGTTGGCAAAAACCAAGGTATCCTCAGTGACGTCCTTATGTAAGCTAGATTCATATGCAAAGTTAAGCGACAGAGACATAGAGAAGTCATCCTCTTATTCTAAGCTAGGCAAAGGCATGTCATATACAAATTAGACCTAGTAAGACAAAAGAGCTCAAAATCATCATAAAGACTAACTTTAGGTTTAGAAGATACTAAACTACAGTTATCATACAAATTATAATCTTCCCTACTTTGATTGGCACAATGAGAATGTTCAGCAATTCTCTCCTTTGTAGTCTCTATCATTTTATCTATCAATTCATTTATCATCTTTCCAAGACTCGCTCATTTAGCATCAACATAATCACGATAAGGACAATGATGAACATCATGATCAGAAGATTCACGATAATCATACAGCATAGGAGGCATATAAGAGTAGGATGAGTGATTATACCAGTCCCTAAAGTGTACCTGAGGGTGAGGATTAACGTGAGGGGAAAAAAAACTTGTCATAAGTTGGGTATCTTAAATTCTCTCTAGCTTGATCAAACTCATATGTATCTTAAGCTAATTTTTTAAAGAAATCCCAAACCTCATCTGAAGTTCTAGACAACAATCCTCGCAAATCTCCAAGACACATAGACTCAACATAAACTCGAAATTTAGCACTCAAACTCACAACAGTGACCTCACAACTTTTCCATTATCTCAAAATTTTGATTCAAGTAAACACTGTAATCATTAAGTCTCGACAACTAACTCTAGAAAGTTCACACTCAAATTGTGAAAAATTGAAAACTCAAATTCTTGAAACCCCTGTTGTTTTCTTTAGGTCTTTTTTATGTAGATTTTCTTAAACTTTTTAACCCAAAAACAGAAAAAAAAGAAAAAAGAAAAAACAAAATCCGAATGAAAAATAAATAATAAATAAAAAAGTTATAAAATTTCAACTTCACACAAATAGAAAAATCAAGTCATACATACATATTATTTTTTCTCAATTTTTATCAACCTGAAATAATGTAGAAAAACTAAATAGAAAATTACAGAAAATTCTACAAACTCAAAAAAATTCCACAAAAATTCATCTAGACTCTAAAAAACCCTAAAAAAACTATTGAAAATATCAAAAAGAAAAATAAGTACAAAACAAGCACCAAAAAATTAAAATAGAAAATCTAATAAATAAAAACCTGCACAAAGAAAATTCTGCATAGTTGCTATTCCAATTCTGCCCTAACGTACTGTTCATATCACTGTTTTACTGTTCACAGCTTCCATTTTGTAAATTTTTTTGACAAGTAACTATAAACTAACAAAGCTAAAACTAAACAAAAGAGAATCAAAATATAATTCTAAGCAAAAAAATAAGAACAAACAAATTTAAACTACTTTAGAAAAATAAAATCTAAATAAACACCAACATAAACTCAACATAAAAAAGATCAATAATTACTCAATCGACTAAACCATGACTCGACCCGCAATTTAATTTCATAATCGCGATCCCCAACAATGGCACAAAAAACTTATTGAATAATTTTCAATATGTTTTAAAATATCGCAAGCGAACGGCTCCCATTGCATCACTTGAGTGTTGATCCGTAGGGATATGTTATGAAATTAGGTCACTAAAATTCTAATTTAGATGCTAAATTAACAAGAACCAAAGTTAAATTATTATCTTAACATTGATCAAAATAACTTTCATAATTAAACTCATGAAAATAAAAATCAAATAAAAAAATAAGAAGTCTACCAAAGCAAAGCAGAATCAAGAATTAAGAGGCACTTTTGATCATAGAAAATCAGCAACCCACGAGAGCAAAACAATAAACTACTTTACAAAGATTGACTTGATTATACCCACCATGATTAGCATCAATTTAGACCGATGAGAGCCCAAATATTCTTGCTAGTTTTCATGCCAATTAGAATGTCATAGAAACAGAGTTTTGAACAGAGCAATAGAGGGTTGAATGCAATGCTTGCAATTTTAATGCCAATACCATACCCATAATCTCACTTAGATTCAACTAAATCAAAATCTGGATCTGAAAATAAAACAAAGACAACAGCAAGAAAGAGAACTTGAAGAATAAACCTAATATATTTTGTACTCCCTTCTCCATAAGTTCAACCTGATGCTGAGTTTATTACTCCAAATTGAAATCCCCTTGTCTTGATTGCTTCAATTAATCTTTAATTATGGACTTATAACTATTCTTGTAATACCTTGCCTTTAGTTCTTGCTTTCGATGACAAAACAGATAGTAAGGTAGAATTGATAAGGTTAAATAACAGGAGTAAAGGATGAGAGAGAAAGAGGAACCTAGGCATGGCTTCGGTTATGGATGCTAGAAGAAGATGAAGCAAATAAGGGGGTATAAGTATCAGGTTACTGGGAATGATAAGAAGAAAACGAAGAATGAGAGAGGAGAAAAGAATCACCTGAGGGAGCATGTGGAGGGGACTTAAGGGGGTCATGTGCCCAAAGTATGCAAGTAAGTAAAGGGGGGAATCTCACCAATGCTACTAGACTGGGAGGAAAGAAGTGGGAGCATGCAGTTGGCCTAAAGCTAGAAAGACCAGCACTTTACAGAGGAGAAAAGGGGGAGGTAAAGGCATTTGGGCTCAAGCGAGACGTTGCAAGGCCAGGTGCTAGCATGGGCCGCATGTGAAACTGTTCTCTCTTCTGTCTTGTCCTCCTGAACTTGATCCAACACTTGATCTTAATTAAGCAAATTATTTTATATTTTCTCCAAAATTTTCAAATTTCTACAAAATAAACAAAAACATATTAAAACCATAATTTAATTATTTATTTTGAACAAATATTAGATACTACAATGGTATAAAATGACATAATTTCATGTTAAACAATAAATATAATATAAAATATTGGATGTAAGTATAGTACATTAGACAATTGAGAAGGAAACAAGTTAATACATCCTTACTTTTAAAGAAGCAAGATAAAATGAGTTCATTAACCATCTAAAACAACATTATTAAAAAAAACCCCCTATATGATAAACATGAGAAAAAACATAGTTGGCATCTCCTAATGTTAAAAACACCTGACATCCTATGGTTTAATCTCTAATCTAATCCTTCCGTACTTCGAAGTATACCTTTGACTGAGGTGCCATATAGTTGGTATTCCTCCCTATTATTTTAGTGCTGATAAACCTCTATTTTACACACTTTTAGGCATGTTTTTTACCTCTCATATTGGCGATTTCTAGTAAAATTTCGAGAGTTAGGGGTCGATTACTCATGCTTTACCTCAAATCTACCTAAAAGTTGTGTTTTTGTGCTTACAGGAGTATGATTTGAATAAATGAGGAAAACAAGCCAATGTCGTGCCAAATAGGAGCTAAAAAGGAGGATTTCAATCCAAAAGAGAGTGGCACGGTGGCACCATGTCATGCAAACTGACCGTGCCACCCAGAAGCACGAGGAAACGCAAGCCAGGGATGTGGCACGGTGTGACCGTGCCGTGTGGCACAACCGTGCCACATTAGTTTTTTCCGCATAGTCACGATTTGGCGTTGTAACGAGGAGTCATGCTTTTCTCTATTGCTCTCTCTCGAAAATAGGCGATTTTAGGGTTCTTATGTTTCATCTTTCGTTGTTATTGAATTGAAGGCTTGAGATCGAATTTGATTTACGCTTTTAGCAGATTGTCACTGCAGATTATATAGAGTACATTCCTTTACCTTTTCTCTCACGTTTTAATTTGAGTTTCATACTTTTTGGCATGTTTGTGTTCTTGATTGAGAGTGTGATTAGAAGGATGTTTAGTGGCTAAATTTCTTAATCTTGGATTGGATGTAGCCCCTATGATGTGATTTGGATTGTTATCCTAGGTTTTTGTGAATTTACGCCCACATTATAATTGAACTCTCACTTAGCATGTCAGGTGTTCGATGAATTGCCTGAGAGGGTCAAATTCATGTTCGTAATTAGGGTTTAGGAGATTAACGAAAGTTAGGTCCTTTACTTAGAGTGGCTTTGTGAACGATTGAATCTCTTAACATGAAAATAGTTAGGATTTCAATTGGGAATTAGGATTACACAATCTTGTGGTCTTGCAACTCTAGTTTCATGAAAATAGATAACTAGAGTAGCCTGACCAGTCTAATGACCTTTGAGAGAAGGCGTAGATGCTTTTAATTGGTAATCATTCCATTTCAGTTGCCTTACGGGCGGATTCACATGACCTAGTTTACATTCTAATGGACATCATAGTGTGGTGAACCCCAATCCAGGATCCTCACCATTACTGATCTAGATTTAATAGAATTAGAATTAGGTAAACCCACTTCACCAGACTTTAGCCTAGATTGAGTGTTAAAGGTTGATTCGGTGGTTGAAACCAAGTTCCTCATGGACGCGACCCGTACTTGCCTTTGCTGGCTATATAACTGGCACCGTGCACTTGCGGTATATTTTTAACTCAACAAGTTTTTAGCGCCGTTGCCGGGGAACTTGTTCGTTTTGAAATCGGAACCGACTATTATACTTGAGACTAGGCTTTTTCTTTTATTTTTTCTTCTCTTGCCACCCTGCTTGTTTTTACCCTTTCTTGAGCCTGCTTACGCTTGGTATAGTTTTTGGCTTTGTATGCACAGGCGCAGTCAAGGGAGTCACAACTTGCTTCCCTTGAATCCTGAAATCGAAGCTACTACTCGCAAGCAAAGCGGCGCACCCAGAAAGAGGCAAGCCGAATCTACCATGGCAGCGCAAGACAACCGAGTTCTGAGGGACTATGCTATGCCTCAGTCGCTGGGTATCACTTCATCTATAGTGAACCCTGCAGTTGAGGTCAACAACTTTGAGTTGCGCCCGGCCCTCATCTCCTCGGTGGAGCGCGATCAGTTCGGTGGGCATCCATCTGAGAACCCCAACATGCATCTTCGTAATTTCTTGCGAAGTGTGACACGATTAAGCTCAATGGGGTCCCCACTGACGCCATTAGACTGAGACTCTTCCCGTTCTCTTTGAGGGACAGAGCTAGAGACTGGCTCCAGAATGAGGAGCCCAACGCCTTCGCCACCTGGGATGCGCTCTCCAAAGCATTTTTGAGCAAGTACTTCCCTCCAGGGAAGACAACCAAGTTGAGAGCCAACATCACTTCCTTCGCCCAGCTGCACAGTGAATCCTTATATGAGGCTTGGGAACGGTTCAAGGGCTTACAACGCCAGTGCCCCCACCACGGAGTCCCTGACTGGCTCCTTATCCAGACTTTTTACAATGGCCTTGATCAGTCCCTGAAGATGTCCATTGATGCTGCTGCTGGGGGAGCACTTATGGGAAAATCGATCGAAGTGGCCAAGGCTTTACTCGAGGACATGGCTGCTAATAACTACCATTGGTCTAATGAGCGGGTCCCTCAAAGGAAAGGTGGTAGCAAGTATGATGTCGACGCCATAGACATGCTAGCCAGCAAGGTCGACGCCTTGGCACAACGTTTCGACAGGCTTGGAACTCCTTCAGGGAGTTCAATGAGAGGTCCATCCGGTGCAATGTTTGAGGTTGGAGCACTTTGTGAGATCTGTGGCATTCAGAGCCACATTGCTACTGAATGCCAAACCACTTTCCCAGGCGTTGAGCATGCCAATGCAATGCAAACTTACGGCCAATGCCCACAAAACAACCCCTACTCAAACACCTATAACCCTGGTTGGAGAAATCATCCAAACTTCTCCTACTGCAACAACAATCCCATGCCACCCAACCCTTCCCAATCACAACCACAACCTCCCGGTTTCCAATATAAAGCCCCATATAACCCATCCCCTCCACCTCCTCAACCCAAGTCGAACTTGGAGAACATCATGGAGCGTTTCATCGCGACACAAACTAAGACTAATGAGGTTCTTAGTGAGTCGATTAATCAACTAAACGCCAAGTTCGACGCTATGGCCTCTTACCAAAAGGCGATGGATGCTCAGATCGCCCAGATAGCCCAGCAGGTTAGCCATCTCCCTCAACCTCAAGGACACCTGCCGAGTCAGCCTGAGACCAACCCTAGAGGTCATGTCAATGCTATCTCAACTGTGAGGGAGGGATTAGAGGAGAGTCCGGTGATGGTTCTTCAAAAGACAGTTTCAGTTCCTGATTCTGTAGGAACCGAAGAGCGGCAGAATGAGAATGGGCTGAACTCTATGGAGCTAATGCATCCCGCACCTCCCCTCCGTCCCTACCAGCCACCAGTACCCTATCCTCAGAGGTTGGCCCAGGCCAAGCTATTTCAGCTTGAGCCCAAATATGCGAGATTCTTGGAAGTACTGAAACGGGTCTATGCTGATACCCCTTTCTTGGAAGCTCTACGGCAAGAACCTTCCTGCCTGCAGTTTGTGCGAGACTTTCTTTCCAAGAAAGGTGAGCCCGAGGGAGGATCAGTGATATCCATTGGCCGGGTGGGGAGCTCAATCCTACAGTCACCTGCCAAGCTGCAAGACCCGGGTGATTTTTCCATCCCTTGCTGCATTGGGGATGTGCAAATAGAGGGAGCGCTCTGTGACCTAGGGGCCAGCGTGAGTTTAATGCTCCTCTCCCTCTACCGGAAGCTTAGGTCGCTGAAACTCACCCCCACCACCATATTCGTTTAGCTGGCTGATGGCTCCACCAGGAGACCTATAGGCATTTTGTAGGATGCCCCAGTTAAGGTGGGTGAATTCGTCATCCCTTGCGATTTTCTCGTCCTGGACATGGACGAGAGTTCTCATACGCGTATCATACTGGGACGACCTTTTCTGGCTACCGCCGAGGCGAAGATAGACGTAAAGGCCGGCACAATCTCGTTCGAGATACTTGGAAAGAGGGTGGATTTCTGCCTCCCTTTGGCGCCCGTCATCCGTCCCTCTCCTGTTGCGCCCATGCCAGCCATTCCTTCTGCTACTGCCTCGAGGGTCAAGGTTTTTGATGGGGATGGATGCCCCTATGTATGGCCCACAGCGTTCAAGGATCCGCTGCTGATCCCATCCACTTCGGGGGCTATCTCTGCCGATACTGGGGAGCTAGTCGAACCCACTCCACCATTCTATACACCCACTACTGCACCTCCCGCGTCATCACCGTTCACCATTTGGAGGTAAGGGTCAAGCTAAAGACCTAAAACAAGCGCTTCTTGGGAGGCAACCCAAGTTTTATTGCTTTCCCAAACAAACAAACAAATAAACCAAAAAAAAAAAAAAAAAGAGGGTTGGAGCATGGAACCAGAGATTTGGCACGGTGTGACCGTGCCCTAGGGCACGACCGTGCCATAATTCTCTCTTCCATTCCCCCCAAAAAAAACAAAAAAAAAGAAAGAAAAAAAACAAAAAAAAACCGGGTAGCAGGGGGGCAGCGTGCCTCGCGGCACCCCGTGCCCTCTTTCTCACCCCCCAAAGAAAAAAAAAGAAAAAAAAAAGGATGAAGAACAAACGGCCGGGCAGCGAAGTAACACGGTGTACCCGTGCCATGGGGCACGACCGTGCCACTTTAAAAACTACCGAAAAGCCTGATTTCTTCCTCTTCTTCTTCTTTCTTTCTCCTTCTCCATCATTCGAACCCCTCGCCTTCTCTCTCCTCTGCGTGCGTCCCTCACCCCTCTCCTCACCATTTTCACTCACTCAAGCTCTCAAATCCTCTCAAATCCTCTCAAATCCTCTCCATTCTTCCTCCATTCTTCTATTTCTTCATCTCTTTTCATTTTTCCCTCGCTATTTCTCCCTTTTCACCCCCAACCGCCTCAAAACCCATATCTTACTTTCTCTCTCTAAAACCCAAAACCCTCCATTGTTGAGGTTTAAAGTTGTAGAGAGCGAAATTGATACTACTCCTACCTTTCTCATCTCTTTCTGAGTCCAAATCTGCAATTATTTCAACAATGGGAAGAAAACGAACCGGGGAGCCTTCCAAGGGTCTATCCCCACCTAAGAAATCGTCAAGAGCAACATCGTCCTCCACTGTGCCTGCTGCTGCTAAAGGTACTAAAGATGCTTTCCCTCTTGTTTTACCAGCTAGTACTGGGGGTTTGCAATTTGTTAGTGATGACCAAAAGTCTCGTTATGAGCTTTTAGCTACTAGGCATGCTAGTGAGCAAAAATTCTTCCATGCTGACTCCTTGCGGACCTTAGGAATGTTAGATGATATGTTGACTCTGTTTGGTCGATTAGGGTGGACTGATTATAATAACATGCAATACACATCCTATGACCGCCTTATGGTCGAGTTTTTGAGTTCATTAGCTGTTGATTGGGATGGAAGTTGTAATGGTCAGGAAGTCGCCATTTATTTTCGAATGTTTAACATTGATCACCGGATGAGTCTGAGAATGTTTAATGACCTCTTACGACTCCCGGTGGCCGATGGGGCATATAGGGACGTACCCTCTTTGTGGCGACCTGACCCCGTTTGGTTGAGCATCACCTGCTCCAAACGGAAAGAGTATACTGATAGGTGGGGGCGACCTAGGGTCTTGAACCCTCGACAGGCCAAGGCTACCGACATTTGTAATGTCAACCTTCGGTACCTTCAGCGCCTAACGGCGAACATTGTTTTCGGTCGCAACGACAACCAGAATGGTTGTCGGAAGGCCGAACTGTTTATTATTTGGTGTGCCCTGTCAGGCACCCCTCTCGACACGGGGGCCTTTATAATCCGCCACCTGGCGGAGGTAGCCAAACCTAGTAACAGAAATGTCCTTAGTGTCGGCGGTACTATTACCGCCATCGCTAATGCCTTAGGCTACGGTTCGAGACTCTCTTCTTTCGAGCCCCATTTTCTGGGTGGTCACCTCGACCTCGGTACCCTTCACCACATGCATATCATAGATACCCGAGGTGAAACCATTAGGTACCCCCACCATAAGACCATCCTTTTCAACCTTCTCAACTCTGAGCGCACCGCGGTCGCGAACAAAAGAAACTGGAATTGCGACAGGCGCATTATTAGGGCCACTGTTCTTCTTAGCGAGGAGCAGTTGGCCGCTGACCTTGACCTAGATGAGGGCGAGGAGAGTGAAGCGGGTAGTGATGAGGGTGATGACGCTCCTGAGACCGAAGCCGAGGCTGAGGCCAGTGGTGTCCCTATCCCTCCTGCGGCCATCCCGCCGCCACCACCCCTTCACCCACCCTTCACCCATCCGACGGGTGGGTCTTCCTCCTCCGCGGCCTACATGCCGCTCGACCCCACGTTCCTTCAGTCTTTCTCCAACCTCCAAATGGAGGTGTCGGGTCTTAGGGAGGGTTTTAGTGGCATGCGCCACGATATCCAGCGCATTTCTGGGTGCATGGATTCCATTGAGGAGGGGGTGAGTCACTTTCGCGGTTACATTGATCGCCAAGAGCAGCGGGAGATGCGACGGCTACAGCGTGAGGAAGAGCGGGTGATTCGAGCGGCCCGTGAGTATGAGGAGAGACGAAGGATGAACGAACTGCTTTGGCGCCAATCCGAGTCGATTCGGCAGCTGGAGGAGCGGTTTCGCTCTTTCCCGGGCGCCCCTGCCGGCTCGTCGTCCTCCCCACCCTTTGACCAGGGCGGCTCCTCCCATTTCTACCCCTTTCCCCCGCCCTTTTGTCCTCCCCCTGGGCCTGATGGCGCCCCGTGACTGTCACCCCTTTCCCCTTTCCCCCACTTGCTTCATCTTACTTCCTATCTGTTTCATTGGGGACAATGAACCGTTTAGGCATGGGGGAGTGAGTTCACGAGCTGTTAGGTGACGATTTGTGGTTTGTGTTGGCTTGTATATATCCCTTTGTATATAGCACCCCTGTATATAGCATCTAGTTCTCATTTTAGCTTCAGTGCATTTTTAGGATGCATTAGTTTTCGTTTTATTTTTCTATTTCGATAAGCATGTAGGATAGCGCATATAGATAGGTAATGCATTGTATATATTTTATTTTCTAACCCTTGGTCTCAAGTGGACATTTGTCGAGTGGAGCTTCACAAGATTGCAAGGTAATTCTTCCAACTCTACTCTTCATTTATTTACTCATTGACTGCTTAGGGTGATTTATTGTTTTCATCGTTTCGCCTTTGGGAAAAAAAAAAGGAAAAAAAAGAAAAAAAACAGAAAAGAAATAAAAACGAAAAGGGTTTTGAAAACCCCTCCTATGACGATGACCAAGGCATTGTGGATCAGTTGATTGACATGGTTGTGTATGCTTGTGGGTTCTTTGTGGCAAAATGTGTTTGATTGATAATTTTGAAAATGTTTTGACCACATTGTTTGGTTCGCATTCCTGGTTGCCCTTGAAGCCCCCCTCGTCATGATTGATTATTCCTTTTAAGTAGGACATCCTTGGGGTTAGTTGTATTGTTTGGTAGTGTGACCCGTGAGATTTTGAGCCTATAGACTAATCCATCAATTTAGTCTCACATTCTTTTTCCTGTGTGTCTCCTCCATGACAACATCTCTAGAACTTGCTTGGATTCTCTTTGAAACCGCATCTCGCATGTACATAACGATGAAATGATAGAGGCATTTATTTGTTTTCGAGCTACATAACCAAATTGCCACCCATGATTCAATGTTTTTAACCCTTTGCTTACCCCTTTGAGCCTTACCCATTTTTGTTGTGAACCTTTCACTACTAGCTCTTAGCCTAAACACATTTCTTACCTTTCAGCCAAAGCTAGTAGAGCAACGCTTCACTATTCTGTTGGTAGGTGTGGGTGTTATGCACATTTGTGGTTAATTTGGTCTGTACGGGGGCTGCATCCTTGTAGCTATTTGGGAATTGATTGTTTTGTTATTGTGCATGCCAATCACTCATTTTCTTGTCCTTACCCAAAAAAAAAACAAAAGCAAAAAAAAAAAAGGGAGAAAAGGAAAGGGAAAAGAGAAACTTATTGAAACCTGAAAAGGGTGATAAATAAGGGTGTTTGGCATGATGGTATAGTACATTCCCGATGGCCCTTCTGTTTTAGGGCGTGCTTGTGTTCCTAATGAGAGTGCGATATGATTTGTTTAAGTGTTGGTTGCTCACTAGTTATGGTTTTCAGCTCCTCACTTCCCAAATTGTTTATCCCCCTCCTGCCTGCGCCCTTAGCCCCATTTTAACCCTACAAAGGCCTCTTGATTGTTGTTGCGTATATTGCACTTTCGTGGTGGAGAATTGAGAATCCTACCAAGCCTATGGTAGATTGTTTAATTGGAAGAGAATCGAGTGAACCTCTTTACATCCTAAACACATGTGAGGGAGTGCATTTACTTTGTTTCCCCCCTCTGAGAGTCACTACCAAACCTTCTAGCCCACTGTTTGTTTGGATGCGTCTTGATTGGAGAGGGGGTGATATGATATGATGGTATGTTAACTTGGACATGTGGTGTTCTCAATGATTTGAAATGAGTTTAGAAATTGTGTTTGTGCCTCAAATCACTCCGCTGGCTATGCGCACCTATGTTCGATTCAACTGATCCCCTATTGGCCTTGCCTGAGGAGGCGAGTAGCTAGAGGTTCTCGACCCCCCTTTCTGTTCATTCATGTTCTAGTCTTGCTTGGGGACAAGTAAGAGATAAGCATGGGGGAGTTGATAAACCTCTATTTTACACACTTTTAGGCATGATTTTTACCTCTCATATTGGCGATTTCTAGTAAAATTTCGAGAGTTAGGGGTCGATTACTCATGCTTTACCTCAAATCTACCTAAAAGTTGTGTTTTTGTGCTTACAGGAGTATGATTTGAATAAATGAGGAAAACAAGCCAATGCCGTGCCAAATAGGAGCTAAAAAGGAGGATTTCAAGCCAAAAGAGAGTGGCACGGTGGCACCATGCCATGCAGACTGACCGTGCCACCCAGAGGCACGAGGAAACGCAAGCCAGGGATGTGGCACGGTGTGACCGTGCCGTGTGGCACACCGTGCCACATTAGTTTTTCCCGTATAGTCGCGATTTGGCGTTGTAACGAGGATTCATGCTTTTCTCTATTGCTCTCTCTCGAAAATAGGCGATTTTAGGGTTCTTATGTTTCATCTTTCGTTGTTATTGAATTGAAGGCTTGAGATCGAATTTGATTTACGCTTTTAGCAGATTGTCACTGCAGATTATATAGAGTACATTCCTTTACCTTTTCTCTCACGTTTTAATTTAAGTTTCATACTTTTTGGCATGTTTGTGTTCTTGATTGAGAGTGTGATTAGAATGATGTTTAGTGGCTAAATTTCTTAATCTTGGATTGGATGTAGCCCCTATGATGTGATTTGGATTGTTGTCCTAGGTTTTTGTGAATTTACGCCCATATTATAATTGAACTCTCACTTAGCATGCCAGGTGTTCGATGAATTGCCTGAGAGGGTCAAATTCATGTTCGTAATTAGGGTTTAGGAGATTAACGAAAGTTAGGTCCTTTACTTAGAGTGGCTTTGTGAGCGATTGAATCTCTTAACATGAAAATAGTTAGGGTTTCAATTGGGAATTAGGATTACACAATCTTGTGGTCTTGCGACTCTAGTTTCATGAAAATAGATAACTAGAGCAGCCTGACCAGTCTAATGACCTTTGAGAGAAGGCGTAGATGCTTTTAATTGGTAATCATTCCATTTCAGTTGTCTTGCGGGCGGATTCACATGACCTAGTTTACATTCCAATGGACATCATAGTGTGGTGAACCCCAATCCAAGATCCTCACCATTATTGATCTAGATTTAACAGAACTAGAATTAGGTAAACCCACTTCACCAGACTTTAGCCTAGATTGAGTGTTAAAGGTTGATTCGGTGGTTGAAACCAAGTTCCTCGTGGACACGACCCGTACTTGCCTTTGCTGGCTATAACTGGCACCGTGCACTTGCGGTATATTTTTAACTCAACAAGTACATTCTATACCTCTAAAACCCTTGCCTTTTGCATTTTTGGTTCCTCATAACTACCATTAGATTTATAGTCAAACGTTTCCCTAAGTATCTCATTTTGCTCAATTTCAACTTTTGTCATTGCCTTCATCTCAAGCGATAGACCACATGAAGAGGATGTTGTCTTTCCTGTCTCGTTTATCTTTCCTGCTTTCCTACCCATCGCGCAAATGTCATCTTCATTCTTCAAATTTATGGTTTGAGCATCCCTTCTGTGTCCTAAATTGTTGATGTTGACCAAGCTCCAGTCTAGTTTAGCTTGACTCTTTTTTCGCCTCCAAGAATGAATGATTCCTGTATAGTTTTCAATTTGGGTTCAACCCTCAACATTCACCAATAATGCACGAACATAAAATTTCCCGTCACCTGGGCTTCTTTTAACAAAAACATCCTGAGTATCTACGATTAGATCCTTATAACACTCAACACTTTAACGTTGCTCCCAAACAATACCAAAACTGCCGGCCTATTTTTACACTAAGCCTTATATATGAATATCCTATGCTAGTGTGACTTGGTCATTTTCTGCTTCCTTTTAACCCACTAGCCTTCATAATTTTTTTATGTAGTGCTATCACTTTATCCCAAAATGCGCTTTCCTTTGGCTAAGTGTCACAGACAACATTTTCACCTATGCCCAGATATCTGCTAATTAAACACTCACCCTCTTCGCCAAGCCATGTGACTTGCTGTGCTAGTGGTTTTCCACCTTTTACCCCATGTTCCATAGTCCCTTCATCCCTATATTGGATATCCTCTTCTTCCACATGTTGGAGGTCTTCTACATTTGAATAATGCACACTTCGAGATTGAGCAAATGGAAAGGCATAATTACTAGCTCTTAAAAGGGGGCACATCAGGTCCTTTAAAGTTGGACAAACCTAAATTTTGTGCTATTTATGGGTTGGACAAAAAGTTAACCAAACTTTATAAGAGTTCCTGATTTCGAAAACTCGATCCATTAGAAGAGGTTTGCATGTTTTAGGGAGTTGTCAAACATCATAATGTATTAAATTGGCTTGGCGAGTGTGTGACATATGAAATTGCTTAGGAGGCTAATTTGGAAAACGATATTGGCTTTGGAGAGTCATTTTGCATGTTATACTAGTTTTGGCTTGCTTAGGTGTTTGGGTTGTTTGGATTGTTGGAGGGGGGGGGGAGGCAAGGCTATATCCACCAAGAAGATGTAAGAATGAATTCAAGTTGTTCTATCCATAATGCAAATATTACTAAATGAAATGAATGATACTTACATAATTTTTATATGAAATTAAATTTAACTATGGGCAAAAACAAACCAAGATTAGCATGCTATCCATTATCACCTATAACATGCTTTATATGGGACATATTTATAGCATATAATCTATCAAATAAGAAGTCAATAACTCATATAGTTACTTACTAAATGAAACATACATAATTTGATAATAATTCTTAACATGTTAATTATATAATCACTTAACATGTTAACGAAACACACAACATGACATGTTTAGCATGGTTAATAAATTTAATTTTTTAACATAAACAATGATATTATTTAATAATAATTCTTAACATGCTACCAAGTGCAACATACAAACTGACATGTTAGCTAAATATGCACATTGACATGGATAAATTAATCACATGGTTAGGTTAATAAGTTTAATTTTTAAAAATTATGCAAGATAACATATGATCTTGTGCTAAATTAAACATTCCAATAATAAAGTTATATACTTATATATATAATTACTTACTAATAATTAAACAACTATGTCAATAATTGTAATATAATCACTTACTAGTTTATACTCAAAATTTTAAACATGCATATAATCACTTACTATATAATAATCAAACATGTAAAATTATTTTTTTGATCAAGTAAACATGCAAATTTAAGCATGCATACAATCACTCTCTAATAATTAACCATGCAAAAAATTAAACACTTTAATTTAAACTTTCTTGATTTTTATTTTTCAAAATTGGTCAAAACAATTTTCTAACATGAACTATAGTGGAATTACTTATATTTAAATTAAAAAACCAAAAAAATATACTTATATGATTCAATTTTCAAATTCTTCAAGTGATACAAATAGTAAATAATGAGAAACACATCAATGTTAACAAAGTTTATATGCTACATTTTAATTCACTATTCAACCTTGCATTTTAATACCTATTTCAAATTAAAATTTAATATGAATTCTGATTAAATATTACAATAGATAACTAGTGTAGAAAATTAAAGTAATTACGAAATAATAACTTACGACATTTTCTGTAATTATCTCTTCGAACACAACTTCCTTGTGATTTTGATGAACAATTTTGGGAGATAAGTAATGAATAAGTTATGCACATAGTGTGAAATTTGAAAGGAGATGCATTCAATATCTATAGTAGAAAAATTATTGAAAAACAAGACCAAAAATGCATCCAATGGTAAAAAATCATTATTGTTGCATATGCCCATATGTTGGCAGCCATTTTTAACCATTGTGAAAGGAAACTATATATATCCCATGATAAAAACAAGTAGATAAAAGAGCAATAGTCAAAAGTATTCAAAATATATCCCAAAAAAATAATGAAAACCAAGATAAGGGGAAAGCTATGAGAAATATAGATGAGAGAGAAGGGAGAGTAACAGACAATGTTGATCAAGCTTGTCTAGTTGCTAGATTGTTTTTTTCCATTTTCAAGAATAATTGGATGCAAAATTCCATTTTCCCTCATCAGTTTCCCATACGCTACATTGTCTTAAACACGCATCAAAGCAATTCCAAAATTTTGGAACACTAGATTTGAGGTTATGTGCTAATGTGTGCTTAAGGTTTTATGGGATTTAAAAGGGAATTCTCATGGGTTTCATCTACTAAATTCCCACCTAAAATCCCCATTGTATTTGCTCTTCTGTCTGGCAAAGATGGTTTTCTAGTCCTCATTCGCTGTGTTAGTTATTGCATTCCTCTTTGATAAGGAAAAACCACTCCTTCAAGCTTTGATATTAACATTTTTTATTTCTAGTATAGTTGACTTGTAACTGTCCCTTCCAACAAAAGTGCTTTTCGTCTCTACCTAATTTGGGGTATATTTGACTTTGCCTTCTAAGCCTTCCAAATTTCACCAGCTTTATACAATGAAAACCACAAAGTTAATCTTAGTTCTTGAAGACTATTCAATAGATAATTAGCATGATTAATGACTAATAAAATTTTAAGTAATTTAATTAATTCATATTCGCATATTATGGTAAATTACTGCCTATTAAAGGGCAAATTATATAGCCAAGATTTAAGCATGCATTGAACAAATTTTGTATCAAAATTTACGGTATGTTTCCTTATCATAGAATTGCAAATATATGAATGATATTGATTTTATCGATCAAATACAATTATTCTAGAATTGAATAATTACTCACAGTGTCATAAAATTCATTTTTAGCTCAATTTACCAATTTCTATGACTCTAACAAATGTTCATCTCAGACAAACCTGTCACAGTTTTTGAACTTCAAGGTAGTTGAACTCTGACCCTAAAGCTCCAGGCCATTAGTTTTCCAATGATCTTATCAATTAAGATACTTATAAACAACAAGGCACATGGAGAAGATCGTAGCAATTGTTAAAACAAGATCTAATGACCGTTTATCTTAGTGGCAAATTTGCCTTGAAATCACAACTCATATAAAGCATGTAATCTCATCATATTGTGGGGATTTTTTAATCTCCCCCTTTTTACGAAAGGTAACATATGAAATAGATAGCATAGGGGATAAAGGATATTAAAGAATTAACCCTAAGTTTAGAAATTAAAATATGGGACGCATAATAAACTCCCCCTTAGTTTCCTAAGTAGAACAACATATAACCATAGTAAACAAGTGGATCATATTAGGTGATCATATCAAGTGTCATACAAATATAAGCATAAGCAATTATAATCAACTGCACAAAAAGCTAGTATCAAGAAGAATGTTCATCACAAGAAATGTAGTTAGAATAGCAACAATACTCTCTCTCTCTCTCTCTCTCTCTCTCTCTCTCTCTCTCTCTCTGTGTGTGTGTGTGTGTATATATATATATATATATATATATATATATATATAAAGACACACACACACACACACACACACACACACACACACACACACACATGTACATAGACACGCACACACACACATGTACAGTGGCAGATCTAGACATTTAGGATAGGGGTGTCCATATATTAATGTCGTTACTAACGTACACTGTTCAAAAAAATCCCATAATACGTACTATAGTAGTCTACTTTGTATGGAGTATATACATTTCGTCTTATGTTTTTTTACAAACGTTTCGTTTTGTACTCTTACATTAGCAAAACTTGATATGCAATAATAATATACACTACTTTTTTACTAAAAGAAATATGATAGTCGACTACTTGTTTGTTCTATGTAATTCTTCGCATTTTGAATTTGATGCATAAATTGTGCTAAAACTATAAAATGTTACAATTACCTACCATTTACTAAAGTCATTGGTTGCTTAATAAGTCATCAGCATCAAATAATCACTACTAAAAATCATGCTTTTTCCAGCGGAATATTCCGACGGACCGCCGACCCGTCGGAGATGTCGGCGGAGATTCCGACGTCAATGCCGTCGGACAATTCAAAAGGAGCGTCCGACGGATTTTCCGGCAACCTAGGCCGTCGGGAGCGTTTTTTGAAAAATGCCCGGCTTTTTTCCGTTTTCTTTAAAAATTTTGATTTTTTAAAAATAGGGCCGACGGACAGGGCCGCCGGAATAACCGTCGGACATTTATGTCCGACGGATGTTCCGCCGGCACGTCCGTCGAAACCTCTTTAAAAGAGGCCCACCTCGGCTCCAGTCCTCATCCTCTCCCTCCCCTTAATTCGAGCCCCGAAATCACCCCCTGCGCACGCCCCTCCCCCCGGTTGCTGCCGGTCGAGTGCCGCCTGTCCCCGTGCTTCTGCCGGCGACCAGCCCCTGCCGCCACCTCTTCACCCCCTGGGCATGGCTCCTTAGCGTCCACCGCCAAGTCAGCCGCCCAGCTCCGGTCCCTCGCACCGCGGTTGCCTCCGCCTCGCCGCCGCCGCCTCTTGACCACCGGCCGACCTCAACATCCCCCACCATTTGTGGCCTATAAATTTTGATATTTTGAATTAAGTATTTAAACCTAAATATTTTGTAGATTTGTGAAATTGAAGAGATAATTTTGATAATTTTATGGTAATTAGTGATTGGTAGATTTATATTGAGTGATTTTTGGAAATTATCTTTAAAAAAATATATAAATTGATTGTTAAATTAAAGTGGATTGATTATGTGATATGTGTTAGTTTGTTGATAATGGTTTGTGTATGTTGAAATTTTATGTAAATTAATATGTAATTGTTAGGTAAGTGCTATTATTAGTAATTTGTTGGTGTTGTAAATTATAGTGAATTGAAGAATGTGTTTGTACAGACATTGAACATAATTAGTTGTGAAATTTATTGTTGAGAATTGATAGAGAACAATTAATAAGCAACTATGAGGCTATATTATTCCGTTAAATGTGAAAAAGTTGTGCATATATGTTGTTGTGTACGATTTGAGGGAATGGTGTTATTTTAATTTGTGTGTTAATGAGAACGATTTTTGTGGATTATTAATATGAAGGAAATGGGTCATAAGAGAAAAACATATTGCGAAAGGGAAAAAAATCCGTTATTGTTGCTGTGAGTGTCATTATTGTCGGTGTGCATGTCACAACTTTGGGCTCCCACTTCAGACATTCAAACAGGTTTATATCCTGACGTAATTGTCATAATATGTGCATTTGTTGGTATCATGTTAATTGTAGCGTATGACGAAATAGTTTAATGATAAGTCCATCATGTATTCAGTTATATACGAATTAAAATGTGATAAATACGTCGATGATTAAAGTAACCAATGTACTACTTACTTTGTCAATGATGAACAGTGGATAATACGTGTGGACTACCCCATCGAAGGTGGATGTATGAAAGATTTGTATCAGGGAGAAAATCTTATAGGTAGGAGTTCTTAGATGGAGTAGAAATGTTTAATCAATTTGCAAGGTGTCAAACAGAGTTCATTAATAATGGGCGTTATAGATGTCCTTGTGCCAAGTGTCGAAACAGAGCTTATAGGGAACCTGATGATGTTAAATTACACTTGTATTAAAATGGCTTTGTTGGTATTGGACATCTCATGGGGAGATAGAACCAACTGAATATGCAAATGTTGGCAGTAGTAACCAACAAAACTTGTATGATAAGATGGCTCCAACAAGTCCTATGGATTTCGATAACACGAACTCGTTTGTCGATTGTGTTGGAACAATGGTGAACGATGTCATTGTTACTGAGTTTGAAGTTAGTGAGCAACCAAAAGCAGAAGCTCAGGCATTTTATGATATACTTCAAACTGCTCAGAGGCCTTTGTGGGATGGATGTTCAAACCAAACTGAGTTGTCCAATGCTGTGAGGTTAATGAGTATCAAATCTGATTACAATATGCCGCAGAATTGTATAAATGAGGTGATGCAGTTACTGCATGAGAGTTGCCCGCCAGACAATCATGTGCCCCAAAGTTACTCAGAGTTGAAAAAGAAGGTCCGAAGTTTGGGTTTAGATGTGCACAGGATTGATTGTTGCCACGGTGGATGTATGCTTTACTTTAAGGAAGATTCGGCCCTTAAAAATTGCAAGTTTTGTGATTTGCCAAGATGGAACCCGATTAAGTCAGGTGATAATAGGAAGAAGATAAAATCATATGCAAAAATGTTCTACTTCCCTTTGATACCAAGGTTGCAATGCCTTTATGCCTCAAGAAACACAGCTGAGCACATGAGGTGGCATTATAACAATAAACGTGAGGATGGTGTTCTGTGTCACCCTTCAGATGGGAAAGCATGGAAACATTTTGATCGCAAATCCCCAAATTTGCTTATGAGCCTCGTAATGTGAGGCTTGGTTTGTGTGTTGATGGGTTTAGCCCTTTCTCACAATCTAGCCGTTCTTATTCAATTTGGCCTGTGGTTGTGACACCTTACAACCTTCCTCCAAATATGTGCATGACAACGCCATATATGTTCTTGACTTGCATTATATCGGGGCCATCAAATCCAAAGAATAAAATAGATGTGTACTTGCAACCGTTGATTGATGAGCTCCGAACTCTGTAGGATGGTGTCCAGACTTATGACATTTCCATGAGGCAGAACTTCTTGATGAAAGCTGCCTTAATGTGGATAGTGAATGACTTCCCGGTGCTCGGAATGTTATCTGGATGGAGCACTCATGGTGTTCTGAGTTACCCTGTTTGTATGGATCAGTTGAGGGCGATACATTTGAAACATGGGGGCAAAGCATCATGGTTTGACTGTCACCGTTGATTCCTACCTCGACATCATGCATTTCGGAAAAACCGTACCATGTTTTGCAAGGGAAGAGTGGTGAAAGAGGGTCCTCCATCCAGGAAATCTGGTGAGGAACTGTGGAATGAGGTGCGTAGTCTTCCAAAAGTAATCACCGATGGAGATTTTGCAATCCCGGGTTTCAAGGAAAATGTTCACAACTGGACCAAGAGAAGCATCTTCTGGGATTTACCTTATTGGAAAGACCAGTTGCTACATCACAACTTGGATGTTATGTATATAGAGAAAAACTTCTGCGACAACATCATTAACACTGTCATGGATGTTCCGGGAAAAACAAAAGATGATGAGAAGGCGAGGTTGAACATGGCAGACATGTGTGATCGTCCCGAGCTAAATGTTGAACGAGGTGTTAACAGGAGGACATTGAAGCCAAAGGCTTCGTACGTCCTTTCTTTGGACAAAAGGAAGGGGGTATGTAAGTGGGCCCAACAGCTTACAATGCCTGATGCTTATTACTCCAACTTTGGAAATTGCGTAGATATGAAGGCTACAAAGTTCCAAAACATGAAGAGTCATGACTGTCACGTGTTCCTGCAGACGCTTATACCAATAGCATTTCGTACCCTACCAGACGATGTACTTGAACCACTTGTTGAGTTAAGTGAGTACTTCAAGAACATTTGCTCAACAGTGTTAAGAGTCGATAAGTTACAAAAAATGCAACGAAATATAAGCATCATCCTTTGCAAATTGGAGAGAGTTTTCCCTCCTAGGTTCTTCAATGTCATGGAGCACTTACCTATGCATTTGGCAGAAGAAGCATACCTTGGGGGCCAGTGCAATATCGATGGATGTATCCTTTTGAAAGGTAAATACATTTGAAAAATTACGTCACACATGTGAATGTAAAACTAAAGTGTGCTTCAAACACTCATAAAATTTTGATGTAGGTACTTTGGGTGGCTGAAGAAGAAAATTAAAAATAAAGCATCCCCTGAGGGGTCAGTGGCCGAAGCATATCTGGTGTTCGGGATATCACAGTTTTCTTCGTTCTACTTCGGCGCTAATGTGCCTTCAATGCGCACAAGACGTCGACGAAATAAGGAAATCAATGTGGAGCCACAAGGTGAGCCAATTTTGTCAGTTTTCGAAACCAAAGGTACTGCTGTGGGAAGTCGGACACAGAGGTACCTAACTGATGAAGAAATGAACGCTGCACAACTTTATATTCTGTTGAATTGTAATGAAGTAGAACCGTACATCGCATAAGTTACAAGCGTAAGTTACACCTTTTATCCATTACATGCATTGAACGAATAGCATTTTATGAATTGAAACATGATGCTAATCAGTGAATAATGAATTGTACAGACTATTCAAACAACAAAAATTACAAGGAAACCCAAATTTCACAGATGTGGAGTTAGATGCACTGATAGAGTCAGAGTTTATTTGGTGGTTCAAAAAAGCAGTAAGATTTTATAATTTTGCCATCCGAGTTGGAAATTACTGTACTAATTCCTCAAAACTTATTTGTAGCAAATGGTCCCGACCTTACGAGTTGAAACATAAATACTTATAGGTTGACATTGTTCAAATGTTCAATGACGAACGTCAGCTACACCTGTACCATTTGGCTCAACTGCCTTTGAGGAAAGTCACATGCTGGTCTGCATTTAGGGTGAATGGATTCTTATTTCATACACAAAAAAGGTGTGAAGGAAAAAAGAGTTACAATTGTGGGGTTTGTGTGAAAGGGAGCGGGGAAGGTGGATTCGAGGATGATTATTATGGAATCCTTCAAGAAGTTATTCGTGTTGAATATCTAGGAGAACCACTTAAACAATGTACATTGTTTAGGTGTGATTGGTTTGATAACACCCCTCGAGGAACACGTAGCCCCAAACTATGTCCCTTCCTTGAGGTTAATGCAACAAGAAGATACAGAAAATATGATCCATTCATATTTGCTGCTTCCGTAATCCAGGTGGTGTACATGAGGTACCTAAATGGAATAAGAGATAAAGCTAACTGGTGGGTTGTCGTACCAAACAAACCTAGATACAAAGTGAATGATGAATTCACTTTACCAGTTGCATTTCAAGAGGAACAAGTGTCCCACATAACACCAGTAACTGACACGCTCCCTGCAACTTTGTTGAATGAGGATGAAGAAATTGAGGAGGTAAACGAAGACGTTCCAGCTGAGAGAAGTGAAGAGGAGGAGTGGGATGATAATGACGACAATACTGAAGACTCGATCAGTTCTAAATACATTATTAGAATGTCCATTTGCTGTGGTTGTTTATTTATACTTATCGAATGAAAGTAACCACGTGTGGTGGTTACGTTTGTTGCAATTTGTGTACCACGTGTGGTGGTTATGTTGGTTGCGATTTGTGTACCACGTGTGGTGGTTTTGGTTCGGTCAACATATGGTTGTCCTGAGTTTGTATATGCAGGTTGTAAATTTATATTTGGGGAACTACATTATCCAAAAAAAAAATTTTAAATTTTTTCCAAATTTCCGACGGAATTGTGCATGTCCGTCGGCAATTTCCGACGGAAAATGGCCATTCCGTCGGAATTTTCCGACGGACATGCACCAACCAGTCGGAACATCCGGCAATTTGACGCCACGGAGATCCGGGACTGCCGGCGGAAGGGTCCGTCGGACCCCTCAAACTTCATCGGTGAGCTGTCGCCCGGCCGTCGGGAATATGGCCGGCGGAATAAACTTTCCGTTGGGAAGTGTCCGTCGGAAATGCGGGTTTACGGACCCTATTCCTACGGAACATGTCCGTCGGACTTTCCACCGGAAAATGTCTTTTCAGATGGGAAAAGGGTCATTTTCCGTCGGAGAATCCGCCGAAAAATGGCAGTTTTTTAGCAGTGAATAAAACCCCAAAAAAATCAACATCATCATAGCTATAGCTTATATATTTGAAAAAGTTTAAAATATCACTATGTGGATTCTATATAATAAGAGGTTGTTCATAACCTTTTAGGCTTATTTTACGGGTGTCTACATATACTAATCTATCTTCTTCAAAATAATGAAGTGGAATTTTTTAATCGTGGTAAGGCTATCCATGGACAGTTGCAGATCTAGACATTTAAGACAGGGGTGTCCATGTATTATCGTCATCACTAATATATACGATTCAAAAAAAAAAAAAGAAACCCTATAATACATAATATAGTTGTCTACTTTATATAGAGTATAGACATTTCGTCTTGCATTTTTTTTTACAAACGTTCTGTCTTATACTTCTACATTAGCAGAACTTGTTATGCAATAATAATATACACTACCTTTTTACTGAAAGAAAAATGATAGTCGACTACTTGTTTTTCTTTGTGATTCTTGATACATAAATTGTGCTAAAATTGTAAAATGTTACAATTACTAATCATATACTAAAGTCAATGGTTGCTTAATAAGTCATCAACATCAAATAATAAAAGCCCAAAAAAATCAAAATTAAGCAATGAAGTGAACATGCCGAAACATGAAATAAAACTACAAATAACTCAATAGAATTTTTTTTGTATATTTAATTTAATTTAATTTTTCTATCAAATTCCAACATCATCATAGCTATAGTTTTTATATTTAAAAAAATTTAAAATATCACCATGTGGATTGTGTATAATGAGAGGGTGTCCATAACTTTTTAGGCTTATTTTATAGGTATCCACAATTTGTCTTCTTCAAAATAACGCAATAGAATTTTTTATTGGGGTAGGGGTGTCCATGCATGGACACCCCTCTCCATCAAATAAATCTGCACGTGCCCATGGACAACCCATCCCATCAAGTAGATCTACGCATGCTAGTTCATTAAACTCAGAATAAGGGCATTTCTTTTCTTTAGAGCCACGCATGGACTTTCTATTTCTTGATGATGTTATCGATTCATCATCATCAAGTTGTCTTTCATAGTAGGCAATTGTAAGCTCCATATCATGAGCTCGCGCTACCAATTCTTGCAATGTTTTGGGCTTGTTCACTTACAAAGCATAAAGTATATCCCAATTCATCCCTTGGGCACACATCTCAATAGCTGAAGACTTAGATAAACGGTCTTTATACTTCAGAGAGAGAGCATGCTAACAATTAATGTAATCGATGACGGGCTCATCGTTACATTGCCTTGTGTTAGTCAACTCTATTATGCTAACTATGCGAATATGGTCTATAGAAGCGATTCAAGAAATCACTTTTCATTTGCCTCTAACTATCAATGAACTTAGAGGTAAGGCCTGTATACTAGTCAATGCAATTCTTTAAGGGATCACACGAACTGTTTTATCAATTGATCTCCTTCAGTGCCAACGTTACTGCAGGTTTTGATGAAGTACGCGATATGTTCTGTGGGGCTACCCTTGCCATCAAATTGTTGAAACTTAGGTGGTTAATAGCCATGAGACATATGAAGTGTATCGATCCTCTTTATATAAGGTTTCTTATAAAAAGTGAGTTTTATGAGAATCCCCTCCCAGATGAGCCTTCACCGCATCAGCTATCAAGTTTTGAATTTGTTCAACTGATATTGAGTTCAAGATTGAGTCGTTCTTTGATTTGTATTTATCATGAGACTCCTTGCTGTGATTAGACTCTTTGTTAGAATCTTCACAGCCTAAGCCTTTGCTCGAGGCTTGAAATGACTGCTTCCCCAGGTTCTTTTTTAAATCATCAATTTTCTAATTTTGACGCTTGATTTGAGCATCCTTTTCTTTACTCTCCTTAGAGAGTCTTTCTAGAGTTGCCTTCATGTTTTCCAATTCTTCCCTTAAGTTGATAGCCTCTATCACCATGACTGGCATGATCATAGTGCCAGAGGATTCGACTTCAACTTGTAAGAAAAGTGAATCCTTTGGAGGTGTTGGTGAAGAATCACTACTACCATAACCATTATCCTCCTCACCAAAAGGTTGGAAGATAGGATTGGTATGGGCTTGGAATACATCCAATCTACGAGGTAGGTCGTCCTCATATTAAAGACAGCAAGAGGTTTTAGCTTCAAATTAGGGAAATAACCAATTTGATTGACTCTATTAGCAGGCAAGTTAGAGCCAAATTTTTGAGTTTTATGTGACTGCAGAGTTAGAGTTACAATTTCTTGTTTTAGGGTGATGGAGGCAATAGCTTTAGTCATGCTCCTAGTCATCACTCTAGTGCTTCAAGTGACATATATAATACTAGCCTTTGTTGATCCTTCATATGTAGATCCGATAGTCTCCTTCAGATGTAGCATTCTGGGGAGCCATTTCTTCTTCAATAGAGTGTAGAACATGTTGGCTACAAGAAAGAGATGAGGGGCAAAGAAGTCCCACCGAGTGTGCCAACAATTTGTGAACACAAATTTCGAACCTAAAATAAATTATTAGACAATAAATTGAGAAATAAGTTTAATTTTGTATTTTGTAGTATGTGTAGGTGCAATCTCTAAATTGAATACAATGAAATAGTCTTCTGATTCGATCTCCTAATGACTTGTGCGATTCAAGGGCATGATTGCTTGATCTTGATCGATGCAGAGTCAGCTAAAGAACTCTGAAGTAGAATCTAATTTGAGGTTGTAGAAGATATTTAGCTACATGACCTTGATCCTTGTCGCTTAGTAGCTAGAGGGCGTCTATAGTATGAGCTCTGGAGATTGTAGGATACTGAATGCTAAGCTCTTGAGAATGAGAGGGGAATACCCCTATTTATAGGCTCCCAAGCTAGGATTTTGGGTTGGGCTTTAGGCCTAGACCGACATTTTAGTAATTATTCTCTTAATTTTAAATGAGAAATAATTACTATGTTTTGTATCATCAATGACACATGATCGCTTCTAAGTGGCCAGAATTTAATTTCATTTAAATTCAAATTAACGGGTCAACTGAAGTCCATTTTACACATGGCAGTTTCTAATTTGCCAAATAAAAATTATTTTATTTTACATGTGGCACCATATGATTTGTTAGCAACTTTTTACCTCCTATAATGCGTTCCTTAGTCGATGAAGATGCCATCTTAGCATTGCTTCATTTGTAGTCTAAGGAAGAAGTTCCACCCCTCAATCACACTCATTTGAATTCCTTACTCATAAGCTTAGAGAATTCTTTGCACAAAGATTCATGAGTAACACCAAGTATTGTATCATCAACATATGTTTGTATACGTAGGAAGCCTTTTTCATTTATTTTAATAAACAAGGTCTTGTCAATGTGTCCTCTTTTAAAATTTTTTCAAGCAAGAATTTGTGAATCATCTCATACCATGCTTTCAGAGCTTGTTTTAATCCTTATACGGTTTTATGTAACTTGAAAACATGATTAGGATATCCTAAGTTTTCAAATCTAGGTGATCGTTCAGCACAAACCTCTTCTCACAAATATCCATTTAAAAAAGCACATTTTCACATCCATTTGTTATAACTTGATGCCCAGAAAAGATGCAAATGCAAGTAGCATTCTAATAACCTCTAATCTATCTACTGGAGCAAAGGTTCCATCATAGTAAATTCATTTTTCTCAGTTATATCCTTGTTTTTAACGATGATAGCAGACTCATCTAGCATGTTGCTAAACATCCATTTGGTTCCAATAACTATATGGTTCTTAAGTCATGTGATTAGGGGACCAAATTTAGTTTCTTTTAAATAGGTTGAGTTCTTCTTGCATGGTTATGGTCAACTCAGGGTTTTCAAAAGCTTCCAGAGGGCTCTTGTGTTCTATTAGAGAAACAGTTACCAAGAAAACACATCGATTTCTAAGAGAAGAACAAGTCCTTACACCTGAGTTCATATCTAATGTGATGTTGTTCATAGGATGTTATGCAAGGAATTTGTAGCATCTTCTTGGTTCCTGAAGATTTCGATTAGTGCTTATTTCTTGCCATACCTCTCGTATTACTTCTTGCCTTGATTGAAAGTCCTTTGGTGTTTTCAACTTCAAGGGTCAAATGAGTAATTTCATATTGGTTTAAGGTATCTGAGATATACTCTAAGTAATTGCTTTGCTAGATTCAAATCTTTCTTCATCTTCACCATATCTACTAGGTTTGAGATCTTGGAAGGAGATTGAGCTATTGTTCCCATCATTGTTTTTAAAAATATCATATGGATGCTTTCTTTAACCACCTTAATTATCTTGTTGAGTACTATATATGCTTTGCTATGTTAGAGTATCAAACAAAGGTACCTTCATCACTTCTTGTATCAAATTTTCAAAGATTTTCTTTTCCATTGTTGGGAATGAAGCATTTGGAGCCAAATTCCTTGAAAATTGAAATCTTTGGCTTTTTTACTTTGAGGAGCTCATAAGGTATTTTCCTCATGATAGGTTTGATCATGCAGCTATTGTGAACATAAGTGGCAGCACTCATAGCTTCAGCCTAGAAGCACTTTAGAAGATCATGTTCACATAGCACTATTCTGGCTATGTCTTCCAAGGTATTGGTTTTCCTTTCAACTACCCCATTCTATCATAAAATTCTTAGTGATGAGAGGTTATGTGATACTCCCATTAGATCACAGAATTCAATAAATTCTGTTTTGAACTTAGTTCCATGATTATTTGGCACAACTTGAATTGACAATCCATGAGTAATCTGTGCCTATTTATAATACTTAACAAACATTTTAAAAGTATCTGGTTTATTTTTTAGGAAGAATACCTAAGTATATCTGGAATAATTATCAATAATAAGGAATACATATTCTGCCATCAAGGCATCTCAATCTTTTAAGACCATATAAATCCATATGTAATAATTGTCGTAATAGTTTTTAGGGGCTTAAATTAAGCTCTAACTTGTTACCTTTTACACGTGCACTGCAGATTTCATATTTATCATACTTATGCTCTCGAAGACCTTTTACCATATCATGCTTATATAATTTATCAATAATATGCATGCTAGAATGATGCAATCATCTACGCCATAACCATTAATCACTATTAATAGATTTAAAATATCTAAGGTTCTTAGAATTAATATGATTAAGGTTAATAGCATAAACATTTCCTACTGTAGATCCTGGCAGAGTAATATTTCCAGTTTTAAGGTTAGAGACATCACATTGAGCGGAATTAAAGGTAACTTTGTTCCCCTGATGACATAATTGAGAAATGCTAAGCAAATTGAATTTAAGACATAAACATTCTTAATTGAGTTAAAGGGAATTGTACCAGCTTTTTCAACTCCAGTGATTTTCCCATACTTTTGTCTCCAAATGTTACTTTGCCTTGATTAAATTCTTTAAATTCTAAAAACACTATAGCATCACTAGTTACGTGCCTTGAGCATCCGTTATTAAGGTACCATATATTAGTATTTGACTTGAAACATACCTATAAAGCAAGCATCAAACCTTTCTACTCCCTTTCACTGGAAATTTATGTACAGCATCTGTTATCATGTTAAAGGGCCTTATACGCTTAGGTACCCATACTTGAACAATCCTAGAACTATATTTAGTGTGATCCTTGGGATGTATAAAGTTTGTTTGTGGTCATTTCTGGCTAGATTTACTTTGGCATTACTTCCTCATCCTTCCACGATCGTAGTGTTTTTGATAAATGTTTTTAGTGTCCCTTAAAGTACTTCGACCTTCATGAGGATGTTTCACTTTAGCAAACAAGTTCTGATTTGATTTCTCTTGTCACTAGGATCATATTTAAGACCTTTTCTTTTAAAAAACACACTTTAAAATCGAAGTAATTTGTCTAAGTTTTCTTATCTCTTAGTGAGTATTAAAAGAGATTTTCATATATCCTGGCACTGAGTTTCCAACCTTTCAATCTCACCTTCAACTTCACAAGTCATCAGCCAAAAAGTTGGGTTAGAAAACATAACCATTTTCATTTTTCCACCCTTGCAATTCTTCCTTGAGAGTTTCAGCCTCTTTTTCAGAGCCATTCCACTTCTACTAGCTTTTGTCACAGAGTTCTAAAAACTATGTGCTTTCTTCCTTTGGAGACTTGTATTTTTTGTGATAATGATCACTTGCATCTTGTAAACTTTCCTTTCTATATTTTAAAAGAATGATTTCATCATTAAGGGACTTTATCTTAGAAAGACACTCTTCTTCAGCATTCACGTCGTCGATGATGATCTTAATCAAATCATCTCTAGACATTTTCGAAAAGAGAGATTTTACCTATTGAGTGGATGTGCTCTTATCTTCCTTGAGAACTAATCTACAGTACCCTAAGAGTTCATGTTTGTCTTCTTACTCCTTTATATTTTCCATAAAGCATAGGTTGTCAACATCTTCCTCTTCGTTATCACTACTACTAGAGTCACTATCATTCCACAGAATAATCATAGCCTTTTTGCCATTTCCCTCACATTTGTTCTTTTTAACTATCTTTTTTAACGACCGACAATCTTTCATCATGTGTCCTGTTTGGCCACAAGCAACGCAAACAGTTGTGTTAGTTTCAAGGTTCTAAGAGGAAAACTTTGTATCTTTGTTGTCATAGGAGGAAGATCTTTTCCCAAGATTCCCAAAGTTAAAATTCTTTTTTTGAATGATTACCTTTGTAATTTTACAAAGATTTTGGTCAAGACTGTCAAATTTTAATGTCCCCTCATTTCTTTAAAAGCACTTATTTGTTAAAAAAAGATAGATTGTTAGCACCATGGTATTGTTATAATCAAAAGAGTGCATCAATCTTGCTTAGGTAATGATCTTTGGGAATGACGCAAGTGGCCACAAGAATATGAGAGCAAATCCTTTTGAAGAAGTGGAGTTCAATACAGTGTAAGATCCCAAATCACCTTCCTATGTTAATTAGGTTCATAATTCACTTGTTAGTGGTGGATTATGTCAAATAAAGTTTCTCGCATAAGCTGCCCAGAATTTTCAATTTTATATGTTAACTTTAAGTTGCTCATTGGATGACCAAATAAGGCCCGAAATTATTATTTTATCTACGGTTAGATAGCTCTAGATGCATATTTTCCAACAAATTATAGCATCCCTTTAGATTTTAAGCATATTTTGAGTTATGAGGCAAAACCAAGCAAGGTCCCTGTAGGTTTGGATTTGCACGATTTTGGTCATGAGCTTAATTATGTCATCACATGGGTGACTAACGTGTTGAGCTTTCATAGGTAGTCACTGAACACCTCCACCAAGTTCTCATTTGAATATGTCCCCAAATTCCTGCATTAGGATAGTGGAGGATGCCATAAGCATGTACACATGTAGCAAATTTCAGCCTTGTATTTGGATAACTTATCACTAGCTAGAGGCTTTTGATTTCAATTTCCATGTGCTTAAATTGTTATTTGAATGTTATTGGCTAGACTGCATGCTTTACTCTCACCAGTGCATACCAACCCCATAGGTGCTTCATTTCTATTATCTTATTTTTTTAGCTTAGGGAAGGGGCATTACTTTTGGTGGCTATAAATTAGCCTCTTTGTATTCACTTGCGGATTAGACTGGAATTGAGAATTAATTAGAGGAAGTTAGAATGTTTTTTTCCTCCTAAAAATAAATCTCGCTCTTTATTTTAAATGCTTGTGATTTGGATGGTGATTAAGCTAGTCCACTGAGTTAATTCTTAGTGCTTTGCTTTAGAGAATGAATTGGTGGACTATTAGGTGAAGTAATGGCTTGAGCCTTTATCTTAGTCATACTGTTTTATTTACTTTTCTCCCATGTTAAAAATCCACAAAAAAAATTAACTATTTTTCTTTTATTACTCAAGGATTAGCTTGGTTCAAGGGCTTTCACTTGGGTGTTGATAGATGGTTGTTGAAGGTTGATCACTCTTAGGATTAAGAGCCCCCATTCCACTTCAAATTGGTATCATGCATTGATTTCCCACTTTCCTGTATCAATCAACCCTTCATAGTCCACCAACAACTATAAAAAAATAAGCCCAAATAAATTCCCAACCCAAGCACAATCCTAAACTTCATAATAAAAGCCTTCACAAAAGCCTCAAAAAACCGTTCGGACAAAGCCTACCATAGACTACCCCCAGTCAAGCCAACAGTCCCTGGGAGTTGTATTTTCTCTTTCAACTTTCCTTTTTTTCCATAGCATAGAAGATATGGCCTTACTTGAACGTCCAGCTTAAGTAAGGAAGCTTACAAAGCATATGGCACAGGTGAAGAAGGCCATGAAAGAACGAACTTATTTTGAAGGTAGTTTGGACCCAAACAACTACTTTAAATGGGTGTAAGCCCTTCAAGGTTACCTTAGGGCAAGAGGTTTTTCAAATGAAGAGAGTTTTATGGTAGCCACCTAAAACTACAAGGTGTTGCCCTTTATTGGCTTCAATGCCTTAGGAGTGAAAGAGCTCCTGAGGGAAAGCACAGAATCAAGGCTTGGAGTGGCTTAAGTGATATGTATATGTGAGATCCTATAAGATTTACTCATTAAAAAAGGAACTCTTAGAGGAAAAAGCCATTGTTGTTCAACAAAAGATGAAAGCTCAAGAGGAAAAGTCTATTTTGGCCCAAGAGGAGATGCACCTATTTTGGGTTTTGATGCAATAAGGGATGAGGAAACTTGGACATTGGTAAGAGCTCTCTTAAAGCTCCCAATCCAGATCTACCTCAATAAATACAAAGATGGAAGAAACCATGGAAGTTCAAAATTAAGCTCAAGTTAATTATACCATAGAGGCCTAAGTTCATGTCTATAAAGTTAAGGCTATAGAGGTTTTTCAATGGAAATTGAAGCAAAAGACAGAGAAAATTGGATCCCATAACTTAGAAGTGGTGGGAATTAGATTTGGATCAAATCTTACTTGCCAACAAGGCAGTTAACACAAATGCAACCAAACATGCACAAAATTCATAGAACTACAAAAGTCGAAAGAAAAAAACATATAAGTGAGGTTCATATGGTTAATAAAAAATCAAGGAGTATTTCCCCTACTTTATTACTAGAGCAATTCTCCTCAATCCTCGGCTGCAATCTCGAGGGGGGGCCTCTAGCATGATAGTTCCATAAGATCACCACAGTGGGGCAATTTAAAATGTAAAGGAAGGAACAATGTACTCCATGAGTACCGTGGCATTCCATGCTGAGGGGGAGGCTTGGTAAAGTAGCCCTCTAGCTATCCTTCTAAGCTTCCCAAATATAAATGGGGCTATCTTGGCCACACTGGGGGTAAAGTAGATGAAGAGTTATCCCATTCCAGGAAGAGCATCATTATGGCATTTCCTGCACTAACTCCTGAACTCTTTGAGGACTCACTTTTAGAGAATGATAGGATTGGCTTTTCTACGGGCTCAACCGAGGCATTGCCTCTAACATACATACAGGGAGCTTTTGAACCCTACGCTCAGGAGTGCGCTCCAAGAAGCAACTACATCTGAGCTAGATGCTTTAAAGAACACCACACACATACGACGGTGACGTTGTACAACTCCCTAAAAGTCTATATAGGAGCATTAGAAGAAGAAGTTAAGTATGTAGCTTGAGAATAAAAAAGCAAAATAGCATATCTCATGCACGTTATAAAGCCGAAAAGTGATGATCCCTACTAATTACTGGATAGTCTTCCACAGTTTGTAGGCCTTCTTCATTATAAAGAAACTTTCAGCTTCCTTGTCCCTACATTACATATGAAATGATCACAAGACAAAAGTAACAAGAGAAACTAAGGAACTAGAAAGGAAACACCATACCTTTCCCAAGATTGGGGAGCATGACGCATCTCCAGGAGCTCGTCATCCTCTATATCATCGAGCTCAACTTCCTACTCGGTGTTAGAAGCATCACTATAATTCATTCAGGCTTACTTGCTCCTATAAGCGAGACACAAGAGGGTGAGTACAAGTTATATATGATAAGAGCATATAATTCTCAATGTGAACCAAACTTACAAGAGGAATGATAGGACCCATCAAATGGGTCATGATAAATTCTAAATAGTCATCCTTGATGGCTGAACCCTAGTAAGACACTTCTTTTGTCAAGGGACACATCTCCTCCAAATTTAAGGTAGCCAAAACTATGGTGGTTGAAAGAGGATCCACTTGAACAAAGTGAATTGGCATGTCCAATAGAACTTGTATAGTCTCCCTATCTCCTAGGGCCGAGGAAGAGTACCCTTTGGTGAGAAAACACCCAAGCCCTCTTAGTAGTAGCTACGATGCTTCTGTCTAGGTCTAAGGGTCCCAAGTCACCTGCAAATCAACAATGATGATAAATAAAAAAAAATAATAATGGGAATCAGAGACAAAGACAAAGAAAAGAGAGTTCTTTTTACATCGTCGGGCGTTTTAAAGTTCAAGCGAGCCCTAAAGAGGTCAGCATCCTTCAAGTGACCTGATCCATATGCCTTGATGAAATCATTGATCCTATCAAAATTGCACACCCTTAAAACAAATAAATACAAAGTAAATAAGAAAATATGACCAAGCCTGAAAAGGATGCATAACACTCTACTCTCCATCATGGTAAAAATGTGATTGTGACAAGGCTCAGTGTACATCATGTTGTGAGTATAAAACTAGTTACTTGGCATCAAACTCTTAATTTTGTAGTCATCTCACCACAAACGGTCATGTCCACCACATCTACAGGGTCTTACCTAAGGCAAGTTGATCATCTAGCCATCTAAAAGCACCAGAATTAACCAAACATCTAATGAGCTTAGATAGCAAGAATTACCTTAATTTGAATTCTTACAAGCATGACTTAGGCAAAAATGGAGGCTTTTTGGGAGAGAGCGTCAAAGGATAAGAAATGAAGCAGCAATCATGAAATGACTTTTGATGCCCATTTTTGTGGCAAAACCCAATGGCTGCCAATTCAATTCCATCGCCTTATCACTAGGTACCAACTTCTATGAACAATCGGGGGACTGCAAGTATGTGCCTCTCTACCTGCCCACACGTATGCCAATGTAACTATTAACCATATAGCACATCTTCCATGTTTTTGCTGCCTGTATGCAAATATCTGCAAATTAGTATTCTCACTCGCACCCGTTTCACTTGTTCCAATCAGATTGGAAGACCCAAGGTGGGCTCAATAGCCCCAAAATTCTCCGCCTTTATCTTTTTTACTATTGGACTGAAAGACCGGGTGCAAGTTCAATAGCTCTGAAATTCTCTACCACAATTCTCTTTGACCTAATCCCATTCTCATATCACATTTACATTAATGCCTAAATGCTTTAGCTAGACAGATTGTTTACATTTTATCATCATCATTTGCATTCATTCCTAGACTGTCTCCCTAAATAAATTATTCGCATATACTCACATAACATTTGCATCTATGCCTAAATGTTTTGACTAAATAGGTTCTTTGTATACATTTTAGCATTATTACTTGCCTTGATTCTTGATCACTCTCACTAAAAAGGTGTTTTGGACATACTTTCACATCACATTTGCATTCATTCCAATATGCTTTGGCAAAATGGATTATTTATATATGCCCTTGCTTGACGTCTATATCTAGTCCTAAATACATTGGCTAAATAGGATGATTGCATAGATCCTCCGTGATATAACGTCCTTTGCCTTTCAGCCTACTTGGCCTCAGCCAAAGTAGGGGCGTGTGTAAACACCTTAAGGTGTCCTCAGACTCAAGCCAACTGCACAGTGCATGACATATGCATGGCAACCCAATAACAATACTGTTTTTCATCATAGATGGAAAAACAATGCATTCCTGAGATCTTTGCAGCTAGTTCCTACATAAAATAATTATAACAATTATTTTAAAAACATTTTCTCAGTCGCTTCCCCCTAAAACATGTTTTTAGTGGAAGTTGCAAGTATGGAGGCTCGAACCTAAAATCATGTCATTACAATAGCATGGGATATACTAATGAAATGGCGCATTGCTTTCGAATCAAAATCCCCAAGTCAAAGCTTTTGACTCAGAGTAAGCCCAAGCCCAAGCCCAAGCCCAGGCCCAGTGCCAATGGCACTCGGCTTGGTCTACTATAAGGAAAATCCATAAGGTAATTTTTTTCCTACCACCTATACCTAAAGACACTAAAAAGGACCCAGCGGTACTGCTCAAGTGGCAATGGGATGTCACTAACCCCTAGTAGCAGGCCTGCTAGCCCCTAGTGGCAGGTCATCGTTCCTGCTATTTCTTAGGCTTCTTTCTATTCTTTGTCAGAGAGATTAACCTAACTCTAGGCAATATTCTTTGCTAAAGTAAAGGCATTTTCTCTAACAAATTCCTTTCTAGTCCATCTTTTTCTCTCTATAATGACCAATCTCTCAAACTGATTTTGGACTGGTATTCCTAACACTAACAAAGGTTGGATCTTTAGTTTTTTCTAAAATAGAGTTTCCTTCACCCTTACAGTTCCACTAAATAAAACTATAATCATAGTACCCCATACCAAACAAGCCATCACCCCCTATAGTTGCAAATCTAAAACTTGTTGGTTTCTTAGGGGTCAACCTTCTTTTCCACAGTGGAAAAAATTTGGTTTAAGTCACCACAAATGAAGCAAGGTAAATGATAGTGGGTCTCCAAGTTTCATATCATCTCATAAGTTTTGTGTTTAAGAGTTTTTTCAACCCACTAATATATACAGATGAATCTCCAGTTTTCTTCCACACCAAGTCCTTCCAAATTCCACATCAATGTGATTGAATAAGGTAGATTAAAAAGCAACCTTTGTCACATTTTGTCATAATAGAGTTAATCCTTCTGACCTACCTTTACTGTAAACATAAACTCCTTTAAAATGCCCTAATCGAATTAAAGCCATCTCTATATACATCAAGCCCTGGGACAACTGAGACAAGTAATACTCATTATTGTGGGCGGCGTTGCACACCAACCTCTACCAAAGAGGTGACAATTGAACTAGCTATTGCTTCTGGGCCTCTGCTGAGTGAAAGAAGGTCCATCATCTATTTTCTTGATGAATGTCCACAGTCAAGTTTAGTTCTAGCAAAACTTGCACCATCACCAAAACAACTATGACCCCCAAACTTTCGAGCTGAGTTGTGAAAAATTCTTCTTTTTAGAGGAAATCAAGTTTGTCTTTACACCAATAAGGCCAAGTAGGACTATGCTACCATCACGACAGGAGTATTCTAATTAAGAAAAGACATGATTGACCTCAAGAGTGTTCTAAAGCCCAATATGATCGTCCATCCTTAACCAATAGAAAACTGCACTCTCATGATTTATTCTTAAGAAGGTGACTACTGACCCAATTATAATGATATTACTTTCTATCAAACGTCCTTTTAACTTTCTTTTAGTGTTTTGGTTTAGGGAGTTCAATGATTATGTTTTTGAATGGATCATCCAACATCCTCAACAAGTCTAAGTTAGGGAATAAATACTTCTTTTATTGAAGCTCTTTTAACACCCTTTCTTGCTTTTTGTCCTGGACTATCTGAGATCCCCGCCGATTTGCTGGTTGAATTACAAATGAATCTCTTTATTTAAGTTGTTGAAAACTTAACATGTTTCTTATACTATCCTTTGTCTTCCTTTGATTTAGATGAGGAAGAAGTATTAGTACTATGATTTACTGTGCATTGTCTCTATGTTGTGAGCCTTTGTCACCCACTACTAGAAGGTTTTAGACTTGCTTACATGCTAGACATAAAGCAAGTCCCATTCCATGCTTTGAACGCACATCCCAAATGACAGAAGTTTTAAACAAATGATATTTACCCTCAAGACTAAGTATCTTAAACAATTCAAGTAATTAAGAACTGGTTCATTCTTCTACCACTTGGCATTCATTAGCTGTAGACGTCAAAATTGTGTCTCAAAACTTAGAGCAACTGCATACTTACATATCGTGTGCATTTTCGCCTGGCGATGATAAATGTCTAACTCACTAAGGGAAAAACAACAGCATACTTGAATTCCTAAGAGCTCATTAACATATAAAAATATTTTCTTGTGGCAAAAAAATTCTATATAAGTATTAAAACTCTCATGTAACACCCCCAATCCCTAAGCACCTCATTAGTGATAATTAATTAATTCACTAATGACTCACACAACATAAGACTAGTGATTCGAAGCATTACTGTCGCCCAAAGGCAGACAAGGCTAAGTTTTCAATGATAAGTGAAAACTAATGGTTTACCTTAATCGACTAGAAAATACTAATAGTTAGGTTCAATTTACATCTCAAGTCACCTTCACGTTACATAAACGACCTCGCAATACCCAAAATGCAGCTTAAACTTGCTGCTTGACATATGTCATGCCCTATATTCTTACATCTAAAGTATATACATGTACTAAAGCTTCTTAAGGGTTCGATAACCCACCATTAGTAGGCAAATGTCACTGTGAGCTTTTGTACAGCACTTAATCGCAAGTGCACATAAAGACCATCGCTCCTTGCTTCCATCTTATTTGATTTGAAGAGAAGACAATTGTACACTAATGCCTTTTTTGAATCCCAAAAAAAAAAAAAAAATACTTTTGAAGAATAAGCCAAGCCCAGTATGCCTACCTCCTTACTATAAAATAAAGCTTTACCAATTGTTTTGATTAAGCGTGAGCTTTTATACAGTACTGGAGACTCTTGAATTACTTAATTTCATTTTATTAACATCAACATTATTATTATAACTATTACATCTTACAAATTCAAAAACTTTAAAAATGTTTGTAAAAATGGCCAAAAAGGTTAAGGTTTGAGTAAAATGCTAGCATGGGGTTCTAACTCAAGGCCTTATGCATGAGTGAGTGGGAAAGTTATCAAAGGGGTGGCACATAGCAGCAATTACATCTCTTATGAATAAAGTTTATAAGGTAGAAAGCTGGGGGTGATGGCATGAGTGTGCTACCACTAGGCCCTAGTGATAAGTTTTGCCAGCCTAACAGCATTTGTTCGGTTCCAACAAGTGCTATTGGGAACTATTGTGCTCCCTACTACAAACTCTCCACATGTTTGAATTATCTATGGATCGAATTAGGCTAATGAAGGGCTAACAATTGCAATTAAGTTTGACTGATCAATTAATATCATTTCTACCCCCATTTGATGAAATTTGATTGGACAGAATAAAATGGTTTTGTCTTTTATGAAGCGAGGTACTTTTCTTAGCTTGCTTCCTTACTATCACTCTAAAAGGGACCCATTCCTCCTCATTTCATTCATCTACAACCTTGATCTTTCACCAATATAAAACTCTACACATTTCTCTCTTCTTTACAATTAGTTCATTTTTATTAGTCCTAACTAGTTTTTAATTAATAGAATCCTACCCAATTCTCTCATCAACCTATTTCAGATTTCAACTTACACTAGCCTTCATCCTAACTCATTTGGGATTTAGAAGAAGTGAACGGCATCGTTGCTTTGCCAAACTGCTCGAATAGAGGTATATCCTTAGGATCATTAATTTAAGAAGAAATCTTATTTATTGCTTTATTTCATTTCTTGTTCTTCACAAGAATGCTTCACTTTGATCCTTTATGAATCCTTGATTTTATACTTAGTGCATGTTAAAAACTATGCTAATAATACAAGTGATAACTAAATTCATTGCTTTCTTATACCTTTTGTTTCACTTTAAATGAGTTGTATAAATAAGCAATCACCGAAAACATTTTCTTAATATATAACTGATTAGTAAGATAATGACCTCATGAAAATCTCTCTTACATGGAATAGAAAAATTAAAGATTGCATACATTCATTTTTCTAGTAGAGCTCACTATGAAGCAAGGAACCTAATAAGGGTTATCACGGCTCATTAGGTCATATGTTCATTACCGAATCCGATCCCATGGTTTGTAGCCATGTAATCACTTTGTGATCTGTGTTTGAGATAATAGGAATTGTAATATTACAAAAATGTTTGTCCTTCTTGAAAATCAAATGCAATGTCCCATAATTGTCCCTTCTATTTAAGAATTTGTTTGACAAAAAGAACCTGCCTTTTCTTCAAGATTAGGGTTTAGACATTGCTTATAATATGTGATAGAGAGCCTTAACCAAGCCTTAAATTCACATTGCACATGACCTTTAAGACTCAACAATATTGAAGAGCACCCGATGTACGTCTCAAAAGGAAAGTTGGTGCAAGAATGGTTAGTTAACCCCAGCCCTACTTGCGATCTCACTATCGACAATGCTTTCATTACTTATATCATATTATATAATACAAAGGGTGATACAGAACATGTTAAGGAACTATAGCTCCCATTTTCTCCCAACCATTAATGGATTTCAAGTCTAAGTCCATTCACCTAGTCAAAGGATATTCCCTTGAGAGTTTGGATAAATTGCCTTACTAATCGATCTCCCTCCATGCCAACATCACATCAGTATATATTTCAATGAAGACTGTGATCTGCTGCTTAGGGTAACCCTTTTCCATCAAATTGATTAAATTTAGCATGCTACTATCCATATGACTTACAAAAGGCCTCAATTCTCTTTGTATAATATTTTGTTTACATTTAGCTTTTACAAGAACCTAGCCTTAGTTAATTCTTAGGCATGCTTACTATTGAGCTTTGAATTTGCTTTATATATAGAGCCTTGGTTAGAGGTTTCAAATGAATGCTTTTACAGTTTCGTCATCATACGAGCAATCTGCTCACTTCAATGCATAATGTGCAAGTCCTTTTCTTTGCTCTCATTAGCAAGTCCAAGCATCATGGCCTCCATGCTAACTAGGTCTTACTGTATGTCAATTACTAATATCATCATGACCAGCATAATGATGGTGTTGGAAGACTTAATAAGACTATTACATTGATCAAAGTCTTGTAATAAATGTTGTATAAATCCTAGATATATTTTTTATTGAAATAAATATATTTATATAATTTTTATTTGTCATGCGTAATGTTATCATAAATGCTTAGTATATAAATAATTTATTATTGAAGACTTATGAAATTGAAGCTAAATTCATAATTAAATACATGTATGTTATCAATGGCCACACACTAATAAGAACCAAGGAATTGGCTACATTGTTTGTTCGTTTTTTCCAGAAGGAAACTAGTCACACAGTTAAAGAAACAATAATAAAAATAAGGGAAAAAGCACACAATCCATCCATATAAACAAGGGGGAGTTTTGCGGTTCAAAAAAATACTTTTGATTTAACTCCAAGCTACTTTGCATTTTGGTTCAGTTGGTCTATCAATACTAAAGCCCACAAATTGCATGGCCATGTCAGTTTGGGTTTTTAATTTTTTGGATCTTTATTAATTTTGTTTCATACTGCAGCTTTTGAATTGCTTTAGTTTTACTCTCTTCTTATTAACAATGATTATCTTGACTTAGTGGCTTCTAAAGTGAGCAATGTACAAAGTATAGTTTGCCCTTTGAGGGGGGGAAGAGGTTAAAAAGAGTGAAGGAATAGAGTAATTGTGTTTTGGCACTCGGAATATTGGGATACTTAAGGGTTTAGTTAAGATCTTACATAGATATAGGATTAGCATTGCTTGGGTTTAAAAAAATAAGTAAGTTAGGGCAAAATTATTGGAGATTAATGGGTACAAGTTATGGTATTCAGGGCACAATGGACTTAGAAATGGGTTGGCATTCCAATAGACAAAGAATTGACTAATCAAGTTGTCGAGGTGAACCATAAAAATGAGAATGCCTATTAAATTAGTGGTGGGTTTAGAGGTATGTCACGTGGTTTGTGTTTATGCACCCCAAGCAGGCTTAGAGGATGAAACTAAGAGAAAACTTAGGCAGGATTTGAATGATATTATTCACAGTATTCTAAGCGAAAGGCTTTTCATAGGAAGAGAATTTAGTGGCCACATAGGAGCGTAAAAAGAACAGTACGATATAAAACACAATAGGTGTGGGTATGGTGATAGAAATGAGAGAGGGACTGCCATTTGATGTTTTGTAATTGAATATGAGTTAATGGTCACAAACTTACATTTTAAAAAAAAGTGAAGAACATTTAGTGATGTTTAAGAATCATATGGAAAAAAAAGAACGTATATTGGCTTCTTTCTACTCAAACTGACTGATAGAACTATCTGTAGCGATTACAAAGTGATATCAATTCAATGTCAGGTGACACTTTGCAAATTATTGGTTTTGGAGGTCGAAACCAAGAAATGAAATATGAGGAGTAATGTTAGCAATCTTATAATTAGATAGTGGAATCTAACTACTGATAATGTGATTAAGTCATCCAAGAAGATCAAAGCTGAAGGCCTCTGGGAACAAGAAGGGGGATTTAGGCATAATGTGGGAGGCGATGGCACAATGTAGTGAGGTTGAGCTGAAGAAGTCCTCAGAGTATCGAGAGGGGCTGTACTAAAATTAAGAGAGCTTGGTGGTGGAAGGATGAAGCCAAGGAGAAAGTCAAGAAAAAAAAAAAAAGAGGCTTACATTGTTGTAAGGCATACCATATCAAAGAAGGAAAAGGAGGCTAACAAGCCTAAGTATAAGATGGCCAACAAGGAATTGAAGAAAGCAATCACACTGGCAAAGAACAAAGTTTGTGAAAGTTCTATCAATGACTAAAGACTAAGGGGGAAGAAAGATGTATTCAAGCTTACAAGAGCAAAAGAAAGAGAAATGAGGGATCTCACAAATAAAGATGTATCAAGGACGATGACAGTAAGCTCCTAGCAAAGGAAACTGAAACAAAGAAGAGATAGTAAAGCTACTACTACAAACTTTTTAACGGCTAGAACACTTGGATTTTGACAAGTCATCTCAATGTGATGTGACTATGTGACTTATATGATATTATGAGTTTTGATTTTAAGGCACATTTGCTACAATATAAAAGGGTAATGGGATCTTGTTTATGAATTGCTTCAACCCTCTTTGCATGCCAAATTGTTTACAATGGACTTCCTCAACAAGAAGGGTAGGTAAATTACCACTACAGATGCCTAAAGATAGCATCTTATTTCTTCATTGTCCAATGATGAAAATTATACCTCAACTTGTGCACTTGGGAGCCCAGCAAAGTAACCCTTGAATTCCAGTCTAAAAGGCTAATAGAGCCCAAAAAGTCCAAATAGGGTAAAATCGACAGTGCTCAGCATCCAGTTGAGATCCACTCTAGGGAGCATAAAATTATTAGGTCTAAATATCAATATTTTTCATTGAATGATCCTTCCAATTACATACTATCCACCAAAATTCGATAAGTAATAGAAAAGATATAAGTCAAATATTTAGGTTTATGCTGAAATGACACCTGTTTAATTTTTTCTGTATATCTTGTACCACACTTCTCCAAAATTATGAAATTAGTTTCATTAAAAACTAGATGCAATATGCTTTCAGGGGAAAAAAGAATCACTCAAAACAGAGATGGGAAGTGAAAGTTATGGCTAAAACAAATTTCATCCCCCCTCTCCAAGCCCTCTTCTACCTAAACAAGATTAACTAAATAAAATTCTAGGCTGATTAGTTTACTGACACTAATTAGTGGAATCCTAGCTAAATTAGCGTACCTATTTAGATTAACTTAATGACACTAGAATTATGTTTCCTTCTCTACACCGATTTGGACTTTCTCCTCAACTACTATAAGGCCACCTCTAGGGGTAGAGGCATAAAAAAAATTAGCATAAATCAAGAGGCAACAGTTAATTGGCAATAAAAAATTTCCATAAGCTAGAGGATCACATCAAATTGGCCTCGAAATACATCAAAAAAATTAGAGAGAGGAGAACGTCAAAATTTATGAGAGAAATACTCCACATATTGGAGGCATTGTGTGTGTGTGTGTGTGTGTGTGTGTGTGTGTGTGTGTGTGTGTGTGTGTGTGTGAGAGAGAGAGAGAGAGAGAGAGAGAGGGAGAAGTGGGTCACCCATTATTCAGGCACAATGCGCGTGAATTTTACACCTCATTCTATCTAGATTTAGCTTAAACAATTGGTAAGTTAGGTTATTTATTTGTGTTTTGTTAGTGTCATACGTAATAAAGAAAATTGCACAAATGGAGAAAATTCGTGTAAAACATGCTAAAAGTTAGGCATGTTAACCTAAAAAACCCTTGGAGGATGACCCAGAATAACCATGAAGCAAGACTGGGTCAACAAGCATAAAAATTGTGGGAGAAATAAGGAGGAAAAACACTGCATTAATTTGGCATGGGCTACCAATGCCAAGTGGCAAGGGCTGCCGGTGCTAGGTGGCACGGGGTGCTCATACCAAATGGCACGGTTGTACCAAATCCTGTTTTCAATCCATTTCTATGTAGAATTCTAGAAAATTGGCATGGGGTATGCGTGCCATGTGCCATGTGCCATGACCATGTCACCTGCTATACTGCCTAGCTTCTGTTGTTGGCTTCCAGAGGTTTGGCACGGTCTGCCCATACCACATGGCACCGCCATGCGAAACCTATTACATCGGAATCTATTTAGAGCCCCTTCCCCCATTTGTGTAGTTATCTTATTTTCAGATTTTAGGAATAGGGCTTGGCTAGTGTTTAGGGGAGATTAGTGTAGATCTAGTTTCATGTTGTAGTCAGATTTCAAGAGTAATGAAGTTTTGATGCAATTAGCTTTCTTCTCTCTCTTTTATCTTCATTTTCATTCAAGTTCTTGCTTTCTTGAGTTTGATTTACTAGTTAATATCCAAATTTTACATGCTTTTGTTTATTGATGGAGTGCAATTAGTGTCTTCCTTTCCTAATCATCGTTCCATTCTCTTATCTATTCTTAATCTTTCATTCTGTTTTTTTCAAGAAAATGCAACTTTCAAACTCTTTCTCTCTCCTCCATCTTAGGGTTTGATAATCCACTATTACAAGTTGAAGTTTTTGGCTCTCATTAGGTTAGATTAGGAGTAGTTGAGTTAGATTAGTGAGAATAAATGGAGAATCCACCTCCCATCATCACCCACTTACTCCATCAATGAAGGCCAACCTCCAATGTTAGATTTTCAAGGTTTTGAGGTACTCCCATTTTCTCTCTTCTTTTAGTTATTCAATTTCATGGTTTCTTAGCTAGTTAGATGTTTTTCTAGTTAGTGTTAGTTAATATGATGTTTTTGTTGATTTTGTTAATTATGTGTTATTTTAGCTTAGTTTAATTGATCGTGTTTAGATTAGGATTAGTGAGTAATTAGTTAATTAATGCTTTCCCTAGGTTAGGCTTGGGGTCGAAAATAACTAGTGACTTGATTTCCACACTGTCCCAGAGGACGATAAATTTCCACCCTCACTCCCCCGTTAAAAAACTACATTTAACAATTGGCGACGTTGTTGAGGACGATAGCGCGAAATTAACTCACTTCTTGTAAATATGGCCCCCTTTAGTTCATTGTACACTCGTATAATCTCTTTTATTGTTTCTTTATTTTCTTCTTTTGAGTTATAGAATAGCTACTTATTTAGATGAAATAGAAAAACGGCAAAAAATTGGATAGTGTGAAAAATCCAAAAAAATTGAAAAAATTGAAAAACCAAAAAGTTATAGCTTATTGGATGTTAATGATGGGCTTGGGAATTTTGAAGAAACAAATGGGGTTCATGTTGAGCCCAACTCCGTTAAACTTGATGAGTCCATTCGCGAAAGAGTGAAACCCGACCCACCACGCTCATTAAGGGATCACTCTTATCCTCTCTGAGCTTTCCCACAATCATATTTTGACCTCCCGCCTATCCCTAAGGACGTAACATTTGAGCTTAATCTGGATTATATTGATATGCTTCGTAAATTTACAGGCTTTAAGGATCCTTATTTGTTTATTTGTGAGTTCGATGTGCATTAATTCACATGCCTAGGGTATCAATTGATGTTATGAGGATGAAATTCTTTCCATTTGCTCTCAAAGAGGATGCTAAAAGGTGGATGTATGGTCTTAAGGTTGGTTCTATTAAATTTTAGGATTCTTTTGTTGATATCTTCCTTAAGAGATACTTTCCCACTAGCAAAACCATTAGACTAAGGAATGAAATCCTCTCTTTTGTCCAACTCGAACATGATCCTTTTTCAAATTATATGAATAGGTTCAAGGAGTTGCTCACTAAGTGCCCTCACCATAGTTTAGCGAAATGGAATTTGTACCAAATAACTTATGAGGGCTTGGATGTGAGTACTAAACAATGGTTGAATCTATTTGTGGGGGAGAATTTCTTTGTAAGAAAGCTAATGATGCTTGGGAATGTCTTGAGGATTTAAGTGATAAGACATATGAGTGACAGACAATTAGGGAAGCCCCTAGTATTGCATCTAAGATTTTTATAGATAATGAGGGCAACCTACCTAATGACTTTGTTGCTTTAGAGGATACTACACTTCATTGTGAGCATCAACTTGAAGTTCCTTTTCTTCAACCACCACAACCTCATGATTACATTCATTCCTTGTGTTCTTATAATTTTCTCGTAGACTACAATGTTAGTTCATACTCTTACCCTTTTAATCAAATGTCTTTTGAGGGCGTGAGTGATCCTCCATTGCATCCCCTAATAATTAACCCTCATATTAAGACTAGGGATGCTCTTAGAGGTGATATGGTTTTCGATGTGCACCATTTCTTTTAGCCCTCTTGAGAGATAATGATGAGAGTGAGAAACTAGTTATTAAGGATAGTTGTGGTCTTGAGCATGACATGATTGTGGGTTCCAAAGATATTTTTATTGAGGAGGAGTATTCACTTGAGGAGACTCCTTTGGAGGAGCCTTGTGTTGACGAATATATTGAGGTCACACCTTCTTATATGGAGCTTATTGGTGCAACCCCCATTGAGTTCCCTCCTAAGAACATCCCAACTCCTAGTCTCTTATCCCCTTATACTCCATCATCTCACTTTTTAGAGATCCCTCAATATCCACCCTCCCAAGTCCCAAACTAGCATGATTTATGCCCCTAATTTAGATCGGACTCGTGAGCTTGATGTGGCCACAGGGCTTGAGGATTGGGTAGAGGATTGAGGATTCATACCTAGTTTGCGCATTCAAGCTTCCTGTGAGACTTCTAGGCCCTTATTCTCTACATTGAGTGATGTTAGGCATGTGTGTAACTCCTATGACTGGGCCCAGAGCTTTGATAAGCTTAAGAGAGCTCTCATGTATATTCCGGTGACATGCTTTCTTTGGAACATCCTCCTTTTTACTAAGGGTTTTAACTTTTTTGAGGATTGTTCAAGTTTATTTGATAAGTTGTTATGAGCTTTGGTAGGGATTGATAAAAGTGGCAACTTAGTGATTTGATAGAGTGGCTGATGCTCCTTGAGCCTCTCGTACCACATCGTAATGAGGCATAGTTTAGGTGTACTCAGCGCCTAACCTGGTATAATTGTTCTAACTCTCCTCTCTTTTGCTTTTTCTTTTCTTCATTTTTTCCACACATAGTTGTGGATATATAGGATTGTGGTTGTATGGGTGATCAATTTTGAGGTGAATTTTGGGATCTGTTAAGCCGAGATGGCTATGATCACCCATGTTTAATTTGTTTATTTTGTTTTATGTGTGTTGGTGTAATAGCCGGGAATTTTTAATGTCAAGCTAACAGCTTAAATTAAAAATTTTGTGAGTTTTGTTTTATTTTATTAGCTAAAATTAGGCCAATATTTGTATGTCTATTAAAATGAATAATTTTATAATACTTTGTTTCGAATTTTCGTAACTTGGAAGGTATGTGAATTTGTAAAATTATGAAACAATCGAGTGTTAAGCCGCATGAGATCAACGAAATTGACTGGGCTCGATTTTAGGTCTAGGTAACTAGTGACATTGAATTAGTATAATGAAACAAATAAATAAATAAATAAAGTAAAAAGGAGCTAAAGCCCCTGCGTCTCATGAGCAGGAGCAACAGGGAGAGCTTTTGCTCCTTAGCTTCTCCACGACCCAACCTAGAGAGAGAGAGAGAGAGAGAGCGCGAGCTGCAGACTAGTTAGCGACGAGGCACGACGGTGGTCGGCCGATCCGTGGCATCTCCATTGGTGGGCTCGGGCCAGGTGTAATATAAGGCAGGACCCGAGAGCTAGGGATTGAAACCCTCGGTACCACTACCTCTGTGACCTACATACCACCACCACCACCACTACTGGCATCTAGCTTGAAGGCCAGGAGAGCGAGAGGAGGAAGCAGCAGCAGCAGCAGCTCATCTTCATGAGGTGGGTTTTTCTCTATTGTTGCTTCCAAGGGTTGTTAGTTGACTTCATGTCCATGAGAATTCCGTCAAGTTTTATTAAATAATTTTTGAATTGCTCCCACTTAGTTATTTGCATGCCTTACTGCCATGGTTATCCCCCTTGGTGCCCAACAACTATTTGAAGAAATGCGTGACTGAACTGAGAATCTGGGCAGAGGCATCCTGTAAGTGGCCTTTGGGCTAGAGATTGGCCATGCAACCCATAAATCGGGTCCTTAAGCTTGGGATCGAAGGGTGTGGTTCTTGATTCCTAAATTATTACTAATTTGTAAAGTTTTTATCATTTCGTTCAATAAATTATATTGCATGTAGAGTTAGAATTTGAATGATTGAGAATAATGGTAATAGCGGGGCTGTTTGAGTTAATTGGAATGATTTAGGATTAAAATTGAGTGGGTTTTAAGGATTCTTGTGGTTGGTGCTATGAGGAGAGAGTTCGGGTTGCATGATAAACCAACGAAATTATGAAGTGTATTGCTGTGTTCGATGCTTGATGATGTGTTTATCTTCGTTAATTGCCCAAAACCTACTTGAACATGTTGCCTAGTTGAATCCTTCTTGTTATTAGCTTTTGGTTCATAGTTGCTTTATTTTCACTTTGAGAAGAAGCGGGAGGATGGGAGCTTCTTGAATGATTCAAGTACACGATTCGGAAACGAAATGGGTCCTTGAATTAAGTAGTGGCCTAACGCCATCCCGCTTAACTCTAACTAGACTTTCTTGCCCTATTTGGTCATGGCTTAGGGTCTTAGTTCATTGGTGTACCTTGAATTGAGACTGTTGAGTAGGTTCACTGAATAGTTCAACTGAATCCTACAGATGGACGAATCATCAACTAAAAAGTTAAAACCGTAAACCTTAAGTCAACTAGGCGTCATATCATAGTCCTAAGCTCGTTTTTGAATAGCTCGCATAGTACAAATTTGAAAGGAGTTTAATTAACTCGAGGCGTGGAGCTATTAAGCAGAACCATTTTGCCGGGTTCTCTTACGTAAAACCATCTATGAGTAAACGGCAGGCTGAAATTTCTGAAATGAATCGCAAGTTTCTTTTTATGTGAAAGCGGAAATTGTTTCAATGAGAATACGATTACAAGTTGCTCCTATTAAGCTAAATGTCTTTAAGCGTCATTCTTATAGCTTGAAACGAATTTAGCAAACCCGAAGCGTGTGACTGATTTATAGAACCAAACTGCTAAACTTCTTTTAAGTGGGACTACTTATGAGTAAGTTGCAAACTAGTGGTTTCTAAAATGAGTTTTAATATTCCTTTCCTTGAAAGGTGAATGCTTGCTTAGTTATTAACTCATTTACTAGCATACTCTACTGAAATGAGTGGCTATATGCTTGTTATAAGTCGATTTGAGTTTATTAAGGAATTTTAGGCTTTCTTGAAAATGGAAATGGCATTGTTGTAATGCAATGAGAACTTCCATACAAAACGTGTTGAAAAAAAGATGCATCTAAAATGCTTTGGGCTAAGAGGATAGTGCTAGTGAATTCCTAGGAAGCAGCCCAGAAGTCCGAACCTTGGAGGACCTTGACGAGAGTGAGACGTAAGTTTAGGGAGCATACCCGGTAAGCAGGAACCCTAGTTCCTAGGGAGTAGACCCAGAAGTGGGAACCCTAGAGGACTCTAATAAGGCTGGAACAGAAGTTTAGGGAGTAGAATTGTATGCGGGAACCATAATTCCTAGGAGTAGACCCATAAGTGGAAACCCTAAAAGATCCTGACGAGGGTAAATGTCCACTGATTATAAGAGGCCTTGGGGTTATCATGAAATCTGAGTGACGATGTCATCTGAACGAGCACAAATATGTGAATTCAATGCCCCGAAAAATGATTTCTGAACTATAAGCAAGTGCAAACATTTGCAATAGCGTATGCACTTTTTAAAAGAGCCATGTTGGATTCCAAATGACTTATTTGTGAATAATGACTATTTTTATAAGCGATTACTTTCATTTAAGTCAAGGTACTAGCCTTCTTATAGGTTAACCTCATTTTCTTACGAAAAGAAACCCCGTTTGTGACTCGAACTGAACTCCTTGACGTTAAGTGCTTATATGAGAACTTAACAACCTACTGTTCTCAATGCATGAATTATAGCTTAAGGCAACTTGCTGTTGAGTTATTTCTGCCTGTTGTGTCATGTAAAACAAGTGTAATATATGTGATTCTCACCATTAAGTTGTAAGAGTCATATTGATGAATATAGAAGACCTTATATTCAAGTATTGGGTCTAATTGCTAAGGAGTAGACCGAATACTTGGTCATTTCTGCCTATTATATAGGAACCCTAGATGCTATTTGTATTCTAAGGATTATAGAAGTATTGATGAATATGGAAGACCTTATATGTTTATTATGTGATATTAAATATCAAATTGTGCGTGACTGCTACTTAAAAGTATTGTGTGCAACTGTTTTGTTTTCTTGGGGTTGAGAATCACTCACTGAGCGCATGGTAGCTCATCCCCTCTCTTTTTTCCTTTTTCCCAGGTTCTTGATGTGATAGGTGGAAGTCGGCTCATGTAAGCTGAGTCAAAACCACTCTGTTACTTTAGATAATGAGTTATGTACGTAGATCATAAGTTAAATGATGTAACGCAATGTATTCATCAGCTCTTGGATATATATAGTTCATGTAATTCAGATTGACTAGTTATCACTCTGTATGGCTAAGTAAGCCAACAATCTGAGTAGTCGGTCGTTTGGTTCTGTTGTTCTTATTTATTTTTGGAGATGTAAACCCCGGTGCTCTGGATGCATGATCTGTTGAGCTATACTTTTATATTTTTCTCTTATTAAACTTCATACTTGGTGTACTTCAGGCGTGTGGCCCCTAGAGTAGTGTTCTCCGATGTGTAGTCGCCGAGCTGGTTGGATAAATATTTTATGCATTATTAATTGCAGGGACCTAACGTAAGGCTTTAAGCCTAGGTTATGGTCAGTTTTTAGGCGGAACTCTGTCAGTTTGCTCCAAAATTTTAGAAATCAATAACGTCCCTAACCCTAGGGTATCAGGGAGTTATAGTTTGTTGGTGATATGTTTTGTTTTGTGAATATTTGTTGATGTTGTTTAGTTTTGCGCTTGTTAGTGCTGTCATAGGTTTGTATATGCTTGTGAATTTGTGTTTGGATTTGTGGTTAGATTTTTTATTTACTTGCTTTTTAGTGTCTTAGTTCCCAGACATTATGGAGCTTTGGTGTGGGGATGAGGTGCCCATTTGCATATATTTTTCGAAACTTTTGAAAAAATTCAAAAGTATTTTTCTTTTTCTTCAGGGATTTGTGTGCTTTCTTAGGCGATTGTGATCCTGTGTTGCTAGGACATTGAGTTATACGTAAATAGACTTTACATGATGAGATGTCTAGTTGAGGATGTAGATTCAATTTTTGATAATAACCCCATCTCATATGTGTGATTTATGCCTACCTTGTTCACTTTACTGTCAATTCTTTAGGTTGCATTGTTAAGTTGGCATGTGAACTTTTTATTTATTGAAGTTTCTTTTTTATACTCTTGAAAAATTCGAAAAAACAAAGAAAAAAAAGGAAAAAATCTAAAAAATTGAATAAAAACCTGGGCACCAATGTTCAAGGCCACCATCTTTATTTCATATTTATACTTGGCTTGAATATGTGCTATTTTACTTGACTACACATCTATTTTGGGCAATGAAATAAGTGTTTTGCACATTCGAATAAAATCCCTTTTTAAGAAAGGCCCGAATATTTGTAAGTCAAGTGGGTTTAGGGTGTATGCATTATCATTCTTGAGAAAAAAAAAAAGAAACAATGAAAAAAATGAAGCAAAGAAGGCAATTAGGCAACGAAACTGAGATCGTGTCTATGTTAGCAACTTCATTTATAAGGATTGATGCACATTAACATATGCACCAAGGTGTACATATCATTGCATATTGTGTGTGGGGTGAAAATTGAATGTCGGAATGCATCTTGTGACTAGATTATCTTTTGATTATACATTCTATTTGTATATAATTTGGTGACTTGGTTACTAGGCTGATATAATTGCCTAGATTGTGTTCACAAATTCCCCACGTATGATCATGTTTTGAAAAAACCAAAAAGATTTTTCTTTGTGTGTGAAAAGATTTTTGGTGGGTATTTCACTTGAAACTCTCAGGAGACTTTACTCGTCCACTCGAAAAACCGAGGGGTTTAAAGGACTTGTTGTATATGCTAAATGCAACCGTGGTTCCTGTGACAGTGAGTTAGGATTTTCCTTTTCTCATTTTCCATTTCTTTTTAATTTTTTTAGTTTGTTTTGCTCGAGGATTAGCAAAGTCTTGGTGTAGGAGTATCTGTTCAGGCAAGATGTGCATGAATTTTACACCTCATTCTACCTGGATTTAGCTCAAATAATTAGTAAATTAGGTTCTTTAGTTGTGTTTTGTTCGTTTTGTGGGTAATAAAGAAAACTATGCAAATGGCAGATAATTCGTGCAAAGTATGCCAAACGTTAGGCACGCTACCCCTAAAAAACATTGGAGGATAACCCGAGATAACCATGAACCAAGGCCAGGATAACAAGCATAAAAATTGTGGGAGAAACAAGGAAGAAAAATACTGCAGAAATTTGGCATGAGCTGCCCGTGCCAAGTGGCGAGGCGGTGCCAAATCCTGTTTTTGCTCGATTTCTGTGCAAAATTTCAGAAACTTGGCATGGGGTGCCCGTACTATATGGCATGACCGTGCCACCCACTGTCCTACCCTGCTTTTATAGTTGGTTTCGAGAGGTTTGGCACAGTTTGCCCATGCCACTCAGCATGACTGCCAAATCTGCTACGACGAGATCTGTTTAAAGCCCCCTACCTAATTGTGTAATTATCTTATTTTTAGGTTTTATGAATAAGGCTTAGCTAATGTTCAGGAGAGACTAGTGTAGATTTAGTTTCATTTTATAGCTACATTTCAAGAGTAATGAAGTTTTTATGCAATTAGCTTTCTTTCTCTCTCTTTTATCTTCATTTTTATTCAAGTTCTTATGTTGATAAGTTTGATTTACTAATTTAATGCCCAAATTTACATGCTTTTGTTTATCGATGGAGTGCAATTACTGTCTCTCTTTTCTAATCGTCTTTTATTCTCTTATCTATTCTTAATCTCTCATTTTCTTTCTTCAAGAATGCAACTTTCAAACTCTCTCTCTCCTCCATCGTACAGTTTGATAATCCACTTTTATAGGTTGAAGTTTTTGGCTCTCAATGGGTTAAATTAGAAGTAGTTGAGTTAGATTAGTGAGAATAAGTGGAGAATCCACCTCCACTCATCACCCACTTGCTCCAACAATAGAGCCCAGCCTCCAGTGTTTGGATTTTCAATATTTTGAGGTCCTCCCCCTTTTCTCTCTTCTTTTAATTAGTAAATTTCATGTTTTCTTAGTAAGTCAGATGTTTTGGTAGTTATTGTTAGTTAATATGATGTTTTTGCTAATTTTGTTAAATATGCTTTGTTTTAGTTTTGTTTAATTAATCATATTTAGATTAGGATTAGTGAATAATTAGTTAATCAATCATGCTTCGTGTCATTTGTAGCTTTCCCTAGGTTAGCATTGGGGCCAAAAATAAATAGTTACTTGATTTCCACACCGTCCCAAAGGACGAGAAATTTCCATCTTTACTTCCCTTTCAAAAAAAACTACATCAACACCCATTTAAAAGGCGTCACTCTGCTAGGTTCCTAGATAAATCAGGTGAGTTATCCTAAGGGCAAAAACTCTATCATCCCCTACTCTTCTAGTGTTTTTCTTTTTTATGATTTTTTTATCTTACATTATTAAAGATGTAATCTTCAGGTAGTTCCCAATCTACTGCAGCTACAATTCTATTTTTTGGGTTTTGTGTTGGACTAAAGTTTGTACCTTTTACATGATTTAATATGATAAATACTAATATATTTCATGATACTCAGGATGGTCTCCACACTAGGATTGCTCGGGGCCCTCTCTAAAACCCTTTTAAAGCAACATTAATTTTTCACTTCGATGTCCCTTCAGTTGTCCCTATAGGTATGATTTACTTCAAAGGGTAATATAGTTTGTAAGTTTTCCCTAAAACTCACTAGTGATTCTATTAGTTAAAGTTTGACACTTTTTTCTTTGTTATTTCATCTGCTACCTCCTTCTGCATTGCTAAATTTGGGAGGGCAGATTCCAACATTGGTGGTGAAATTTACCCAAACCAGAATAAGGGTTCAGAACTGGTCCAAGAACCCATCGGGGCTCCTAGATTAGACTTATAACCACATTCTGGCAAGGTTGGGGATACCGACATGGCCTGAATCAAAAAATTGGATATGGCTTTGCCCAGGAAACCCGGCCACCTTCCCGGAAACAGGGCCTTGGCCCTAACCAAGGAACCTGGCCGAGTTCCCTAGTCAAGGTTAAGGCCCAATTTCCAGAAAGGTTGCAGCCCCAGTATGCCTGCTTTTGCAAAAAAAATGTAAATAAAAAATTAATTCTGCTACTAAAAAAACCAAAGTACCTAGCACACGAGTCTGACCATTCGTGGGGGCTCACACCGCCGAGGATGTGGATCCTTACGTCGGTGACTCCACTGGGGATGTTTTTTAAAGAGGGTGAGATTTGAACTTCAATATGGAAAATTATCTTAATTGTACTTTCACTAGGCATGCTTGCACAATAAGGTGATGCCAATTGGGGATCAATAGTGTCTCTAGGCCAAGACCCGTTATTACCTCTCAGGGTAGTAGCTGGTCATTCAGTGAGTCCACTAGATTTTCAACTGAGCAGGCATTTGCTTCACCCACTCATGACATACTTTCCTAGTCCCCACGAGAAAGTAACTGAAATGTTTCAGTTTTACCATGCACCCCATGGATGGTGCACGAAGTGTTTAAGTCGTGAGAGCATTGTTCTAAACCTTACCTAAAACCCCTGTAATATGGAACTCTTGTTTAGGTTAGAACTCTCATGCATGATTGGAATGCAAGATATCCTTGTATGGTTTAACTTTGTTAGCCCAAAGGAATGTACATTGATACTGTGAGTCCTAGGAGAACCCATATTAAGGAAAATTGAGTCTATGAACTAGATTAGGAATTAAAGTGACTTTTTGGGCCAATTGAATCATGATGACCCAAAATCCAAAAAGGTTCTGATTCTAATTTACATTGTCTATTTTGGCCCCAAAAAACAAATAAAGTAGGTAGACCTGGCGAGGTTTTTTAGGAAAAAAAAGGGCAAAAGAATGAAGGTGAATTTGGCAGTCTGTGTCTAAGAATATAACTGACTCCATATTAGGCGCAATAGAACCCGATCGAGATCCATTAGTGTTTAGTAATAAAGTTTATTAGGTTGAATACGTAATGTTTATTGAAGAGTCAGAATCAGGGTGTAAGCTTTTGGCCTGGTTAGAACCCCACGAGGATCCAATTATGAGGTCCAGTCAAGTCCATGTCCCTTAAGGTCTGCATTTATGGCAAAAGACGGTATTCTGAGATCTCAATGTTAGAATTAGGTCCATAAATCAGCATAGTTTGTTTAGAGGCTTAGCACATCAGTTGTAGGATATTTAAGGCCAAAGAGTCATACATCATTAGGCCTCATTACGCATAGTCCATGAGTCCATCTAGGCCCAAAGTTCATAATACGACCCATTAGACCTTTAGAGAACTAGCCCATTCTAGGTTGCATCAAATCCTGTTTCATATTCATAATGCATAAGCCCAATCACGACCCAGATATCTTACCCATTGATAGCCCGCAAGCGTACGGTGGCATTGTAGCAAATCAAGGTCAATCTCACAGAGACTAGGTTGATCTATTGGGCTATATTCCCTCAAGATATGTTAAGCGAATCCAAACTTCAGATCGATAAAAATACGAAGATAAGGAAACAACTACAACTAATTCAAGATGAAATGAACATCCAAGATTATGCTCCACCACATGATAAATCATTCAAGTGCATTGCAAATCGATCAATCTAAGCCAACTCAGTTTAAAGAATAATAATCAAAGTATCACTGCTCTCTTTCAAGTTATAGTGAAATGCCTAGAATTAATCAATCCCCTACTTCCGTGGCTTTCAATCAATCTAGACTCCTTAAGGAAAAGGCTTATCACACATGCCATCTTAAATGGCAAATCTTTCTCAAGAATTCACACATTCAAGTCTGATTTTACTTTTCTAATGCCAAGCTTTACCTTTCAGTACTTCACCCAACATCCAAAATCAAGCAAGAAGATGGCCAATCAACATGCTAGTAAATCAAAACTCTAAAATCATATTAACATGAAATCAACATAAACTGAACGATTGAAGTGCAAATACTTAAAGCAAATTCATCAATTGGTTCACAAGATCCTAGATCTGAAAATCTGCTATACAACAACAACAACAACAACTCCCAGCATGGGTTCCGCTTTGGCGGGGTCTGGGGAGATCCAGCTGTAAGCAACCTTAGCCCTACCGGCATTCCTACCCGTAGAGAGGCTGATTCCAAGGGACCCATAAAGAGGGTTTTGTGAAAATATTTTATACAAGAAAGATTTTATGGAAACATTTAAAGGGAAAGCATTTTATAGAAGAAAGATTCTATAGTAGGGGTTGATTGAGATATATTAAAAAGATTAACTGCTGAAACTATGAGATAAAAGGATAATATATTAGAGGAAGGTTATGTACCTGAACAACTAGCGGTAAGCAAACATGAACTCTCCTCAGAAGACAGTACAACCTGCATACAAACATAGCAAACGAAAAAAAAAAAACCGCGACCAGTACTAAACCACAGCGCAATCTAAGATCTTAATCCTATCCCACCACAACTTCCTATCCTGAGCCAAGTCCTCCGTTAAACCAACAACTTTCAAGTCCTCTCTAATCACCTCGTCCAAGCTCTTCTTTGGTCGTCCCCTCCCTTTTTTGCCTTCGGGGATGTTGATCCTCTCACATCTCCTCACTGGAGCGTCCACACTCCTCCTTTTCACATGACCAAACCATCAGAGTCTTGTTTCTCTCATCTTATCTTCGATGGGAGCTACTTTAACTAAGTTCCTGATAACTCCATTTCTAATCCTGTCTATCCTCGTATAGCCACACATCCACCTTATCATCCTCATCTCTGCTACCGTCAGCCTTTGAACTTGCATCTTTTTTAGAGGCCAACATTCCGATTCATAAAGAACAGCCGGTCTAACTACCATGCGATAGACTTTGCCTTTCAATCCAAGGGGCACCCTCTTGTCACACAGCACACCTGATGCATACTTCCATTTTTGCTAGCCTACTTTTATTCGCTGGTTAATATCTTCGTTAACATCCCCATTCTGCTGAATGATTGAGCCTAGATACCTAAACTTATCGACCTTAGGTATCGGCCTCCCATCCAGGGTGACTTCTCCCCCCGCATCTACCCTTCCACTGAAACAGCAATGAAGGTACTCCGTCTTCGATCTACTTACTCTAAAACATCTAGATTCTAGAGTATGCCTCCATCACTCCAACCTGTCATTAACTCCTTGTCTGGTCTCATCAATAAGAACAATGTCATCTGCAAAAAGCGTACTCTAAGGTAACCCATCTTGAATCCCTCTTGTAAGTTCATTCATAACTAGAGTGAAAAGAAAAGGGCTCAAGGCGGAACCCTGATGCAGGCCCATACCAATGAAGAAGTCATTAGTGACCCCTCCTGGTGTCCTAACACTCGTCCTACCTCCCTCGTACATATCCTTAATAACTCGGATATACAAGGGTAGCACTCCTTTCTCCTCCAAGCATCTCCATAACACTTCACGCGGAACTCTATCATAAGCTTTTTCCAGGTCAATGAACACCATGTGGAGATCCACCTTTCTATCTCTATACAAACCCATGAGTTTTCTAAGGAGGTAAATCGCCTCTATGGTCAACCTGCCTGGTATAAAACTAAATTGGTTCTCTGAAATCGAAACATCCTTCCGCAACCTTCTCTCAATCACCTTTTCCTATAACTTCATAGTGTGACTGAGCAACTTTATACCCCTAAAATTATTATAATCGTGAATATCACCTTTGTTCTTGTACAAAGGGATTACTGTACTAGAACCCATTCTTCGGGCATCTTAGCGGTCCTAAAAACAACATTGAAAAGTTCCGTTAGCCACTCTAATCCTTTCTCTCCCAAACACTTCCACACGTCCACCGGTATTTGATCTGGACCCTCTGCCTTCCCATTAGGCATCTTCCTCAAGGCCTCTTTAATCTCGTCCTTGCTGATATGACCACACTCTTGCGGATCCATTCTCCTCTCACCACACTCCCGTTCCCTGCTTCAGGAATCTTCTATCCCTTCACCATTGAAGAGATTGGAAAAGTTTCTTTGCCATCTCTCCTTGATTTCTGCATCCTCAAATAACACCTTATCATTTTCATCCTTGATGCACCTCACAACACCTAAATCCCTTATTCTTCTTTCCCTAGCCTTTGCCAGCTTAAAGATTTCCTTCTCCCCTTCTTTGGTCTCCAGTCTATGATATAACCTATCATAAGCCATGCTCTTAGCTACCGCAACAGCTTTCTTGGCTACCTTCTTAACGACCTTATATCTAGCTCTACTAATATCTCTCTCTCCATTCCCTCTACTGCTCATGAAATCAGCAAATGCCTCTTTTTCCTCCCTGACTTTCTCCTTTACCTCCTCGTTCCACCACCACGCACCCTTCATTTTGTTACCACCCCTTCTAGAAGTACCTAGGACTTCTTTAGCCGACCTTCGAATACAATCTGCCATCGCCTTTCACATTGTATCTGCAACCTCTACCCGCATCCAAGCTCCTTCTTCAGTAATCCTCTCTGATAATAACATGGCGTTCTCCTTTGTGAGCATCCACCACTTAATTCTAGGGTCCCCGACTCTCCTTTTCTTCCACTTTGAACATTTGAACTCTACATCCAGCACTAGCAACCTATGCTGAGTTCCCAGATACTCACTAGGAATCACCTTACAGTCCTTGCAAAACCTCCGACTATCCGCCCTCGTCAAGAAGTAATCAATCTGAGTCTTCAAGGAGCCACTCTTAAAGGTCACCAAGTGGTCCTCCTTCTTCTTGAAAAAGGAGTTTACCACCAATAGTTCATAGGCCACTGTAAAATCCAGCACAGAAACTCCTCCGTTATTTCTCTCCCCAAAACCGAGACCCCCGTGGGCCGTATCGTACCCTTCTGAGTCAACCCCAATATGGCCATCAAAGTCTCCTCCTATGAAAAGTCTCTCGCTCCGAGGCATCTCCAGGATGACCATGTCCAAATCCTCCCAAAATAGCTTCTTAATATCGCCCGACAGACCTATTTGGGGAGCATAAACACTGACCACATTTATGAATTCTGAACCCACCAAAACCTTAATGGCCATAATTCGGTCACTTTTACGCCTCATTTCAACAACAAAGTCTACCAATTCCTTCTCAACCAAAATGCCAACTCCATTCCTCGCCTTGATAGACCCCAAATACTATAATTTGTATCCATTGACTTCTCTAACTTTGGCCCCCACTCACTTCGTCTCTTGAACACATGCGATATTAATCCGACGCCTATGCAACGACTTAACTAATTTTATAGAGTTACCCATAAGCGACCCAATATTCCAAGATGTTATGCGCATAGTCCGAGACCCTCCACCCCTCCTACCCCCATTTTCCCCCGAAGGACTGGCTGAAACTACCACATTGCTCTCCACTAGCTAACAACAGTAAAAAAATACTAATAACAACAACACAAAAAATATTAGTAATAAAATTGCCAAGAGACTAGCCAAAAATATTAAATAACGATGGCAAAAAAAGCAGCAAGGGCAATAACTAATAATGAAGCAGAAGCTAAAGTGCTTGGGGGGAACTCTTCCAGAAAACTTGGAAAAAGTAGGAACTATATAGAAAAGGAACTAATTAGAGCAAAATTAAAACACAAGCAAGCCACCAAATTCACAGCCCTCCACCTGCAACCTTGGTTAACCCTTCGAAACCACTAATCACTACCACTGATACTGGCACAGAGCAAATTGAGACAGAAACACTTAGCAAAACAATCCTAAAGGTAATAATAAAAACAGAGTTGCTACTAATAATTACCAAAGATAATGCACAATGCTAGAGACGACTATAATAATAAAATACTAATATGAGCGTAAGAGATAACAACAATAATAATACTAATAATAATGGTGATGATAAAATAACACTAGCAATGCAGTAATTAAAAAAAAAAACAGAGTTGCTACTAACAAAGATTACACTGATGTACGAGCTTTCACAAAAAGCAAGTGATAATAAAAATAATAATTCTAATATAACAGTGATAATAAAATAAAATTAGCAATACAGTAATAAATTATCTAAATAGTAATAATAATAATAATAATGCTAATAATAATAATTACACTACCACCCTAATGAAAGAGAATAGTAATAGGATAGTCTAAATGTAATAAAATAAAAGACGTAAATCGTATACAGCATCAGTAAGCAGCGAAAAGCACCAAAAGCAAACCAAGAATCAGGCCTACTATAACGTGATTAAATTAAAAATCTAACTACTTGAAATGATAAATCTAAAGAGAAAAGAGAAGAGAAAAGAGAAGAGTTTGCTATGCGTGCTTGAATCTTTCGATTGCAGAACCCGATCCTGCTTCTTTATGAATCTTCTTCTTCAACTTGCTCCCCCTCACTCTAAAATGAAGTCTAAATCTAACTAGATGCTGAAAGAATGATGGATCCCCCCTTTAAGCAGCTGAGCATGCCTATATATAGCAGCCCCTCTTCATTCTCAGCCACAAAGGTCGAGGAAAACGAACAAACAACAATTACACAGCTCACCATGGTCTGTGGGGGACACCACGGCTCTACCGTGGTCTTGGCTGGAACCGGTTTTCTGCTTTTCTCTTACTCCATGGGCGTAGCATCACATAGGTATCCGTGGGGGAGGTCAAAATACATCCAATGAGGGTCAAATGTCAGGTCAAAATGGCTTGAAATCCTGCAAAACACATCAAACAACCATGCCCAACCATAAAATGGGGAAAATAGTATAAACTATAACATAAAGCACATAATTTTTCCTAAAAATGGAGAAAAATGACCCTAAAATAATATATACATTAAGCACTTGTCAAACTCTCCCATTCTTAAACTGTTGCTTGTCCTCAAGCAAACACTAAATAACACCGACAAAGGAAGATGCATCTAGGACTCAGAACATGACAACCTTCTAAAATTAGGTAAGTCACAGCATATCACAAGCAAGAATAGCAAGCAATGGCAACCCGAAGTAGTGCGCAAAACTTTTCAAAATTAGAAAGAGGAGAAGGTTTTCTAAGAAGTATAAGACCACAAGCTCGATATCAAACTCGATCACCCCCAAAGAACCATAAAGCATGTCATGCAAGCACATGAAATTGAGTAGAGTCCAATAGATTGGTAGAACCTCACTTTCGGAAATGTGGAACACTCCCACTCATGCGTTTGAAATATGGCATAGGTTCACTCAAGACTCATTCGAAAGATGCACTCTACCATATTCTTGACAAGACTCTCAAATTCTCCACTACTAGAAATGCAATGTACACAAGACAATCAAGAGGACTTTATGTGGGTTGTAATGCGGGCTAGAAGAGTTAAAGGAAATGAGTGGACAAATGTATTTGGGATAATGTGGAGCTACTTAACTAAGTAACTAGGGAGCAACCACCAAAATACCAAGAAGCCCTGAAGTTCACCAACACTCCAAACCTCAAAATACAATGATCATATCCCAATCAATTAAGTAGGAAATGAGTTGACAAAGAAGATATACTATCTACTTACATATCCAATGCCATTTTTTACAACATAACTTTTTTTTTTCCTTTTTCTTCAACTTTTTCTTCTTTTGTTTCTTTTTGTTTTTGTTTTTTGGGACATGATGCGAAAACTACAATTATTGAAAGGCATAGGATCATTAACTACCAACTCACAACCGAATATATATATATATATATATATATATATATATACAAGCCAAATAAGAGGGAACCAATTCCAAATGCTCAATATCATCAATCCCTCAACAAACCAACATACCAAAGTCACCTTAAACTTAATTATCCTCAAAACCACGCACTATATAGATGAAGTGATGTTCCATAGACTTGGCTTAAAGGTAGGAATATGTATTTGGGCAAAGGCCAATATGAAGGGATCACAACAAAGAAAGATATAAGCTCAAAAGGGCTAGCAAAGGGAATAAACATGTAATATGAGGGCAGACTATTTAGCTATGTGGCTAAAATGATCAAAAAAAGAAATGCCTCTTGCATATCATCAACTATGCACATGCTAATGTAGTTTTGAACAAGTATCTAGGCAAGTTCAAGAGATGCAACATGCAAAAGTCACACATATGAAAGAAATATTAGACTAAATATAATGAATTAGTCCAAATAAGGCTCAAAATCTCACGGGACATCTACCAAATCGCATTAAGCTCATAAAATAACTCCAAACATTAGTGCTAAAGACTCCAAGGAATAACAAAGTTCTCAATTAAGACAATGGTCAAAATAAGAAATATTTACAAAACCTTCACAAATTTTAGCACCAAAAGGGATTATGCATCAAAAGTTACTCAAGCTCATGAAAGCTATCATGCCTAGCAAAAGCATCATTGGAGGTTACCCACAGCATCCCTGTATGCAATCCTATATGCAAACCTAAAAGTCAACTAAATACAACATATAAACAATAAGAAACCCAAAACTATATGCTCTAACATGTCTACAAACTAATAACTGAAATAGAAAACATAGAAACTACCCTTCTCCCATGCTTAGATAAAGCATTATTATTCAGAGGAAAGAAATGTAGAAGAAGGCAAACAAAAGAAAACAATCTCATCAGGTTAGGTCCAGAGTGCACCTAAGCTAAGCAGCCTCACAATAATCGAGGCACATGGGGCATCAGTCACACCAGCATATCTTCAAGACATGACCCACCAAATTAGCTTCCGTCAAATCATGTAGAAGCTTATCGAACGCCACCACATGGGATTCGTAAGCATGGCAGTAAGAGAGCATGAAAATAATCACAGCAAAGAAACTTAGTGCTGTCTTCAACAAAGCAAAAGCCACAGAAAAATCAAAAGAGAAAGCAAAGAAAGTGTTCCACATGATTTTTATAGGCGTATCCACGAGGTATATGCAATGCGGGACAAAAGAGGCATCATACCCAAAAAAGTATACTAGGGAAAGAAAATTATCAACATTTCCCCCAAGCATATTAAACATTTTAACCTCATGGCCCAAGTCAACATTAGCACCAAAAATTATAGGATTACTAATGGACTCATCAATGTTACGCTCGGGGGAAGGAGAGGGTAATGAACAAATAGGAGAAATGTGGAAATGATCAAGGGGATTAGGGAGAACATTATCATCAAAACCAACGCTAGGACACCAGTCAGGCACCAACACATCACGTGGCCCCTCCAAGGGAGTCTCGACTAGATCATACACCCTATCAAAAGTATCTTCTGACTCAAAACTTGCATCAACGACACTAGACCTAACAACAACCCTAAAAGGCTCACCTAGCCCGAGCCCTGTGCACTGAGCTAAAGCAAAGGATGAATCATGTAAGGTCAAGGCAACTTCAATATTGTCCTAAGGTGACACAAAGTCAAGTTCTGCATAGCATGCATAATAAGGACATGAATTAGCTTCATGGTCAGAAGAATTACACAACTCACACCAAAAAGGGGCATAATAAGACCTAACATAGAATGCACAAGGATCAGAAAATGAATATCTAGAAACACGACTAGCTATCTCAAACTCAAATGAATCCCAACCGATCCACTCAAGCAAATAACATGCATCATCAATATTTTTAGCATGAAAACCCCAAAACTCTAAAAGAGCTCGGGTTTTACTATTCGCACCCTCATTAACAATGGCCAAAATTTCCCATTTACACACACAATAACCACATTGCGCAAGAAAGACATTTAATGCTTAAAATACCTCCAAAATAATTCACGCTCGAATTGGGGGAAATGAAAAATTACTATTGTTGCAATTTTTCTTTCAACTTTTTTAATTTTCAATTTCAAGGAAAAACGAAATGCTCAGTTAAACCTATCAGTAAAAACCTAATGTTCGATGCCAGTCTCTAGCAATGGTGCTAAAAACTTGATAGGCCTGCAAGTACACGGTAGCGTTGTAGCAAACCAAGGTCGATCCCACAGAAACTAGGTTGATCTATTGGGTTATATTCCCTTAAGATACGCTAAGCGAATCCAAACTTTAGATTGATAAAAATACGAAGATAAGGAAACAACTATAACTAATTCAAGTTGAAATAACCTCCAAGATTATGCTCCACCACATGATAAATCATTCAAGTGCATTGCACGTCGATCAATCTAAGTCAACTCAATTTAAAGAATGAAAATCAAAGTATCACTACTCTTTTTCAAGTTATAGTGAAATGCCTAGAATTAACCAATGCCCTACTTTCATGACTTTTAATCAATCTAGACTCCTTAAGGAAAAGGCTTATCACGCATGCCCTCTCGAATGGCAAATCTTTCTCAAGAATTCACACATTCAAGTTCGATTTTAGTTTTCCAATGCCAAGCTTCACCATTCAGTACTTCACCCAACATCCAAAATTAAGCAAGAAGATGGCCAATCAACTTGCTCGCAAATCAAAACTCTAAAATCAAATTAAACATGAAATCAACATAAATTGAACGATTGAAGTGCAAATACTCAAAGTAAACTCATCAATTGGTTCATAAAATCCCAGATCTGAAAATCTACTATAACGTATTAAATTAAACATTTAACTACTCTAAAATGATAAATCTACAGAGAAAAGAGAAGAGAAGGGAGAAGAGTTTGCTCAGCTAAAATGCGTGCCTGAATCTTTCGATTATAGAGCCTGATCCCACTTCCGCGCGAATCTTCTTCTTCAACTTGCTCTCCCACACTCTAAAATGAAGTCTAAATGTAACTAGATGGTGAAAGAATGGTGGATCCTCCCTTCAAGCAGTCGAGTATGTCTATATATAGCAGCCCCTTTTCATTCTCAGCCACAAAAGCCGAGGAAAACGAAAAGGCAACAATTACACAGCTCTCCATGGTCTGTGGGGGGCACCATGATCCGACCATGGTCTTGGATGAAACCAGTTTTCTGCTCTTCTCTTGCTCCACAGGCGTAGCATCACATGGGCGTCCGTGGGAGAGGTCAAAATACATCCAATAAGGGCCACATGCCAGGTCAAAATGGCCTAAAATCTTGCAAAACACATCAAGCATACCATACCCCAGCGTAAAATGAGAAAAAGAGTATAAACTATAACAGAAAGCACATAATTTTCCCTAAGAATGGAGGAAAATGACCATAAAATAATATATACATTAAGCACTTATCACCCACACATAAGTTCATGTCCACACCTCATATTTCCTAAACCAAGGATCTCTATATGAGTTCGCCAAGGTTGTTAGGATATTTTCGAGTGAGAAATAAAGTGCCGCAATTTTACGACCATCGTCGAAGCACTTAAGGATAGTCTCCACAGGGACGAGGATGACATTAAGCTCGCTAGGTAAAATTAAACGAGCATAGTAGACTAAACTAACAAGAATCAAACAAATAATGACTAGAACGAGTAACTCAAGTCCCAATTAATCTATCCCTTGACCATAATATCTACGATTATCAACTAAAATGAACTAACAAATGATAACATTCGCTAAGCTGGCCTAACTTAAATGAACTCATTGTCGAATCCTAAAATAGAAGCCAACCTTAAATCAACCCAATAAACATGAACAGAGGTACGAGGAGAGGAAGTCATGATAAAGCAGGGGCGCAAACAACTCAATCTAACTCCCACAAACAATCAATCAGCGTTCCAACCTATTCTTCCAAATCCGAAATCACAGCATCAGAGTAACAGAGCAACAAGCAACAAAAACCCAAATCAACTCATCCTAAATAAATAAAAACTAGGCACCAGAAAACCAAATAAAATCTCAGAACATAAGCAATAAAAATCAACTAATGTCTACCAACAAAATCACCTCAACAAACAACCATCAAAAAAATCTAACTTAATCCGAATAAAGCAACCTCTAAATAGAGCATAAGTAGAATTGCCTCCAAGGGGGGAATTACGAGATTTTTAGCCACATTTAGCTCAAAGAATTGTAAGAAATTAAGCAGAGAAATCAAACCAAATTCATAACCATGAACAGGATGTAGTCGAGCTCCTGGTTTCGAACAAACAAAAAAAAAGGGCCAAAACGGGGCCTCCAAACAGTGCGTCAACCACCCTTAGAATTGAGCCCAACTCTGAAAATTTTACGCAAGCCTTGCGAAAACAACTTACAATTGACAAAATCGAGGCTAAATTACATGAATTTGAAGCTAAAGCATGGGTTTGAAAAGGAAATAGCTGAAATGAAAATAAACTCTAAGTCACTAATTACTGAAATTACAACCAAAATACCTTCAAATTAACCTAAAAGTTGAAACTTAAACCTGGACTAAAAACCTAGATTACCTAATTGATACCTAATTGCACCGCTTGCTTGATATATACCTGAGCCCATTCAATCTAGGCCCTTCAATCTGGGCAATCATAGACGGTGGATTTTGATGATGTGCTGGTTGTGTGGAGTGCGGTCCGATGCTGGCAGGCACACGAAGGAAGGCGGTCAACGATGATGGAGATGGTGGTGCATGGTTCGATCGAGAGAGAGTTGAGTTAGAGAGAGAGTTGAGTTAGAGAGAGATGGAGTAGCAGGGGTCTGGGTTTCAGGGTTCCTGGTTACCCGAGAGGAGATAGGAGGATGAATGGGGGGTTTAGATGGGCACATGAGGCGCACGTGGGAAGCTGGGTTAGGTTTTATTTTTAATTTAATTTCCTTTTTTTCTTGATGGGTTATAAAAACAACAGGCTAAGGATTTTTGGGTCGGATTTGAGTCAATCTGGCCCAATGCTTCATTTTCGGCATTTTCCATCACCTTTCCTCATTTTTGCCATAATTATTCGATACGTACAAAATAAAATCAAATCAAATAAAAACCTAAAAATAATAATTATAACGAGCATAAATGAGACATAAAAGTATCTTAAAAATAACACATTTTTGGCGCGAACAAATACCACCACACCAAGATTTTACTCTTCATCGAGTAAAATAGCTAAACTAACTAAAAGAAATTGAAAAATAAGAAAAAGAAAGTCCTAACTCACTGTCATGGGAATCACGGCTACATTTAGCGTATGCAATAAGCTCTTTAAACCCCTCGATCTCCCAAGTGAACGAGTGAGGTCTCATGAGGGTTTTCAAGTGAAATACCCATAAAAATTATTCCAAAAAGAAAATCTTTTTTGGTTTTTCCTCAAAGCAAATATATACAAAATTTGGGAAAGATATGCACATGTTCTAATCAACTAAATCACCCATGTAACCAAGTTATTGACCTACATATGCACAGAATGTACTTCAAAGTCCTCTGCCCCATAAATGACATCAAAGTACTAATTTTTCACCCCATTGAACATCAAGATTGTAAATCCATCCCAGTGCTCGTGTGTAAGTGTATCATCATCCCATGGCTTAGATTTACCAGAATTAGACTCAATCTCACTTGATTGATACAACTACATTATTATCATATTAACAAAGAAGCAAGCTTTTCCAGTAGCAATATTGCCACAAAGGGTTTATCATATTAACATTGGAAGCAAACTTTCTCAGTAGCAATATTGCCTCAAAGGCTAACACCGAGTAACACGTGCCTCAAAGGGTAACACCCAGTAGTACATGCCTCAAAAGGATACTTGTCATTCCAAATTTTATTTCATCCTTTATTTTTTTCTTCTTTATTCATAATTTTCATTCATTATTTTCTCAGAGTAATCGTGTCACAAGCAAATGGGAGAATCATCCATGGAAGCCTAAGACCTAAAGATAATGATAAAGGAATAGTAGGGATTGGATTACACATCTATGATGAAAATTTTGAGTTAGAATTAGGACTTAGAATGACACACTGAGGTCGGAGATTTCTCATGCACAACCTACTTACATACAAGCTAATAACCAAAGCACAGGAGATTTAAGCTAATAAGAAAAAGTACGAAACGTCCCCAAAAACAAAAAATCTTCAAAATTTTTCAAAAATGGGCACCTCACCCCTACACCAAAACTTCACAATGTCCTCATTGTCACAACTAAGGACTAATAGCAAGCACATAAGCTACACAAACGTAAAACCACATGAAACTATAAATATCTACAAACCAAGGCCCCAAACCAAAAATCACAAACAAAACCAAAAACAAGCATAAAATCACCAAACTCAAAATCTCAAAAGAAGAGCAAAAACAAAACTAACTCTAAAACAAACCGAACCAGTAAATGACTAAAAAATTAACACCAAACCAAAACAAAATAAAACCCAAACACAAAAATCAAAAAGCAAAATAACGGAAAAAAAAAAAAAACCAAAACTTAACAAAAGAAAACAAAAACACTCAAGACAAAAACAAACATAATCACCCAAAATAAAAACAAAACCAAGCCAAAGACTTACTAAACTCCAACCTAAATCAAAAGAAACCGAAAACAAAACAAAATGCAAAAGAAAGAAAAGCTAAATACGAAACAAAAACAAAAACACTAAAACACCAAAAAGGAAACAAAAAGAAACTATTAAACAAAAACAAGACCAAAGGAAAACCAAAAACTCACCAGACTAAAGAAACAAGACACCAAACCAAGGGAACAAAGCACAAATTCAAGGAAACCAAACAATGAAACTAGAACATACACAACGACAATCCTAGATATTCCCAACTAACATATATTCACAAAATCAATAACACAATCAAGGGTGATCATAGCCCACACGGCTTAACAAATCTCAAATTACTCCTCAAGATCGATCATCCATCACACTTCACAGTCCTAATTATCCACAACTAAGTATGAAACGAATAAGAGAGAAAAGTTATAACGATCATACCAAGTCAGGTGAAAAAGTACACCTAAGCTGTACCTCTGGAAATCCATTTAGTTAGAGGTCTATGGAGCATCAGCCAATCCACATTAAGCTGAAAAATTCTACTAAAATCAAAACTCTTAAAGCATGTAACAGCTTATTAAACAAAGAAGCCCAACTCTCAATCATACAGAAACAGTGAAAAGCAGTAAGTTGGAGCCAAAAAGAGTACATCCATCTAGCCAATAAAGCACAGGTAAGGGCCCGCTTTAGCTTATCAAATAGTTCAGCCTAATCAGAAAGGAAATGAACATACTCAAAACGAGTCAGTATTGAGGTCATTGGCCTAGAAACTATATCATCATGAACGAACAATCTAGGCAAAAGAGTGGGTGCAAGGTTCACAAGTCTGTTAAGTCCTATTTGCGTATGAGTTTGGTTTAAAGCAAAATTCTTAGTGGCAATGATCTTAGACTCAACAAATTCAGACTTGCAATATTAAAAAAGGAAGCCAGTTTGGATGGGGTCAAAAGAGAAGGAATCATAATCAATACAAAAACCATCATCAGAACTTACATGGATATCAATCTCACAAGAAAAAGATTCACATTCTACATACAGAAGATCATTATCTAATTTAAATAGAAGGTCAGGAATGATGTAATCAAAAGAGAATGATTCATATTCAACCTGAAAACCTACATCAAGACCTTCAGTAACATCAAACCCACATGAAAAAGATTCATATTCTATATAAAGAATATCGTCATCAAAGTCCAAAATAGTGGGTTCAGTTACCTCATTGCACAACTCCTGTGAGATAGCTTCTTGTGACTCATCTAAATCACGAGGTTCAACCTCAAGTGTGATGCTTATATCTAATTCATTAACAGCATCAGATTGTTCACCAACCTCAAACTCACAAAAGTCGTTTAGAGTGGTGGGTAGGTCAGCAGAAACTAGGACATCATCAGTGATGCCCTTAGGGAGCTAGTGCGGGGTTCAAGGTCAGGTGATAGAGACATAGGAAGGTCACTCTCTTGATCTAAACTAGGCAAATACATGTTTTCATTCAAGTCAGGCCTAGTAGAATAAGAGGGTTCGAAATCATCATAGAGAATAATGTCAGGTTTAGGAGATCCTAAACTAGAATCAATCTCACTATAAGTCTCCCTATTTTGGTTAAAACATTGAGAACATGCAGCAACTCTTGCTTTCATGGTCTCCATCATTTGATCAGTCATTTCATTAATCTTCTTTTCAAAACTTGCACATGTAGCATTAACATAAGCACGAATAGGACAAATATGAGCATCATGATCAGAAGATTCACAATAATCGCATAAAATAAGAGGCATATAATAGTAATATGGGTCATTTGAATTCATAAAGTGGTCTGAAGGGCAACAATTAGCATAAAAATTATACTCTCCATGAGTTGGATATCTGAAAGTCTTGCTAGCTTGTTCAAACGCATATGTTTTCCAAGCTTGTTTTTCAAAGAAATCCCAAACTTTATCTTGAGTTTTAGCTAATAATTCTATTAAACGTCCAGGACAAATTAATTCAACATAACAACTCGACTCAATATTTAGACCCATAGCAATAACCTCACAAGTTTTCCATTTTCAAAATTATGATTCAGTCGAGCACGATAATCATTAAGCCGTGAAAGATAACTCTAAAAAAGTCTATGCTCATATTGCGGGAAATGGAAAATTGGCATTTGAGGTTTTAAAGTTTTTAAAGTTTTTCAAATTTTCTTATGGTTTTCCAATTCTTTCTAAATTTTTACGGGTTTTTGGATTTTTTTACAGAAATGAACTAAATATATCACAACTAATAACAAATAAACAAAGTAAATCAAATCATAAGCAACTAATAAGAACAAAACTAAGAAAAAGAAAAGTGCTCAAACTGAGGAAAACATAAACTTCCACTTTGTTTTTGAGGTTTTTAAAATTTTCAATTTTTTGTGGTTTTCAAGTTTTCTAACTTTTTTGGATTTCAGGCTCTTCGAATTTTTTTTTTCCTTTTGGATTTTAGGAATTTTCAAGAAATCACCAAGCTAAGTAACAATTAATAATGAAATAAACAACGTAAGACAGAACATATGCACTAATAAGAAAGTAGCTAGGAAAATAAAAATATGACTTCATCTCATGCCATCATTCCCGCCAACGGCGCCAAAAACTTGTTAGGATATTTTCGAGTGACAAATGAAGTGCCGCAAGTATACGACTGTCGTCGAAGTACTTGAGGGTCATCTCCACAGGGACGAGAATGAGATTAAGGTCATCAGGCAAAATTAAACGAGCATAGTAGACTAAATTAACAAGAATCAAATAAATAATGACTAGAATGAGTAACTCAAGTCCCAATTAATCTATCGCTTGACCATAATATCTATGATTATCAACTAAAACAAAGTAACAAATGATAACATTCGCTAAGTTGGCCTAACTTAAATGAACTCATTGCCAAATCCCAAAATAGAAGCAAACCTTAAATCAACCCAATAAACATGAACAGAAGTATGGGGAGAGGAAGTCAGGATAAAGCAGGGGCGCAAACAACTTAATCTAACTCCCACAAACAATCAATCAACGTTCCAACCTATTCTCCCAAATCCGAAAGCACAGCATCAAAGTAACAGAGCAACAAATAACAAAAACCCAAATCAAGTAATCCTGAATAAATAAAAACTAAGCACTAGAAAACCAAATAAAATATCATAACATAATCAACAAAAATCAACTAACATCTACCAACAAAATCAACTCAACAAAATCACCTCAACAAACACTCCCCAGCTAAACCTAATTAATTCATAAGCACCAGGGAACATCAAAACAACCATCAAAAAATCTAACTTAATCCGAATAAAGCAACCTCTAAATAGAGCATAAGTAGAATCGACTTCGGGGGGGAATTATGGGATTTTTAGCCACATTTAGCTCAAAGAACTGCAAGAAATTAAGCAGAGAAATCAAACCAAATTCGTGACCATGAACAGGATGTGGTCGAGCTCCTGGTTTCAAACAAACAAAAAAAAACAGAGCAAAAACAAGGCGTCCAAATAGTGCGTCAACCATCTGAAAAGTTTACACAAGCCTTGCGAAAACAACTCAAAATTGACAAAATCTAGCCCAAATTACATGAATATGAAGCTAAAGCATGGGTTTGAAAATGAAATAGCTGAAACGAAAATAAACCCTAAGTCACTAATCACTGAAATTACAACCAAAATACCTTCAAAGTAACCTAAAAGTTGAAACTTAAACCTAGACTAAAAAGCTAGATTACCTAATTCATATCTAATTGTGCTGCTTGCTTGATATATACCCGAGCCCCTTCAATCTAGCCCCTTCAATCTGGGTAATCGTGGACGGTAGATTTTGATGATGTGCTGGCTGTGTGGAGTGCGATTCAGTGATGGCACCTGCACGAATGCAGGTGGTTGATTATGATGGAGATGGTGGTGCGTGGTTCGATCGAGAGAGAGATGAGTTAGAGAGAGAAGAGATAAGGAAGAGAGAGATAGAGTAGCAGGGGTCTGGGTTTCGGGGTTCCTAGTTACCCGAGAGGAGAAAGAAGGATAAATGAGGGGGTTTAGGTGGGCACGTGAGGCGCACGTGGGAAGCTGGGCTAGGTTTTATTTTTAATTTAATTTCCTTATTTTTCTTATGGGTTATAAAAACAACGGGCTAAGGATTTTTGGGTCGGGCCTGAGTCAATCTGGCCCAATGCTTCATTTTCAGCATTTTTTATCTTTTTTTTGCATTTTTACCCTAATTATTCGATACCTACAAAACAAAATAAAATCAAATAAAAATCTAAAAATAACAATTTTAACGAGCATAAATCAGGCATAAAAGTATCGTAAGAATAACACATTTTTGGCACGAACAAAGGTCTTTCCATGTGCCAAAACTAGCCCACTATAGGCAAACCAAACCATAGTCACACTTAGGCACAGTCTAGGCCAGTGAGTTATATGACCTTCATCTAGAGCCAACTAAGGTCCATAAGTTAGCTTCCTAAGCCCAACTTAGGACCAATCCATGTTAAAGCTCGATTTCAGCCTTAATTCAACATCTTAACCCCATTTATTCTCATCACAATATAAACCTTTAAGTCAACCAAATCAACGTCTCTTTCTTACCTAACTGTAAGTTAGTAATAATTCCCTTCAACCTTATAGTCAATCATGTTAACCATTCACTATTCACTTCTCTAAACGGCTACCTTATTGCTCAGGATAATGAAAACTAAGAAGGTATACGAGGGGACGCCAAAAATCGGGAGACTTCTGTCTCGAGAAGAGTCTAAGGGAACTCTACCAGTTGGATCAAAATCGAAATCTAAGTTAAAATCCAATATTTCACCAATCTCAATGGCATGAGGGAATGAACTGGTTCAACTAGTGAAGATGATGAAGAAGATGCGAACTAGACCGGATGAGAGTGAAAAAAAGATGGAACTGATGGCCACTACACTCCAAACCCTTGTGAGGGACACAGCCACCAGAGCCAATAAAACTTAGAAGGGCAACTTAAAGAATATGGATAAGAATGACAATGGCTCCACAAGCAAAGAGATGTACACTCCAGACCGCTACACCAAATACATCCCTATTGATACCACGGATGCTCAAACACTAAAACACTTGCTTTCTAAAGGCATGATCAAACTCCCCTGAATCAGGCCAGAGAGAAAACACATGGAAGCGCAAGAATTGGGACCCGAACAAGTATTGCAAATATCACCAAGCAAAGGGCCATGATACTGAGGACTGTTGGGGCTTTAAAAATAAGTTAAAAAGTATGTTTAAGTCAGGGGAGCTTCCTCTGCTGAAGTTGCTCAGACCACCCAACAATAACTGTAACCTACTTAGCTTGTATGATAGCATTCTAGCCACTTCAAACCATCAAAGCGAAAAGTGGAACCTGTCTATTTATATAACAAGCACAGTTGAGCCCAAGCCCAAAATGCCTCCACATAAGAGGTCTTGAGTTTTGTTGAATTTAGAAGATATGACGTAATCCCACGTATCATGCTTAGCTTCTAGTCATGTGTTGAGTCCTAGAGCCACTCGCTTTCTTTCCCATCATAAATCCAAGTCTATATGTAACCTTGATTTATTAATGAAATCATTCCTCTATTAGTTTATTCACATATTCTAATATTCTTCTTTTTAAGAATGCTTTCGTCCTATGATGAATCTAGGGTTGAAAAAAAAAGAAACAAAAAAGGGGGGCTAGCTTGAAAAACTAGACAAGGCGAGCTAGGCAAAAGGAGATGGAGAGAATTAAAAAAAAAAAGACTAAGGATTTCAATCCATCATCAAAAAAAGGAAAAAGATTAGAAATTTCTTACAATAAGTCATGCAACTGTAAGGACATCCTAGGATAGGAGGCCTTATTTCACAATCTGCATTGACACCTTCGTTAAGCTCGATAAATTCCCACTTAGAACCCTTTTACGTCTTCAAATAAGTTTGTTTCTTTCCTAACCACACTTGACCAAACCAAGGAGCAGGAGTGTGCCATGGCCAACATCAATAACAAAAAATTAGCAATCAAAAAAAGAAGAAAAGTTCGTACCAAACGGTCCTACCCAAAGAAAAGAGGGAAAAAACAAGAGAGAAAAAAAGGAAGATTTTGAAAACAAGAAGGTAAAAGAAATAAAAAAGTTGTTGATTCACACTAACTTCATCACCCATGCACACTTGGAGATTTCATATGGGGTTATTTGAGCCTTCATGCCAATTCCCTTCCTATGGCATCCTAATCCATAAGCTTACCGTAAACAGTCATCCTAGAATCATCCTTCCCCTAGGCTGCATGTTCCTACTCTCAAACTATGACTAACCTGATTCCACATTGGATACGCATGTAACCCCTTTAAGGCCCAACCACGAAAATTTTTTCTATAAAGAAACATCATAATTGAATCATTAAGTCTTTTGAGAGTGTGTGTGTGTGTGTGTGTGTGTGTGTGTGTGTGTGTGTGTGAGAGAGAGAGAGAGAGAGAGGGAGAGAACGGTTGGCCTGAAAACCTGAAAAGGTAGACCACACAAAAGGAGAATGAAAATAAAAACTTGGTTTTCAAAGGATAAAGAAGCATTCCATTACCTGCCCTCATCGAATCAGACTTGGATAAATCATTACTTCTCAATCATCATAGCTTCTAATCTCACTTCCATTCTAAAATTCAAGAGTCTTGGTCTCAACCATGACTATAAATTCAAGAGCAGATACTCACTTCGTATTCTCAACTTTGCTAAATGAGCACTCACCTATTATGCAAGATGAGGACTCACATATATTTTCCTAGATAGTTAGGGCTCTCTTCATGCTAAACATTTCCCGATAAGAAGATAACCATATTCTTTGCACTAAACTAGTGGCTTCTCTAGGCAGCGCTAGCAAAAGCATTTTCCTAACATAGGAAGGATCACGTTTACTCTATTAGACTAAGGGTTACCCTAATTGAAACTAGCAAAAGCAGCTTCAGCTATCATTATTCTCACACATTTAGGACTTTTGTCACAGTAAATAGAAATTACGGGCTTGTTTAGAATAGGAGCACTTTAATGCAAATTAAAGGATACTCCTTCCTTAAAAAGAAAGACTTTCTATCCTAGGCACCCTAAGACCTATGACATGGCCTGACCTAGCAATCACATAACTTTTTACCCCTCATCATACGCCAAAAAACATCACCACGCCTAACCCATCAATCTTTTGTACCTTAACCAGGCCTTATCCAATGGACTCTAAACTTAGTCTGAGATCTGCATGCATATGAGGTTAGGTCATCATATGTCTACCCAGTTAGCATAATCATGTTTGCATAGACAGTACAATCATACTTGTCTCATCAAGTCTACATACTCAGCATATATGTACAGTCTAGGTTAGGCTAGAAATTGCACATGCATCAATAAATAGGTCTTTAGCCCATTTACCAGACCACATTTCTCCCTGATCACTTGAAAACCTTAGATCGAAGAAGAGTTCAATTAGCCTTCACAGCGACTCTACAGTAAGGGCATACAACTCCAGAAAGCCATGAGTCTACATCAAAGGTTCTCAAGATGGCGTCAACAGCTGCAATATAAGACATCTATACTTTATCAGGCTTAGTCAAAGTGGGGGGCTCCATCCTCAAAGAAGGCTTTATGCAAGCATCCTCATAGAAAGGACATCAACCTAGCTTTAGTTTATCAGGTAATAAAGTCCAAGAGAATCTAGCCACAGAGGATACTTCATCCTTTTTATCTTAACATAGAAGGACTCCTCAACATCCAGGGCATTTTAGCATTTAGTAGTCCCCCATCAGAAGGAGATGACTTCAACACTCGAGCGGCAAAAAGGTCAAACTTGAAAATTTGATGTCCCAATATCTCATACCAAAAGGTCCTAAAGGTTCAATCTTCAGGCTCACCAACAAGTTCACAGGGATCTAGCTATAGGTTTTTAGGTTGAGATGCCACCAAGTTCTTCGGGATCTGGCTACAGATCTTCAGGCATCTCCACCACTAAGGTTCATCGCTAGCTCCTGATGCAATGGAACATTTTATTATCAAAGTTTGTTAAACTAGCAAGAGGTCCACTGCTCTGGCAACAAGGAAACCCGCTAATCCTAAGAAAGGATGAAATCATCACAAGTTTGCTAGACTGGAAAAAGGTTCCCAGCTTCGACGATAAGGAAAATCCCTAATCCAGCGAAAGGATGAAATCATCACAAGTGTGCTAAGCCAGTAAAAGATTTGCTGCTCTGGCAATAAGGAAACATGATGATCCGGCGAAAGGATAAAATCAACACCAGTTTCCTAGACTGGCAAAAGGTCCTCTACTTCGACGATAAGAAAACTCCCTAATCCGACAAAAGGATAAAATCGTCACAAATTTGCTAGACTGACAAAAGGTCCACGACTCTGGCGATAAGGAAACCCGCTAATCTGACGAGAGAATAAAATCATCACAAGTTTGCTAGACCAGCAAAAAGTCCATTGCTCCGGTGATAAGGAAACCTGCTAATCCGACGAGAGGATAAAATCATCACAAGTTTGCTAGACCGGCAAAAAGTTCGCTGCTCCGATGATAAGGAAACCCGCTAATCCAACAAAGGGACAAAAATCCATTGGCACTATCACAGCAAAGGTACCCAGGCACCGAGTCTCAGGAACTTTAGTGGCCAGACTTGGATTCTATATCATTGGCCATCGTCACAGCGAAAGTTGGCGAGTACCAAATCTCAAGGCTCCAAACAACCAAACTTGAATTTGACATCATCGCCACCATCACGGAGAAAGTTGGCGAGCATCAAATCTCAGTACCTATAGCGGCTAGACTTGGATTTCTTGCATCGACCACCATCATAGCAAAAGTCGATGAGCACCAAGTCTCAGGACCCTCAGCAGCCAGGTTTGGTTTCTTCATTATCACAGCCAGATCGATAACTATAAGTAGAAACCAATACTTTCACCTTCGCCTTATCCAGGCTCGACCAAAGTGGAGGCTAACTGTAGATGCCTAGAGATGGTATCTTATTTTCTAATTTCCAAATATGAAAATTATACCCCAACTTGTGTACTTGAGGGCCCAATAACGTAATCCTTGAATTCAAGCCCAAAAGGCTAGTAGCGCTCAAAAGGCCCAAATAGGGCAAAACTGGTAGTGCTTAGTGTCCAGTTGAGATCCACTCTAAAGAGAACAAAATTATTCAGTTTAAGTATTCATCGAATGAGCTTTCAAATGACATATTATGTGCCAACGTCTGATAAGCAATGGAAAAGATATAAGTCGAATATTTGAGCTTATGCTGAAATAACACCTGTTCACTATTTTACTTATATCTTATAACACACTTATCTAAAAACTAATTAGTTTTATTAGAAACTAGACTTAATAAGCTTTTAGGGAAAAACAGAATCACTTGCAATAGAGGTCGGATCTCAAAGTTATGGCCAAAATAAATTTTATCCCTCTCTCCCGAGTCCTTTTCTGCCAAAACGGATTGATTAACTATAGATCTACGCTGACTAGTTTACTGGGACTAATTAGTTGAAATCATAATTGAATAGGTGTACCTATTTAAATTAATCTTAATGAGACTAGAATAAGGTTTCCTTTCTCTACACTGATTTGGACTATCCCCTCAACCACTATAAATAGAGGGCTACCCCTAGGGGTTATAGGTATCGAAAAAATAGCCATCAACCAAGAGGAATCGATCAAGTGGCATCAAAACATTTTCATTAGTTAGAGGATCAAATCAAATTGGCCTCAAAACACATCAAACAAATTAGACAAAGGAGATCATCAAAATTTACGAGAGAAATATTCCACACATTGGAGGTATTGTGAGAGAGCGAGAGAGAGAGAGAGAGAGAGAGAACTGGGTCACCCATTTAAAAGGTGTCACTCTACTAGGTTCCTGGTAAATCAAGTGGATTATCCTGAGGCCAAAAACTCTATCTTCCTGTACTCTTCTATTCTATTCCTTTTTTATGACTTTTTGATCTGCAATTACTAAAGATGTAATCTTTAGGTAGTTTCCTACCTGCTGTAATTGTAATTCTATTTTTTGGGTTTTTTATCGGACCAAAGTTTGTACCTTTTACATGATTTAATATGATTTATACTACTATGTTTCATGAAAGAATTTTAGTATATTTAAGTCTTAATTTCCAATGTTGATTAGTAAAGGCCGTCAGTGATGACGAGCGGTGATGAGATGCATCCGTCGCATCACCATACCATTGCCCCTGAATCTTGAGTCTCAGTTCAAGACCAATAAGTCAGGATGGTCTCCATTCCACGAATCGATAAGGGGCCTCTCTACAACCCTTTCGAAGCAATATTAATTTTTCACTTCGGTGTCCCTTCTATTGTCCCTATCGGTATGATTTGCTTCAAAGGGTAATACAATTTTAAAGTTTTTCCTAAAACTCACTGGCAACTCTATTACTTAAAGTTTTTTTTTTTTTCCTTCGCCATTTCATCTGCTACCGACTTCTGCATGCTGAATTTGGGTAGGGGCAGATTTGAATCTTGGGAGTGAAATTTGCCTGGACCAGAATAAGGGTTTTTTACTCGGTCAGGAACCTACCCGGGTTCCTGGACTAGACCTATACCTAGATTCTGGGCCAGGCTGGCGATACTGACAGGGTCCAAGTCAGGAAATTAGACTTGCCTCTGCCCGAAGAACCCGAATGGGTTCCTTGATTAAAGCTAAGGCCCAATTTCTTGAAAGGTTACAGCCCATTTTAGCCTGCTTTCGCAAAAAAATATAAATAAAAAATTAAATCTACTTCTAAAAAAATTAAAGTACCTCACATACAAGTCCGACCATTCATAGGGGATCACACCCTTGGGGATGTGGATCCTTACAACCACCTAAAGGTTCAAAGCTAAAGTTCAGCTAACTTGAATTCTCATTTTCAATGACCTTGATAGGCTTGTCAAAAATGGACCCTTGCCAAGTTCATAAAATTGGTACGATTTAAGCTTCAAATGAATTCTATGCTACTCTAATTAATATAATATTTTGGGATTAGCTTACATGTTCCCTAAATGAAAATTACTATTATCTAAGCAATTTCATGATAGAAACATGCCACAAATTATTGTACTAAAAGAGGTTCGTCACTTGCATAAAATTTGGCTAATTGTCTTGCTCTATGGAGAAATAGTGATATACCATAATAGATAAGACTGAGTTAATTATATTTACAACAATTCAATTATCCAGTAATCTTGCTAATTACTTATTGAACAAACCATAAACAAGAAAGAATAACTTTGTGGTTTACATGATATAACAGTTGGTTGCAATTGGGAAGATGAGAAAGTAGATTCAAATTAATTCCAAATCAGTGACTGGCCAAAAACACTTTTGTTGAAAGTGATGTTTATAGGTCAACTATGCCATAAATGGACAAAGTCAATGTCAAAGCTTGAAAGAGTAATGTATGCCTTGTTAGAAGAGGAGTACAATGGCTAACACATTAATAGAAGGCTAAACAACTACCCCCACTATCTATAAGACGCCAAGAATTAATAAATAGTTATCAAAAAGTAAACAGATGTTAAGGCCTTAGAACTAACTGGTAGCAGTTGGAGAGAAGTATCCACTAGAATGTTTTGAAGCATCCAATGGCTATTTCCCTTAGCCTAGTACAATGCTCCAATGGCTCAACTCCTGTAGGGACCTTTGTTGAAGAAAAAGAGTATGCAACACACATAAGAGCTAAACTCATACTCTAAGTGACATTGGACTCTTTAGTAATTAACTTCCAAATCATTGCAATTAACATTTGAGAATCTTTATGAGGCACCAGGGGTGGGAGAATCCTACTTTTAAGCAAGAGGCTGACAAGGAGTTTCATCCTTCCTAATTGCAGAGTTAGGAGATATTACTTTAAGAGAGATCTTGAAAGGAGTGTAATCTTCAACATCCATCAGTGGATGCTTATAGATTGTATTATCTCAAAGTAAATTAATACAAGTTAGTCAAATCCCAAGGAAGGGTCCTCAGGCAGGGACGCAGCCTAGTTAATGAATGAACCTCGTGAATAGACTCTGCATTCTTTACTTTATGTTTTACCCTCTCTGCCCAATTGTCTTGATCTGCTAATTCAGTTTCCTTGTTTTTTTGCTCAGTATCCTTGAGCTTGGTATGTCTTGTTATATTTTGTGTCAAAGTTTTAAATTGCATTTATTTGAAATCACCCTATTCACTCCCTAGGGTGACTTAGCTTAGCTGGCACCAACAAACTCTTAGTTACTGTAGAATAGGATAATCTAAGAAGCATCATAACTTGAGAGCTTGTTGTAGCATCACCAAGGATGAGATTGCAAAGGCTTTGAGAAAAATGAAAACAAACAAAGCCTAAGTCATATACCTGTGGAGATATGAAAATGCTTAGGTACAATAGGTCATGAATGGTGAACTAGGTTATATACTGTTATTTTTAGATCCAAAAAAAGGCCAAAGGAGTGGAGAATTAGCATAACTATCCCATTATACAAAAACAAGGGTTACATTCAAAGCTGTAAGTATTGTAAAGGCATCAAGTTACTCAATCATACAATGAAACTATGGGAAAGGGTTATTGAGAAAAGGCTAAGGAGGGACACTTCAATTTTTGAGAACTAGTTTGGTTTTATCATAGGAAGATCAAGTGCAAAAGATCAAGTGTAGAAGCAATGCATCTTCTAAGAAGGCTTATGTAATTTTACAAGGATTTAAAAAAAGGATTTTTACATGGTGTTCATTGATCTTGAGAAAGGCTTATGATATGGTACCTAGGGAAGTGCTTTGGAACTACTCAGAGAAAGACATGTGATTATATTCAAGTTACTAAAGGTATGTATGAGACAGTGAGATGACGGAGAGGACGTTAGGAGAAGACGTAGAGGACTTCCCTATTGATATTGGGTTACAATAGGGTTTGACCTTAAGCCCTTTTCTTTTTACTATTGTTATGGATAAGCTCATGAAAGATATTCAAGATGCAGTACCATGGTTTATGTTGTTTGCTGACGATAATGTCCTGATAGATGACACAAAAGAATGAGTTAATAATAAGTTAGAAAAGTGGACAAATACTTTGGAGTCCAAAGGTTTTTGGTTGAGCGGGTCCAAAACTAGGTACTGAAAATGTAAGTTCAATGAAGCGAAGGAAGAAACAGTAGAGAAAGTCAATATAAGTGATATGGTGATCCCAAAAGCTGAAAATTTTAAATACTTGGGCACTATCATGTAAGGGAAAGGAGAGATTAATGATAACATTGACCATTGTACAAGGACTAGATGACAAACACAGAGGTTTGCAACTGGATGGTATCCGATAACAAGATCAAGAAAAAGCTCACCGTTTGGTGGTAGACCAACTTTATTGGGGCTTGGAGTGTTGGCCGATTAAGAGCCCTCATGCGCAAAAATTAATGTTAGCAGAGATAAGGATGGTTGGGTGGATTTGTAATTGTGCTAGATTAGATTCAATTAGAAATAAATTCATTGGATAGAGAGAGTAAGGGTGGTGCCCATAAAGAATAAAATAAAGAAAGCAAGACTTAAATGGTTCAGTTATATTAAAAGAAGGGATATTAATGCACCTGTGCTAAGATTGAGAGAATTGACCCTTTAGACTATAACAAAAGTAAAGGAAGGCCAAAAAAGAATAGGAATAAGGTGATTAGACGTGACTGGACATACTTAAGACTCATAGAGGGCATGGCATGATAAGATTTTTTTTTAGGTCTAGAATTAGAGTAGCAGATCTTAAGCAATTAGTTGTTTACACTTTAGCTTCTAGTCACGTACTTGTATCTTAGGTTTTGATGATTACAATCCAAATGTGCTAATTATGCTTAGCTTGAATTGAGTACTTAAATCATGTGATAAGACAGATTGCAAATATCCTGGAGATTAGTTCGAAATATCATGTTTGAAGTTATGTGATAAAATTGTATGTTGAAAGTGACAGAAGTTGTAAACACCCTGAAGAATAGGTCGAAGAAGCTGAAATCATCAAAGTGAATATATGTGCACATCATCAGCAGAGTCTAAGAGTCTTTAGAGTCTTAGGGTTAATTACTGGTTATATTTGTCTAGATTCTTGTTAATATGCCAAAGAAGAACTTGACTTAACACTCACCTTGAAGGAATTATTTAAGCTGACTCAGAACACTGCTCAGAATAATTGAACAAAAAGGTCTGTAGTGCTCTGAGGGCAGTGAGTGCAAAAATCAGTTTTCAAAGATTTTCAAGAGTTTTCCTACTGCTAAAATTCCTAATATATTTAGGATCGATTTTATGATAATATTGTGTTTTAGAAAGAGTACTTTCCTAAATAATATTGGTTTCCTAAAAGATTTTTCAAAAGATTTTATCTTATCCTTAAAAGATATGATTTCCTAAAAAGATAATTTCTTGAAGGATTTAATTCATTTTAAGATACTGAGTATTTTCAGCGTTATTGTGGAAATCAAATCCTTACTTTTTCGTGAGTATATAAGTACTCGCTTCTCATCTCTTCTGAAGACGGTTTTTCAAGGCAAACATCAAGTTTTTGTAAGCTTATTCTCTGAGTGAAAAACCTTTAAGGAGTGTGCTAAATTGAGTCATTCTTTCTGGCATAATAAGGTCTATAAGTGTACCTTACATTCAGCTTAGTTAGAAGCATAAAAGTAAGGTGTTTTTCTATTCTTTTCTGTCATCAGTTAAGTCTAGAGTGTGTCCAAGTCCTGGGAGACTTTGGACGTGTTGTGTGACCCATTCTCAGGTGGAGAATAGTTACGTGTGTGTAACTAGAGTCTCGGGAGAGACTAAGTTACGTGTGTAACGTTGTCACGTGTGTTACATAGTGTAACAAACTTGGCCTATGTTAGTGAAATTGTTTGTTGAAATCCTACTGAGGTAGTTCGTGGTTTTTACACCTCCATTGGGCAAGAGGTAGTTTTTCACGTAAAATCTTGTGTCTCCTTTATTTCCGCATTCAAAGTTTTGTTTCTGTCTTACTGTAAACACCTCTCCCAACAGGTCTAACGAGTGTTCTGAAACAGAAAGAAAAAAATTGAAAGACACAATTCACCCCTCCTCTTGTGTCCTTGTGTGCCTTAAAACTTAACAGGTACGAAATTCTTATTAACGTACTTGTTTGCAAAATAATTCCTCAAACTAACAACAACTTCATAGGATCGTGCAAAATGAAAGCTTCATAAAGAAATGAAACATTCACAAAATGGTCATATCGAAGGAAACAAGTGCACAATTATCACATCTGTAAGTTATAAAATTTCAGATATTCCTACTTCTCCTGAGAATGTAAGAAAATCTACTTATATATGGATGCATCTTAATCTAATATTGTTGAAATCTCTATGGATATGAACACTCAATGTACGTCTCTCAACCAAGAAGTATTTGAAAATAAAAGGGGCTTGCTCACCTCTGGTATCTACCTAATTGTGGTAAATGTACATATCAAATAATTTAAGAGTATCAAGTGCATTGCAGTGACACTTACATGCCTATTTGCGTATATGATATCACACTAAATTATGGTTTTGTTAACTTCAGAATTTGATTTGTGCATGCTATTTATTCATACTCATTTTATAATCTATTTTTTCATTATAAGGAAAATCATTTGCACTCATCGAAAAGGCTTGCAGTAGATATGTTAATAAAAATTTTTGGTACATCCGCTGCAACAATTGTCACAAAGACATCAATATAAAATAAGAAGCAATTTATTTATGCAGATTTTGCAAAAAGACCACAACAGCTGCATTAAGTTGTATATGCTACTTTCTTTGATTAATTTGTCTTAGGCATGTATATATACATGCACACATATATATATAAAAGTGTTGGTGACACCACATGATCCTGGTAATAGATGGCGCTTCTTAAATCAATGTTAGCAACTAACTAGGGCTTCCTATTTGTGACTATTTTTAGGAAGAATGCAAAAAAGATATCCCCATTTGCAGTTTAATGTTAATGAACGAAGAAATCCAAGTAATCCTTACAAACGTCTACCTAACATAATATATATTTAACAACTTCATTTTCGCCAAATATATGTTGAAAGCGGGACCACACTGGGAGTTGTTGTTTGTTTAAGCCAAGTGCTAAAGATATTGAAAGTACAAAAGAATATCTAATGTGAGTTAAATTTATCATTATCAATATAATAACAAATCACAAATTTGATTTGGTGTTGTATTGGTTCCTCATGCTAAAAAAGTAACATACAAAGTAAGGTAAGATCAAAGTCTAAATGACTTCTGTAGTTCACAGGCTTAAAGAACGATGAATATATTTATATACTTATACATCATTGTGATTTTTTTAATCTAAATTAATACTTGTGGATGGTGGGTAGTATGTTATTTTTTCTCACATCAGTGAACAGCAAAAACATCATGCTTAAATAGAGACAATAGTCAATTAAATTATTCAAAGATGACAATTTTAATACATTACATTTGTTTAGCTACTTTTTAGGATGAACAATCTAAAGTCCAATTTTCAGCATATATACTAAGTTTCTTGTGTTTTTTTCATTTTTGAAAGATTAGCCAAAGAAAGAGATAGTTGATTTTACTTTTTGTTGCAGAGCAATGGTGCAAAACCACACCTCTTGAATCACCATGCAAGGTTAATGCTAAACCCAACTCTCCTAACTCACAAATTGCAAATTTGCCGAAAGTTTGGTCACTTTAAAGCTGATACTGATAAGATTTAGACTCGCCAATAAGTCTATTTTAAGTCATGTAGTCATTTCAGGCGTAGTTCACTTGTTAGTCCTGAAATACATCAATAAAGCTTATTAGAACAAGCTATTCCATTTACTTCAAGGAACTTGGGTCAAGTTTAAGCTGTGTTTTAAGTTATCAAATGAAGTCAAAATAAAGCATATTAGATATTCTTGGAAAGCTCTATGGTTTCCAATCTTATAAATTGATTTTGGTAGCTATAAGTGTGGAGAAAGAAATCCAAAAAAGAATCAATATTGTTAGAATTTAGACTATACTACTTAGCCTTGAAAAAGGGATTGAAAATTGGGTTTAGGGACCTTGATCTTGCCAGGGAAGTAGGACATCTCAAGGTAAGACTCTCCCTGAGAATTCTAAGAGTATTCTCCAAAGGGAAGGTCTAAGGTGCTTCATTTTTATAGCTCATGGGTAGCCAAATTCGTGCACAAGAAAACAAGGAAGAAGGGTGCAATTTGTACTACTATCTTTGTAATTTGAAATTGCTTATTTGTTAGAGCAATTTCATTGGCTTGTATAAGTAAGAAAATATTATCTCACTCTTATTAGCAATGTAACTGTTGATGTTTATTTCTTATTGGTCCTAGGATGAGATTTCTTTACCTATTTTTCTATTCGTTAAGATAGCATTTTGGCGAATTGCTTACTTGAAGAATAAGCCATGAGTCTTTGTAAGCTTATAAGTAGAGTTGATAAATCTTGATGGATGAAATTGAAGCATTGAGCTTTCTTCCCTAATTTCTTTATCTTTATCCCTTTATTTTGGGTGGTAATTTTAGAGTCAATCCTTTAGATTAATTCTTGGTACCTTTGTTGTATGGAGTTAATTGGTGGATTGCTAATCTAAGTGGTGGACATTTCTTTTATCTTCAACATACCGTTTATTACTTGTGTTCTCTTTTTCTCTCTTAAATAAAAAAACACAAAAACTCTTAAAGACCCCTCACATTTGGTTTTTGGGTCTAACCTTCAAAATCTAAGTTCCTGCAACTTTGAACACATCAAAGTTTGTTTTCGTAGCCCCAATCTGTGACAAGTTCCAGTTAAGGTCGTTGAACGTAGACTCTGGCTTCAAACGTTATGGGACACTGACCTTAACCTTGATGATTAAGGGCTCGCTTCACATCAATTTGTATTAAAACCACTTGAGCTGCTTCATATTGGCATCAGAGGCTCTGCATTTGCATCAGTCCCTATTCAGGGTTCTAATCACAACTCTTGACATCTATCATTCAAGAACACTGATCCTCACATTGACGGTTCAAGAACTCTGTGCTTCGTATCAGTTGGCATCAAAGCTCCCTGCTTGCATTAATTAATATCAAATCACAAAAGTCTTTATAATGTTGATAAGGTACCATTACTTTGCTTAAGCCTACAAACCCCCCCCACTATGGCCCAAACACACTTCCAAGCTAAAAAAAATTTAAAAAAAAAACTTAGCAACACAAAAACCTATTAATCAACTTTCCTTTGTTTACCCAAATTCGACCTTAATCTTTGTTCATTGACCATAGATGTGTCATATTTTAAAGGAGAGTTGAATTCAACTTTCTGTTTGGAGTGGGTTTATACACTTGAAGAAAATCTACAGAGAAAAGGTTTTGAGATCTTTAAGGTAACCATCCTCAAGGTCAAAATATTTGCCCACTCTTGATATGCATGTTGTGTGGAAACAAGAGACAAAGAGGGTTAACCCATAATCAAAACTTGGGGTACTCAAAAGGTACCTAGATAAGAGTACCATCCTAGGGATTGTACTCACTATTCTAGACTTAGAAATGTGAGTATTAAGGAGATCTTAAAGGAAAAGTCAAGCAACGAAGTAGTGTTCATATGCCTACCGGAAGAAGAAGAACTCTTGGATGACTACAAACCCACTTTGGATCATGAGGAAAACACATGACCAATCTTAAAAGAGAACTCACATGAGAATGATCAAGTTATGATTGACATTTCCCTTGAGGCTCTGTTGTGATGGAAATGGAAACTCTACTCATTTTCCAAGATGATGAGGCCATGGAGATTTAAACTCAAGCCCAAGAAGATAAGGTGGTTGGGGTTAATGTTCAAGATTAAGAAGATGATCAACCCAAGGAGGTCATACTTCCTAAATCTTCTTTATTTATTAAGAACCAAGCCTCTCTCTCAATGTAGAGGTAACTCATGAGCAGTTGAAATCAAATTGTTGGAGAATATCTTGTGATTATTATATTTGTGTTTTTAAGAAGCTTGTGTGCGTTGGGATTTGTGGGCAACATTTTGATACTCAAATAGTCCCTATATTGTTTAAAAACCCTTCTATATTTTAAAAAAAGGGGGAATCCTCAACACCTTGAATTGTTGAAGTCCAATGGTTGCATTCATCATTTTTGGGTAATAACCTTGGTGAGTTATACATTTGGCCACAAGGATTTGAGGGCAAATTATTTTGAAGAAGGGGAGTTTAATGTAGAGCAAGGGTGCAAAACCATACGCCTTAAATCACCATTCGAGGCTAATGCTAAACCAAAACTCTCAATTGACTTATTGCATATTTGCCAAAAGTTTGGTCGGTTTGAACCTGAAATTTGGTCAATTTTTGATCATACTTATAAGGTTTGGATTCTCAAGATGTTTACTTTGAATCCATGAAGTCATTTCGAGTCGTAGTTCACTTATTAGTGGTGAACTACGTCAATAAAGCTTATAAGAACAAGCTATTCAGTTTATTTAAGTAACTTGGGCAAACTTTAAGTTGAGTTTTGAGTTATCAAATGAAGTGAAAACAAAACAATTAGGTATTCTTGGAAAGCTTTATTAGTTTCGCTTCCATCCCTGTAAATTGATTTTGGTGACCCTTAGTGTTGAGAAAGAAATCCAACAAAGAATCAAGATTGCTGGAATTCAGGTTGTATTACTTATCCTTGAAAATGAGATTGAAAATTGGGCTCAAGGACCTTGAGCATGCATAGGAAAGTAGGACATGTCAAGATAAAAGTTTCCTAGAGAATTCTAATAATATTCTGCAGTGGAAAGGTTTAAGGAAACTTACCTTTTACAGCTCATAAGGTGCCAAATTCCCACACAGGATGACAACAAAGATTAGTACTATTTGTACCATCTTCTTTGTAATTAGAATCTTCTAATTTATTGGAGCAATTTCATTGGTTTGTACAAGTGAGAAAAATTGTCTCACTTGGTCATGTAATTTTTGTTGTTTGTTTTCTATTAGTCATAACAGGGATATTAGCTATTTTCCTATTGATTAAGATATGTAATTTTCCTATTGGCCAATTCCTTACCTGGGGAATAAGCCATGAGTGTTTATAAGTTTTTAAATAAGGCATGGTTTCTTTCTAGTAAGTAGACTTGATATATCTTAATAAACGAAATTGAATCTTTGAGCTCTCTATCAAATCTCTTTTATCTTATACCTTATTTTGAGTGCTGATTAGAGTTAATACTTGAGATTAATTATTGACGCCTTTGCTTTGTGGAATTACTTGGTGGATCATTAGTCTAAACCCAAATGTTCAAGTTCTAACCAAGGCCCCTAAACATAGACTTGATAGATCATTAGTTTGTTTTCATAGCCTTGATTAGCGACAAGCTCTAGCCAAGGTCCTTGAACGTGGACTCTGACCCGAAATGTTCAAGGACACCCACCTTGACCTAGAAGATTCAGGGGCTTACTCCATGTCAATTGGTATTAGAGCCCTTTGAGTTGCATCATGTTGGCATCTGAAGCTCCGAATTTGTATTAGTTTTTATTTGAGGTTCAACTTACAAACCTTGATATCTGTCATTAAAGAACATTGATCTTCACCTTGACAGTTCAAGAATTTCTTGCCCTATATCAATTAGTATCAGAACTCCCTTTGATCATTGCAATATATAAGGAATGATTTATGAATCTCTTAGTATGTATGTCATGGTTTTAACCTATGCATTGTGCAGGGGCAAAGTACAATAGTAGCCGTTGTCTCTATCCTCTTTGCTTTATCTAACCATTTTCTGCTATCCACTTTCTCAATCTTTTGATCAATGTTTCTTAAGGCTTAGATGATCGATTTTCTGGCCATTCTAGCTATTGTAATTATAGTCGTTCTTCTACTTTTATTATTCATAGTATTGTATCTCTTTAGTAATTAGTAGTAATGTTCTTTTGTGAGAGTTGTCTTCTCTCTTTGATTGTGAGAGCAGTCTTTTCTCTACAATTGTTGATTTAATGTTCTTTTACATAATTTTTTTTTGTGCATGTTTTGCAAGGTATGAGTTATTCAATTGTGAATGGCTTTCCAATGGAGTGCAACACTTCAATTGCAGTCTTTTATGTCAAAAAGACATCCGTTCTAAGAAAACTATACTAGATCAGTAAATTTATTCCAAAATAGATGTTGTCGCAAGTCTAAATTGTAGCAGATCTATAGATTTTTTCTCTAGACTACATTGTTAAAAGACGGCTGTCGGGAGATGAGTGATCAATTATATAAAAAAGTAGTCTTGTTCGGAATGAAAATATATTTGAACATCAAAATATATATTTATTTATGCATGATGTGCCATATAGATATCATATGACTAAGTATTTAATGAATGAACTCTTCATTTCTTTAGGGAGGAGGGGGAAAAAAAAAACACTAATAAAATAAAGAAGCCCATCCTCCTAACAAAAACAAACCCCAAAAAAAAAAGCCCAAAATTTCCAGTGAATCGGCGACCGCAATATCATTCTCAGTGTATGACCGGTCCACCGCACGAACTGCGATTTCGGATTTGTTACAACGCATACTATTCTTGCGCGCTTGTAGACCACGCGTCACCGGCCCCTGCTTCTCGCCTTCTCCCCCCCTCTCTCTCTCTCCAGAACTTCAGCCTGCTCTGGTTCCTTCTCAAGAAGCAGCAGTGGGCGTTAGAATTGAATGTCGGCTTCGCGACGGCTTAGTACACTGCTCACTCTCTCTCTTCCTCCAACATCTTCATCGTCCCGTTCCAGGACCTTCTTCTTCAATCCTCATCCTCCCTTTCTCTCTCCGCCTTGTCTCCATCATCATCATCATCACCATCATCATCGCGCTCTTTCTCTCTCCTCCGCCTCTGCATCTGTTGCTGGTTCAACCATGCCGTGTGGCAGGGTATGTTCGATATCTCTCGCCCTAATTTTATCGTCACTTGATTTTTTTTTTAAAAAGAGAACTTATAGATGATATTTGAGGTTTTAATGATGCCTATCTTGCTTTTGATTACATATGCATTGATTATGTTGCATGAAAATGTGTTTGACCATGTCTAAGTTCTTCTTCGGAATTGTGGCATTTGATAACAGTGTTGTTCGTCGCATTTTTAATTGTGTATGTCTGTACCAGTTCCAATTTTGCGCCTCAGGAGAGGAGATTGTTCATCCTCCATTTTTTCACATATAAGTATATGTCAGCTCTTGTGCTGTGTCTTGCAGCGGAGTTCTTATATGTCAATCCCCACAAAAATGCCTTCTTGTGCCGAGTTTACTACCAATTTCCTTGTCTTTTGAATAAGGAAGGCGCATTGCAACTGCTAGCGTCCTATTAGTTTATCCAACGTAAGAGGAATAAAAGAGCTTCTTACGAGATTTTCTTCCTATTGCATTATAATATTTTTTTTGATTTTTAATTTAAGTTTCGGGGTAATTCTTGTGCTAGTCATTGTGGTATATGAGTCATATTGTGATGAGGAAACAATACTTTAGTTATATTGCGAGGTTTGCTTTCCTTGCCTTTCCAGTTGTCTTTATGCTTAATTCTGTCTTTTATGCTATTTTATTCTTGGAGTTAGTTGTATAATTTTGGATTGTGTTCATTGAAGAGGATTTCCATCATTCCCGGGGATTTTCCCATTACGGGACGCAATAATTGTTGTTACTTAGAAGTGTTGTTTTGGACACTTGAATTCTATGTATTATTTTCCAATTTGAGCGTCCAAAAGCATGCTACATCTGGGTGTCCTCCGGTCGAACTCTGCCTTGGATTGGAGTGAAAACTGAAAAGTGCACACAACATTGGGCACTCTAATGGAAAACAATAGGAAGCGTTGGTTTTGGTTTGGAAAAATTAAATTTAAAGGTGTTCTGGATTTATTGTAAAGCTTGGTTGGTTGCCTAGGTGGAGTTGTACAGTTTCCTCTCTTGGAAAAATGAAAGAATTTACATATTCACCTGTGTCCAAAATAGAAAAGGAAAAAAAGAAAGTGCATATACATGAGTGCAAAGTGGTGTGGAAATGAGGCTGCTTCACAAGGGAGATCTTTTGGTGCCACATTGTAGCCCATTGTTATGCTTTACCTTGGAAAGGTTGTGATGGCCTTCATGGAATAGAGAACTATCGCAATAAGGGTTGTGACCCTTGTTGTAAATGGAGAATGATATCTATATCTCAATTTAAGTATCACTTGGTTCCTGTGGGGTTCTTTTGGGGATGATTTAAGTATCACTTGGTGAAATGGATCATTGTTAAGCAACCTTTTCCTAAAGGTGGCTTAGGCATTAGAGACGTGATCAATTTCAATGAGGCCTTTCTTGGTAAATGGTTATGGAGGTTTGTTAATGAGAAAGACAAGCTTTGGAGAGCTAGGATCAAGGCAAAATGCGGGGGAGGGTCTTAATTGGATACCAAGTATAATGGTTCTTACGAAGTAGGTCTTTGGAAGTTTATTACTAGAGATTGAGATAATTTCTTCTCTCACATCATTTTTGAGGTGGGAGATGGGTCCTCTATCTTCTTTTCGCATAGTAGATGGTGTGATGGTGTTTGCTTGAGGGATCGTTTTCCTTCTCTTTGTGCTCTCACGGCTGACAGAGATGGGCGTGTATTTGATTATTTGGAGCACTCTCCTTCTTTGGTTGTTTGGTCCCCCGTTTTTGTTCGTCCAACTTCTCAAAGGATGATAGTGTTTATCGTCTTTTTGCAATGCTTGATACGGCTTCTCGAAAGGCTTCCTTTCTTGATACGGCTAGGTGGAGCGTTACCTCCACTGGGGAATTCACTGTCAAGTCTTATTTCCTTCACCTTTCTTCCTCGCTTGGCAATTCATCGTTGTCGTTTTTAGATTGTGGTTTTCCATCTTATATTATCTAGAAGTCTTGGGCCCCTTTGAAAGTGTTCTTTTTTGTATGGGAAACTTGTTGACTTGTGATAATTTACAAAAAATGGGTAAAGCATAAAATCTTGGTTGACAGATGTTTTATGTGCAAAAATGGCCTAGAAACGACAAACCATTTACTTCTTCACTGCCCAATTGCTAAATGCTTATGGAATTTAGCCTATAGTTGCTTGGGCTTATCGGCATTGGGTTGGCATTGGGTGATGCCAAGTTTTGTGCATCATTGGTTATTGATGTGGGAAGGTTTTTCTTTTTTTTTTTAAATTAAAATTTTGGAAGAAGGGCTCAGTTTAAAGTCTATTGAGCCATTCCTCATGCTATCTTTTGGTTATTGTGGATGGAGAGAAAGAGGAGGGTTTGGGATGGGGTGGAAGCCTCTGTACAATGGTTGAAGGATAAGTGGCTCAAGACTCTTTTCTTTTGGGAAGAGGAGGTTTTTTGTTCGTCCTCGGTTGGATAATTAATTTGGTGAATAGCTTATTCTTGGGTTGTAATTAATTTTGTGGGATGCGGATTTAGCATCCATCCTTGCAAATGCCCTCTTTTAAAATATATTTCTTCATTTTCTTATTAAAAAAACTCAATTTATTATTTTTTTGATAATTTATGTAATATATTCTATTGTTCACACATTTTTGTGGAAAATCTCGGAATTTTAAGCTAATAATAAAATTATAAAATCAATTTGCAATGGCATTGTTTGTTTGAGAATAATGTTTTGATGACTTTAGCTTCCTGGAAGGTGTGATTTTTTTTTTTTTGGGGGGGGGTTTGGGAAGCATTGCATGGAAGTATTTTGACATGTGATCATTTACAAAAGAAGGGACATATCTTGGTGAATAGATGCTCTAAGTGCAAAGAGGATTTGGAGTTGCTTGATCACCTACTACTGCATTGAGAATTTGCAAGGGCTCTTTGGGAGTTGGCCTTTAGTTGCTTGGGAGTTTCTTGGGTTGCTTCTAATTATGTAAGGAACCATCTTAAGGCATGGGAGGGTGTGTTTGGTGGGAAGCTGAGGAGAAGAATGCCTTGTTAATCCCACATGCGATTTTTTGGAGTATTTGGAAGGAAAACAAACGAGTCTTTGGAGGAGAGGAGATGCCTCTTCAAATGTATCAAAGATAATATCACCAAGACATCAAGATTTTCCCCCCCTAGGACAGTGCAAATTTTTGCCTATCTTCTTTTGATGTCATTGATTTTGCAAGTAGGTTTCACCTTGAATTTCATAATCCTTTTGTAGGATGCTTGCTTGCATCCATCATTTTGTTCATATTTTATTAATATATTGTTTTTCCCTACCCAAAAAAAAAAAAGATTATGAAATCAATCTTTCCAAGTATCAGCACGACAGATTACTTGGTGAATAATTCAAAAAAGTTCACCCTGCGATATGCTACATGATTGTCGCATTAATGTTATTTCATGTTACTCCAAATCTGACTGAGATTGCTTTCTTATACCTATTGTCTGCATGAAACTTCTCACTTAAGCTGGAATTTCCCTTGGTGAAATGATATGATGAGCCGGATGGTGTGCTTTTGTGGGTGAAGTGGTGCATTTGCTGATTTTTTGTTTGTAAATAATCGTAATAGCATGTAGATGATCGTGTTAGCGTAGAATTGATGGTTGCCTTCTGTCATGATTTTTTATTTGCATGAATGCTGCTTAAGTTGGTGGTTGTGTTTTTTTTAATTGTTTTTGGTATTGATTTCTCCAATTTCAAAATGGGCAGGGAAGGGGTGTAACAAACAAAGAGGGAAGGTGGCAGGTAAAGTCCACTCCTGCTGTATCATCTTCAGTCGCTGAAGGTGCAAAAGTAGACGGTGTTGAAGGTGTCACTGATGGGCTTCGTGGATTAAGTGTAGCAGAACAAAGTGGGCAAGGCCATGCCACAGGTTCACCCATGCAATTTGAGGGTGCTTTATTGCAGAACCAAACAGTGGTTCCTGGGCAGAAGGCTGTTTGGAAACCCAAGTCCTATGGGACTTTGGGTGGTGCAACAGCAGCTCCTGTGGAGCAAGTTGCTGCTGAGCAAAAGGCAAGTCAAGTAGATGCATGTGAAAGGAGTGGTGCTGGTGCCTCTTTGGATGGTTTATTCAGGCGAAAACTATTGGAGAACTTCACTGTTGATAACAACACGTATTCTCATGCTCAAATAAGGGCTACCTTTTATCCGAAATTTGAAAATGAGAAGTCTGATCAGGAGGTATTCTTCTACTTTATGTTCCCTTTGAGTTCTGCATTACTGGATTGCTGCACTATTTAATGCATTGTTTTTTCAAGATGTCAATATGCAGCTTGGTAATTAGTGCACCCATTTGCACAACTCCTGTAGTTTTTTGCTTGCCGCTCCCTGTGAATTGTGTACGAGATTCCTGAATTCATTGTTTCTTGCAATATGACAAGGAAGCTTCTAATTGTGGTATCCACAACAAGAATTCCAAGTCGAAATCCAAATCTGCAACCACATTAAACAACAATGGGTATGGATCTTGTTGTTCCTTTTGATGAAGGCCATTGTTGTTCCTTTTGATGAAGGCCATTGAAGGGTGTGAGAAGTTCTGTATATGTGGGACTCTAAAAAAGAAATTACATTAACATGAGAAGGTTTAAAGCAATAAAATAGTAATTGGAAGAAGATGGTGGAACTGTAGTTCGTAGGGCCACATGCATCTAACCTGTTTATGCCTTCTTTAGGGACTTTGTAATATTGGTTTGCTGAGAAAACGGTAGACAAAAATTCTGCTGATATTAGTAGACTGTGGACCCACATGGGAGAGGTCCATGGTAGGTGGTGAAGGTGCTTGTATAGTGTATATGTCGTATTGGCAGTATTGTTGACCACAATGCCAATGTCGCAGTGTATGACAAAGACAGTTGGACACACATAGAGACAGATAAGGAAAAGGCAACAGGGTGAGAAAACAATATACAACACGCTTCTAGCATGGTTTAACGAATGACAGAGGGGGCTGAAAGAATACTGTGGAACTGATGAAAAAACGCAGTAGCCCCTCTTGGGTGGTGGGGTCATGTGTAGTACAGCGTTTTCAAGGCCTACTCCACTTACACGTGTGAAATACCTCTATTTGTACTAATATTCTTGAATACCCTTGCAGTCATTATTGCAGATTACACACTAGACTATTGAAGTCCAATGAAGAGTGCTAACCACCACGTACTAGGTCTGACCCATGTCATGACTGAGGAAGTGAGCAACAACCCATGTCTTTAGGCCTTAGGGGTCTGTTTAGGTTGAGAATATAGGGGAGTTTGAATGAGAGTAAATAAGAGTAAGTACTCCCTTGTGTCCTTGCTCTTACCCCTGATTAAGAGACATTAGCACCAGAGAGTACGAGTGGTGAGGAGCAAGCCTTACCCCTCCTTGCCCCTCTTTGCGTCCATTTTTTTAACACCCTAATTTGGGATGCAGGGGAGAAGAAGGGGATTTACAAAATAAAAATGAATGTCACATATCTAATGTGCCCCTAGAAATCCTGATGTAATATATCATTTACAAAAATTAAGGAGGTATATGTCATTGCTTTGCTTACTTGTATAATCTCATTCTCTTACAAGGGTAAGCAAGATGCTTTTACATTTCACTGTTCTCGTCACACTCACAAACATAGGAAGCTTATTCACTCTTATTTACTTCTCTTGACTCTTGGTCCTCTTTACTTTTATGAACTCTTATTCCTCGTCCTTACTCTCTTGCCAAATAGTCTTAGGTAGTTTGCTTTAAGGTAAAACACTCATAATGCTGTGCACTATAACCATTTCTGAACTAGATGCCTTTTACACTGCTGTAAATAAAGATAAAACACTCCCTATGTTGGCAACAACGTAATTTCTTCTAGAAAAAAGGATTGATCAAATTCTATTGAATTTGACGTTTTTTTGGGGTTTTTTTTTTAATCTTTTTGGGTTTGTGAGAATCGTTGAAGGTTTTTCGTTAGGGATGAGTACTTTGCTTCTTCATTTGTTCACACATTAATTCAGCCATTTTTGCTTTATGTCGAATTCATAGACAAATACATGCCTGGAACTGTTCTTTTCGTGGGTAAATCAAGGGTTCCCATTCCCTTCAATTCTTCTTTATTTGTTGACAAATTAATTCATCCATTTTTGGTTTATGTCAAATTCATCGACAAATCCATGGCTATAAATTGTTCTTTTCGTGGGTAAATCAAGGGTTCCCATTCCCTTCAGTTCGTTTTCATTCCTTCCCATTCTCTCCCATTTTGTCCCACTTCTTCAGGAAAAACATCATTCCTTCCCATTCCATGCCATTCTTCCTCATTCCTTACCATTCCTTTCAGTCTCTCCTAAAAAAGAATCTCCCAACTCTTCCCATTCCTTCCTTATCCTTCCCGTTCCTTTCCCATGCTTCCTATATTAGCATTTTAGCATAGTCCAATTTCATATGCGTGCATGTGCGCCCACATTGCCGGGGGGGGTGTTGGGGACAGGGAGAGAGGATCATGATCATATTGACATACACCCCCCTCTATGTGTGTGTATACATTACATATTGATGCGCTATTATGAACATACTACCACATTGTTAGATAGAGATTGCAACTTTTAAAATTTAGTTCTAGTTATGTTAATGATGCAGGACAAGAGTAAGGGAAGTAAATCCAAATATTTTATGTTAGGAAATGTTCTGATTTCTGAATTATAGGAAGTTTTATATTTTAATTATGTTCATAGTTATTTTATAGCATATCTTAGGTAGCATATCTTAGACTAGCCTGAATAAAAAGATTTGATAGTCTTTTAGGAAGATTAAGATTTTATTATATATTTTAGTTTCCTTATTCATGTAGTACTTGTGTCTATTTAAGCCCCTTAAATAATCAAGATTAGCAGATTATGAATGATATTGATTAAATTGAGTGAGTCATATTTATCAGTGTGAGAATTTTTCCATAGGAATTGCTCTTAGAGCATCCTATATCAATTGTTCCCCTTGGTAGAATTGCTCGTAGAGCGTCCTACATAAGTTAGTTTAGTCATATTCATTTGAGAATCTCTTAGGGTTCTAACTTCTGCACTTTTCAGATTTCTATAAAAGTCTTATTACAACAGCTATTTGGTTCTTAATCGATGTATTACTTATTCGTTCACAGTAGTTGTCTGTGGAACCCACACTTTGAAACTTTTGGCTGCTCCCCTGCCTCTTGCCCTCTTATTTTATTGTGCTACATGAATCTCGAAGCTCATAAAGTCCTATCAAGGGCTGTGGCCGTCCTTCTTGAGGTATGGATGGGTCAAGTTCTGTCTAATAACCTCTTTTGGTTATATAGGCTTTTGTCTCTGTCTTTTGGAATTTTTGATATTGGCAATCCACATTTCCTTTCTGCACATCAGGATGCCTTTAAAGTTACTATGCCAGGTTAAGCATGCATCTTGCAACTCAGCTTCAATTATGGTGTGTGATCGTGTCCTGTACAAGTTTATTTCAAATTCTACTGTTTCCAGTTTGACACTTAGGTTTGTGATAATAACTGCTTGAACCAAAGGTCCGTAATTTTTGAGATAGGATGTTATACCAGTGGCTAAATAACAGACATGTTTACTCAAATCTTAGTTTTAAAAGGCGCGAGGCGCACTGAGACGCATAGGGTCCCAAGGCGCGAGGCGAAAGGCGCACACATCATGGATGCGAGGCGCACTTCTATGTAAATTTTTTAAAAAGTCTTTCATATCTCACAAAGCATATTTTACGTAAACAAGTTAGATAAATGCATTAAAAATGTGATTACACATCAATATGACTACTCATACTGCAAATAACCTTAAGATAGGCTAAGAAAAAGAAGAGAAAGGCGGAAGATCTAGCTTCTCATCCTTGAGGCGCACCTCGTCCCCCCCGAGGTGCTGAACTGGTAGCCTCAAACCGAGGCGCGCCTAGGCATGCCTCAGGCGGGCTTTTTTAAACTAAGACTCAAATTAGGGATTCATTTTGCACTTCGTCCCATGTTGGCCTTTGGCTCTTTGATTTCTGTTGATTGGTGCCATTTTGGCATGGCGTTTTTTTTTGGGGAAAAAAAAATGTTTCTCACACTTCGATGATTTTCTTTTCTAGTTCTCTGTCGTTTTTCAGAGCTTGTCAGCTCCATACCTTAGTACTAATAGTTTTGTTTCACACTTGCATTCAGATTCGAACAAGGATGATTGACATGGTGTCCAAAGGCCTTGCCACTGTGGAGGTAGGGGATGAATGTTAACTGTGTTCTCTCTCTTCATGCTGTTTACAGCCAGTGAACTGAGGTTGATAGTGCTGACAATTTGTTTTTTAACATATGAACGACTTCCTGAAGTATCTGATTTAATGCAGGTGACCCTTAAGCACTCTGGGTCTCTTTTTATGTATGCGGGGCATCAAGGTGGAGCATATGCCAAGAACAGTTTTGGGAATATGTATGCACTGGCTTTATCCCTTTTATCATTTGTGATCGTCAATTTGTGTTGTTGACCTTTCTGATATTTTCTTCCATGCTTTTATCCTGACATAAAAAGTAAGTGAAAGGGTTTGGCCATTGATGTATGGAAATAGATCTTTAAATCACTCGTATGGTAAGCATTTTTGGCTTACTATCATTTTTTCGATTCCAACTCTATCGGTTGGAGCTAACTGTAGGGAGGGTGCCTGATGCAGTATGACGGAAAATAAAAGTTTAGGAATATAGGAATTATCTTTTAGTAGTTGAATATCTTTTCATTATCTTTTTTAGCGAGGAACAATATCTTTTTGATTACATTATCTCTTAGTTTCCTTAATGTTTAGGTATTTTTTCTATTTAAACTCCAAGTTATGCATGAGGGAGGGAGACTCGAATGAATTGAAATATCGAGTATTCGAAAATTCTTGTGTAGATTTTGTCGGTGTGGGAATTGCTCTTAGAGCGTCCTGCATCAATTATTTCCCCTTGTAGGAATTGGTCTTAGAGCATCCTACATCAATTTGGTATCAGAGCGCTTGCGATCATGCCGCTGCCCTTTGAATTTTGCTTTTCTTTTCGTCCCCTTTCTCGGTCCCTCCAAAAAAACTGTAAATAAAATGCCAAAAAAACCCTAGCCGTGTGCCACACCACCCAGACCCGTTGCCTCGATTTCGCCACCCAGACCCGTCGCCCACCAGCACCCAGACCCGTCGCCCACCACCACCCAGACCCCTTGGTCGTCACTCGTCACTTTCAGCTGAGCACCTCCAGACCTCCACCCCTGCTGGCCCGCCTGGCCGCTCGCCGTAACCCTAAAATCCCAAAATTCGAAACCCTAAATACCCGAAACCCTATTCTCCAAATTCATGCTCGTTCCATTACATTCATCCAAAATTTAGTTCAATCCTGTGTTGCCCACTCAGCTGCGACCAAAAGCGCCAACTCAATTGAAAGAACACACTTCTCTTGGCCCCTCAATTGATTGCTCTAGCCTCCACGAAACCCTTACATCGCGGCTCCCCTTTTGCTTGCAAAATCGAAGCCTTGGGTGCCTCGGTCCGTGGCAGAGAGGCCTGATAATCTCTTGGCTGTTCTTTGCTGCCACTGCTGGCTCCTCCTCTCGCCAGAGAATGCCATCGCAGGACCATCGTCCAGCCACAGTTCCTGAACGTTTTGCTGCCCCTGTTCGACCAAGTGCTCTGTTGTTCCTGTGTTGTTCGAACCATTTGGTTGCTGTTCCTGTTCCGGTGACGAAGCCCTGTGGTGCTGTTGCTGCTTGCAATGTGCTGTCTCCTCCACCACCCCCCCCAAAAAAACTGCTTGCTTGTCCCGCATTCCCAGGTTAGTGCTGCTACTGTGGAGGGGCTGGAACTTAAAACAGTACTCAGGCACACTAAGAGGTACGAGGAACACAAAATTACTGCGGTGTTTGTGTGGATTTTCTGCTGCGAAACTATGATTAATATCTGATCACTTGGGTTTTAAGGACTTGCATTAATCCTGATTTCCCTGTTCTAATTTCCTTGCTAAGTTTGAGGCATATCAATAACCAATATTAGTTTTTGTGCTTGGCTGCGTGCGTAGTGATTGATTATTTACGTCATTACTATTGCAATTTAGATTGATCTCAGTGCGTGCATTCGTGGTTTGCATTCAACATGTCATTATCCCCCAAATAGCCTTACCAATTCCAGATGGATGCCCTTTCTAAAAGACTTGACCATCAAGATGAGAGGTTTGATAAGCTAGAGGTTAAGATTGACAAACTGTCCTGAGTGTTTGAAAAACTGCCATGTTACCAACCTTAAACCCCACGAAAAGATTCCCTTGAACTTTTTATTGGAGGAAGTGACCGCCGTAAGTGGGTTGTCTGTAAGTCGGGTCGGGCTAATGACTTTGAGGAGAGAGAACCTAAACAAGCGCTCCACTCTAGCCATCAAGAGCTAGAGCAAGGAAGTGGTTGGAGATATGGTCAGGGAGACCTTAGGGATCGTAAGTTTTTAACAACCCTAGAGACAACAGGAGGTCAAGTAGCTATAGGGAGCCTGAATATGCGGAACTTGAACCTAACCATAGGAACGTGCATGAGGGTCATTCAGACATTAGCTGAAAGGTCAAGGTTAACGTACCCGCATATGATGGTGGGTTAGATGCCGACACTTTGTCAGATTGGTTAATTTCCATGGAGGACTATTTTGATTGGTATGGGATGTTTGATTTTGAGTGTGTTCATTTTGCTAAAATGAAACTTCTGGTTTTCGCTAGGAAGTTTTGGTAAGACACTCATCACTCACCTTGAGCGTATGCAACAGCCACTGATCGCCCAATGGCGGTTATGAAGGACAGGTTAAAAGAAAAGTACCTTCCTTCTTTTCATAGAGCTCACCTTGTGGACCAAATGCTTGATCTTCGTCAGTCTGATTCTTGTGTGTTAGATTATATCAATGCCTTTGAGGAGTTGATTCAGCGTTGTGAGTTAGTGGAAGACCCGTCCATTACCGTACTCCGATTTATCTGTGGCCTACGGCTTGATCTTAGACGAGATGTGACTTTTTCTTTTTCTTTTACACTAGATGACGTCTATCATAAAGCGTTAGAAGTTGAAATACCCAATAAGTCTGTGAAACACTCCAATCTTCCGACTAGGCCTCTCACCCAACTAGGGGTGGCAATGGGTGGGTACGGGGCGGGTTTAGCCGTACGCTCACCCATACCCATTTTCAAAATTAATACCTATATCCATACCTATATTCATTAGGCATTGTGAAACTATACCAATACCCATACCCGTTGAGTATAGCGGATATGTGGGTTTTATTCGGGTACATATGAAACAAAATGAATTAAACCCATTTTATACCCATATTCAACATCAAATAGCTAATATGTCACATGAACATCAAGCTTCCAATAAAATATCATATTTACCAAATATAACTAAAAGTTTCCAAATTCAAGCAAAAAATTAACACTCGATGGTTATAGTTTAGTTTCTAACAAAATATCCCACTGGAGTCTTGAATATAATATAACTCAAAGCAACTACCAAAAAATTTAAATTCAAGTAACAAACTAGAACTTTGAATAAATAGGTCTGGGTTTTATATTGGGAGGATATGGGGCCGGTACGGGGTGAGTATTGAGAAAATGGGTATGGGGCGGGTGGGAGCCGTACCCATACCCATACCCTTACTCATACCCATACCTGTTTTAACAACACTCACCCCATATCCATTTTTCTCATTTTTAATACCCATACCCATACCCGCTGGGGCGGGTTTTACGGGTTTTGAGCGGGTATGAGTTTTCTTGCTAGCCATACACCCAATTCGCCTCTAAGGCACTCCAATTTTCGGCTAGTGCTTCTAATACAAAGACCTCTAGTCTTCCAATCTCCTCTAAATCACCCTTGTCACCAGGGCTAGTGCTAGTGCTTCCCGGACCCCTGCTAATAACGTCATACAATGTTTTAGTTGTCGTGGGAAAGGTCATTATGCTTCCGAGTGTTCTCATTGCACCCTTGCCTTAGAGCATAAGCCCATTGAGTTTGAGGACGAGATTGTGGAAGCTGACGGGAGTTATGAGGATCTTGTGGGGGTCGAAAACAATCCCCTTTAGGGTGATTCTCTTCTTGTTGTTGTTAGGTATCTATTGTCTAAACCAGTTTCAATCATGAGTGGAAGCGTACCACTATTTTTTATACTCTTGTTAAGTGCGGTGACACTTCAATGGAAATGGTTATAGATGGTGGAAGCACCATGGATGTTGTAGTCCACTCCACTAAGCGTTGTAATCTAGCAGTTGAGCCCCACCCTCATCCCTTTAAGGTAGCTTGGGTCTGACAAGGCTAGCCTTATGGTGTCCCATAGATCTAAGGTCTCTATTCAGATTGGAAGTTATAAGGATGAGATGGTGTACGATGTCCTACCCATGGATGTTGCTCACATTTTATTAGGTTGTTCTAGGCTATATGATAGGAATGTCACTCACTATGGTAGGGAAAATACCTACCCGTTTAGGTTTCATAACAAGAACATCACTCTTACCCCTTTTCGGCGTAAATAGTTTCTTTCTTCCCCAAGCCCGAAGCCTTCACCAATCTTGTTGTCGCCCGAGACTTCCTACACTTCACCTCCAACCAAGGGAACCATCTCTCTGCCTCATCATAAGCCCTTTGAGAGATTAAGGTCATTTGACCGGGTAAGAGTCTTTTTGAGATTGTCCATGGATATTTCCCTCGCACCCCCACTGACCTTACTCCCCTCCCCCTTAATGCCCAAGTCTCCAAACCTGCTTCCGCAGTTGCCAGCATATTTATGAGATTCGTCGTAAAATTGCAATGAGTAATGATCATTCTAAGCTATAGCTGATGTGCATCGCAAGACACTTCTTTTGAGGTGGGTGATTTTGTTATGGCTCGTGTTCGACCTGAATCACTGCCTAAACACTTCCACAGAAAGCTCCACGCTTGAGCTATGGGTCCTTACCAGATTATTAGGAAGTTGGGATCTAGTGCTTACGTGTTTGATTTGCTCGACAACTTGGGCATATTTTTGTGAAAATGATTGTGAGCAGATGTTCAACCTTCGTTGTGTGCTTACTTGATTTCAGGCGATTTCGGGTCTAAGGGTTAATTTGGCAAAGAGCTCTATCCTGCCTATTGGACATCTAGACAATATTCAACTGCTTGCAGGTGTTTTAGGTTGCAATGTTGATGCCTTTCCGACTACTTACTTAGGTCTCTCTCTCGGTGCTAAATTTAAGGAGAAAGCCATTTGGGATCCAATTATCGAGAAATTTGAGAAAAGACTTGCTGGATGGAAGTCCATGTACCTTTCAAAAGGGGGGAGATTAACTCTCATCAAGAGTGTTCTCTCAAGTATCCCTACTTCCTGTCTCTCTTTCCCTTACCTTCTTCCGTGGCTAATAAATTAGAAGCAATCGAGAGAAATTTCCTTTTGGGATCTTTTGGGAGCGACTTCAAGTTTCATCTTGAGAGATGGAACATTGTGAAGCAACCACTGTATTTAGGAGAGTTAGGTATAAGGGACTTGCGACCCTTTAATGAGGCCCTTCTTGGTAAGTGGCTGTGGAGATTTATGAACGAAAAGGGCAATCTGTGGAGGAAGGTAGTTACCATCAAATATAGGGACGATGGATTCAGATGGTTTCCCTCTATTGCGAAGGGTTCTTATGGGTACAGTCTTTGGAGATATATCTCCAAAGGTTGGGGGAGATTCTTTGCACATTGTTCCTTTGAGGTAGGAGATGGTTCTTCAATCTTTTTTTGGCATGATCGTTGGTGCGGCGAGATTCCTTTGAAAGACCTGCTCCCTAGCCTTTATGTTTTGGCGGTGGACAAAAACGCTTCTATTGCTGATTATCAGGAGTAGGTTTTTGGTAACAATATTTGGGCACCTGTTTTTATTCGAGATGGTTTCGTTGATGATGATTCCTTGGTAATCTTTCTTAATAAGCTTAATGAGGCCAAAGTAGGAGAATCTTCAATTGATAGGGCGAGGTGGGATCTAGCCACTCAAGGGTGCTTCATTATTAGGTCTTTTTATTTGAAGCTTCTTGATGGAAAGTTTTCACCAAAGAGGTTCATTCTGAAAAAGGTTTCCCTTGCAAGCTCATATGGAAGTCTTTAGCCCCCTTAAAGGTTTCTTTCTTTATATGGGAAGCTACACATGGGAACATACTAACGTGTGACAACTTACAAAAAAGGGGGAAAATTTTGGTGAATAGATGCTTCACGTGTAAAAGAGACTTTGAATCTACGGATCATTTATTGCTCTGTTATCAGTTTGCGAGCATACTTTGGAATCTAGCTTTCAGTTGCTTGGGCATTTCTTGGGTTGCTCCTGAATCTATTTGGAACCATCTTTTGGCTTGGAAGGGTTCCTTTGGTGGGAAAGTTAAGAAGAAGGAGGAGGAAGCCATGGTCCTACCTCATGTCATCTTTTGGAGTATTTGGCGAGAGAGAAACAGAAGAGTTTTTGAAAGCATAGAAACCCCTCTTCAGCGTTTGAAAGAGAATTTCATCAAGATTCTCTACTTTTGGAAGAATTGGAAGTTTAGCTCTTTCTCTATTGATCTGACTAATTGTGCGGACAGTTTATACTAAGGTTGTACATAGCTTTTTGTATGATGCTCACTGTTCAGCTGAGCTTCTGATCTTTCTATATTAATATATTACCTTTTCCTTATCAAAAAAAATATTAGTTCTGTTTTCAAGGTGGAAGATCTTACCCTTCACCGAGGTAGTTTTGAGCCTCCTTGTCTTCCTTTGGGTGCTTGTGCAGGTACTAGAGCCCTAAAGCTCTCTCCTTTTCCACATCCGCATACTGACGTTGGTTGAGTTGGATGATGATTTTGCGGCATCTTCCAATTGTAGTTTGTGGCATCTCTTTCGTGCATGGCTAGCAGCCCATGATTTGATGGGCGTCGATTTCTGCGAATGAGTTCCGCACTTGGGATCTTGCACTTCTGGTACCTTCAGGATAGCTCGCCGGAGTCGAATTCTTTTCCGGTGGGGGAGAATGATGCAGTCTCACAGAAAATAAAAGTTTAGGGATTATCTTTTAGTAGTGGAATATCTTTTCATTGTCCTTTTTTGGAAGGAACAATATCTTTTTGATTACGTAATCTCTTAGTTTCCTTAATGTTTAGGTATTTTTTCGATATAAACTCCGAGTTATGCATGAGGAAGGGAGACTTGAATGAATTGAAATATTGACCGTTTGAAAATTTTTGTGTGAATTTCCTCGGTGTGGGAATTGCGCTTAGAGCGTCGTACACCAATTATTTCCCCTTGTAGGAATTACTCTTAGCGTCCTACATCAGTGCCTACTGTAGTTTTTGAGTTGACCTCGCTATTAAGTTAGATATCGATATCGATATCGATAGGCAGGTGAGGCTTGCAGCAATTGGTGGTTGTACTGTTGATTATTTCCACATCTGCGCCTTGCTTAATTTCAGTTGTTTTCACAGTGCATGTGGTATTTGCTTTGTTAATCCACAGACGAATGAGTTGGTCTCCTTTATGTTTAAGAGCTCATAAATTTTACTAAATACAACATACAATACACCTTTCCCTTCATTGTTTCTTTTGTTTCTTTTGTTATAGCACTCTGTAGGAGGTAATGCAGGTAGGGACATAATGATTATTGCAGGAGGCTGTTACTGATTATTGCAACTTGCTTTCTGATGTCTAGTACTTTCAGCAATTTCTAGGTCTCACTATATTACCATTGTCTTCCTGGCTCCGAGAATGGTTATGGTATGCCGCATGCATTGCTATAGATCAATATCAATGGCCACTGCTTTCTGAATTGAAAATTTGGAAGGCTTTACACTTAAGATTTAGGCATCATTGTTTGTGATGTCATGTCCTAGGTGTCAATAGCTTTGTGGAACAGTTCAGTTATGATATACTTACATAGGATTACTTTACTGGTGCAGATACACTGCTGTTGGTGTTTTTGTTCTTGGAAGGATGCTTCGTGAGGCTTGGGGTTCTCAAGCGTGTGAAAAGCAAGCAGAATTTAATGACTATCTGGAGGTAATGGTTGTGAATGTCATTGATTGATAAAGACATGATAAACATTTAAAATATTATGGGAGCATTGATTGGATATCTTCTTGTCTAATCAACTTAAGGTGGACGTTAGCCCTGAAGTTTGGTTAATATATTGTACTATATTGGATCTGCTTCTTTTTGTCCTGTGAGAGGACCTGGACAACCAATATTTGTTTCCATTTCCGGGGTTTATGATTATTTTCTCTGTACGAAGTCTTCTTCCTCTCCTTTCCCTTCTGGTCTTTTGTTTCTATTATCTTTATTGTTACTTTTCTCCTGTATGCATTTCTACCTTTTTTTAATTTTTAATTTTTTTATTTTTTCACTAACAAATATGGCGTGGGCTGTCAGCGGAACAAGATATGCATATCTATGGAACTCGTAACTGCTGTGCTAGGAGATCATGGACAGCGTCCTAAAGAAGATTATGGTGAGGTGCACTGCTCTTGTCTCATAGTTGAATAATTGTTATGTTCTTAATTATCCAGATTGTCATGCGCTAGCTATTAACCCATATGCTCTCTCAAATGGCAAACTTGAATCGGAGTTGCACTTTAATGAATTATTGTTGTTGAAAAGCTAATTAAAGTGCTTTGCATAGCAACACGGTTTTCCAGCCAAAATAACAAATTTGCGTTTTGGCAGTGGTGTAATGCCCCCCCTCCAAAAAAAACATTATCGGGGCTGTCCAGAGCAGTGTAGCAATCTGATGCCTTCAAGTTTATGTTGCTTTTTGCAGTCGTTGTGACAGCTGTTACAGAATTGGGAGTTGGAAAACCAAAGTTTTATTCTACTCCTGAAATAATAGCTTTTTGTCAGAAATGGCGGCTGCCAACAAATCACGTCTGGTTGTTCTCTACAAGGTGATATGTGGTTTGACACGCGATTCCCCCCCCTCCCCAAAAAAAAGAAAGAGAAGATTCACTTTGTTCATCCGTAATACTGTATGTAAAAGCGCATTTGCATATTTTGTGTTGTACTGTTTTTTGGTTGCTTTGTTACTTTGTTATGTGGCATCTTATGTCTGCCACATGTTGAGTAGCATTGTTAAAGAAATATACAGAGTCTCCTCAACATGTGTGTGTGTGTGTTTGCGTGAATGTCTGTCTCCCCCCCCCCCCCACACACATATATGGACATTCATGTACATATATGTATTACATGTAGATATGTATATGTGTGCACACACGTACACATATATGTATATGTATGCGCATATATATATATATGTGTGTGTGTGTGTGTGTGTGTGTGCGTGTGTATACACATACATACAAACGTACGTACATATATGTACACGCGCGCGCGCACACACACACACATATACATGCGCGCACGCACACACACACACACACACACACACACACGTATACATGCGCACGCGCACACACACACATGTATATACATACACATTTTATATATATATATATATATATATATATATATATATATGTATATATACACAACACACACACGTATGTATGTATGTACGTACATGTATATGTATGTATATGTGTGTGTGTGTGTGTGTGTACACGCGCGCGTGTATACATATGTATATGTATATATATGTAAGCCCCCCCCAACACGCACACACACACACCCCCCCACAACAACAACAACAACAACAACAGCAACTCCATTGATATGTGTGTGTGTGCGCGTGTTTATGTGTGTGTGTGTGTGTGTGTGTGTGTGTGTGTGTGTGTAGTTCTGAGCAGAGTGATAAATTGCAAGTAGAGAGATTGACTTCTGAGAGTCCCATCAAAAGATCTTTTGTTGAAAACCTTTTGGGTTGAAATGCTTTTTTTTTTTTTGGGGGGGGTATCCGAAGGGTTAGGGAAGGAGAAATAGGAAAAGTACTTTGGCAATAAATGAAACAGAAAAATATTATTATGATATTACTTTATTCGATTCAATTGCATGAAAAACATAATTATGGTAAGTCTCATTCCTTTCCTGACATAATGATACATTGTTTAGAAGCATTATGAAGTTGATTATTTTTAATCTCCTCTTTACTCCTTTCTCTTATTTGTCTTCCTATATCTCTGTCTTTCCACTATTGTAATTCTACCATCTTTTATCTTTATGTAAATCCCTTCAGCTATTGATCTTTTTCAGTTCTAGTCCCATCATAGCTGTAAGGTTGGCGGACATGGGATATGGAAATTGGAAAATCAGTTGATAAGTTGGGTAAAATGTGTCGATAAATATAATGACTTTGATATGGACTTGGTGATCTTTACTGTTAATTGTTAAGTTTCTGTATGGTAGAAGATTATATGTTTTAACATCATATTTTGCAGCATCTGCTGACACTAAGTGGTAACTAGTATACAGTTGTCTGGATAAGGTGATTGGTTTCAACTTAGTTTTTTGTGCAAATTTATATATGTAGGAAATCAGTAGCATCTTTTTTTGCGGCATATGATGCTCTATGTGAAGAAGGGACAGCAACACCTGTATGCAAGGCGCTGGATGAAGTGGCAGATATCTGTATTCCAGGTATTGAACTTCTGTTTATCAGTTTTCATTTAGGAAATAACATTAGGACTGGAGCTATTTTGTCTGAATATCTGTAAGATATGCTCATTTGCATTAGATTAAATTGAAAGTAGGTAGATGTAGTATATTATTATTAGTTGTGTATGTTCCTTTGCTTTGAACAATCATTTTATGGAAGTTTGACGGAGAAGCTTTGAGTGAAAATATAATTTTGATAGATTGGGGCATTTGGATTGGAAGAGGAGAAGGATTAATGGACCATCAATTGTTTGGACAATAGTACTAGTATTTGACATGGTGCTATTTAAAATTCTGTTGAATATTTTAGTTTAGAAATTCTCTTGGTGAATGGTTGGGTGAATCATAGGTTTGCTGGCTGTTTGGATAATGTTTTATGCTCTAGAAGGAAGATTTTGGTGATTAGTTTTGCTATTAAGTGTACTTCTGTATTCCAATTGCCCAGGAAGTGCCATATCCAATTATGAAACATTTTTCCTTTTCCGTTCCCCCCCTTTTTGTTTTGGGTTGGGGGGGTGGTTGGGGGGCTGCGGAGGCCTATAATATATGATATAGATGTTTATGTTAAGCTTGCATGTTCAAAGGCCAATGCCCAAAGGGATTTCTTTGGGTGACTTTGTTTATAAGCATTAGAGTTCATTTGTGTACTTTCAGTTTCTATGTGGAGCAGATGGTGTGAACTTTGAAATGAAGGGAGGTGGTGGATATGCCAAGTTTTGATGGAAATGCTGGAGGATTAGTTCACTAGCACTATCGGTTCCATAGACTCATGGAACTGATATTGTAGGACCTGGAATGGCCAATAAGGGGTCCACCCTCACGTGCCTGCAGATTCTTCCTAAAGATTATTTGAGGGTCACTGGGTCAGGATCCGGGCCAAAATGCACTGTCATTTTGAGCCAACCTGTGCTCTTTATTTTTTCCCCTCTTGGGTTATGCAAAGACCATTTCTTCGATGATTCTTCGTTTCTGGTTGTTTGCTCGCTTTCTTTCTTCTGCTTAGTTAAAAACTATTTTATAATATTTTAACATTTTGTTGGGATTTCTTTGAATTTTTTTTTCTAATGTTTTACTTCGAGTATCGTTTTCATTTAGTCTATTGGTTAGTGTGTAATTGTTATTTTTTTAATATAAAACTCTAAAATAAATTATTATGATTTTTAATTGCATTAGAAAATATTATAATATGAAATGAATTTTACTGAAAAAAGTAAATTTATTACAAAATGTAAATGTTGAGTTTGATGGAGTTTGTAGAACAAAGGTCAAGGTTTTATTAAGAAAGTAAGTTTTACTTGGATTTCAAAGGTTGAATTTGTGTATGTGGCATGTGTGGTCTACGCTATGGGACTGAAATCGAGAGGAGCCCTTTTCACTGGTGATTTTATGCATATTAGGTATGCAAAAGCTAGGACTGGAAGATTCCCGACAAGGATTCAAAATGCGGTTTCGGTCGCAGTTGCAAGTTTTGATCACAACATGGAAAAGTCATTCTAATGCGGTAATTCCGTTGCATATCACGGTGAAAACACGGTTTGACCAACTCAAAATCCTTTATGATGCGGCCGTCTTGTCGTGGATCAGCAACATTTCGAACCTATGAATTTCCGGGGGGAGGGTCTCTTTCTCTCCCCACCTCCTTGTACCTACACTGAGTTGTTCACAGTTAGAAATTTGAATAGATAGACTCCTTATGAGCTTTAGAGGCTTAACTATTTGTATTGACTATCTAATTATGTCTCCATTATGAGAAGCCCTAATGATTGGGAAGAGGATTGGATCTTGTTTTGCCTCACGAGATTGTTTGGCCGCATGAGAGTTTTTCGTACCATGCACTTTGAAGTGTTGAGTGGCTTGGATTTTCCTGCCGACTGCATTTGAAACCTAAAGCCCACACAAAGGCTTGCTTCTTTGCTTCGGTGGCCATGAAAGGAAAGATTCCCACGGAGGACATGCGTAAAAGAAGAAGCTTTGACGGCCAAGCAGGCGCTTTATTCTGAGGAGGAAGAATCTCTAGGCAGTCTCCTTGTGCATTGACAGTGGGTTTCTTCTCTTTGGCGTTTATCTCTGTCTTTGATGGGCTTAGTTCATTCCAGTCATCTAATGTGAAAGATGTATTGGTGGCTTGGAGGAGAAGGATGAAGAAGAGTTGGGGGAGTTTGGAAAATTCTTTTCGCTATTTGTTGGGCTACTTGAAAGGAGAGAAATCGACGAATTTTTGAGGACAAAGCTATGCCCTTTCAAGTTCCTCTTTTTGAGAATGTTGTTAGTTGGAGTGTTGTGATTAATGGTTTGAATTTTTTGGATTTTGTAGATTGACTAGATTCTATTATGGATGAGAGCTTGAGGGGATAATGTTATTGTATTTGCCCTTTTTGTGCATGGGTGACATCTCTTTCGTGTTTATTAGTATGACTGTTGATTAATTATCAAAAGAAAAAAAGTCTAATTATGCCTTTTTTTTTTAAAATATATGGAACTATCTAATTATGTCTCTTAACTACAAGTGGAAAAGCTCCCTAGAAATTGACAATTATCTATATTGACATTGAAAGTTATGAGTACATAGATTCGACTGCATACATGTTGGGGTGTGCGGCAGGTGTGTGGAGTATTGGAAATGGGCTTAAGGCATTGGACTCTACCATTTTCAGGATATTTCACTTGTGTATCCCACAGAGGTACTTCAGGTGGAATGATGAATAGAGTACATCTTCAATTTTTGTTGGCAGAAAAAAGTTCCATTTAGGACTTGATTTGAGTGGTCTTACTGTTCGCATTGAATATGTAAATCAACATGTTGCTTTTTACAGGAAGTCGATTTAGGTTGTGGGCTCCTTATGGATCTCCCATGGTTGATTTTCCTTTTCAGAAGGGGGAAAATAGGTTGGTTTATTTTTTAAAATCGAACTTCACAGATTGTTCACGCTTGGTGTAGAAAGCTCGCTTTATACTGATGATTTGGGTGCTTGTCCCCCACTCTTTTTGGCGAGGAAAGTGATTTCATTGTTGAAGAAGTCTGGTTGGTTTATTTTTTTAAAAATAAAAATCCATCTAACTTCATAGATTGTTGACGGTTTTATGAGGTGAAATTGCCCCTATATTGATCTTTTGATGTGCAGTTTGCTCCTATATTGATAAGCCCAAAAAATTTCTGCAGTTATTTTTTCTCTAACTTCATTTCCTAGGCCTAGAAAGTTAAGGGATAAATAAAAATAAAAAGGGATGGGACAGAGGTGCAAACTGCTGGAGAAGAAAAAGCTTCTTATCAGCTACTAAATCAACAAACAAATCATTATTTTGGAAAAATGAAATGTTGAGTGTGGTGTCTCTGAGGTTATTGTTGGTTGAGCTATGTGTTGTAAGCTACTGTATTATCTGTTCTGCCTCTATTTTGTTTGGCCTTTGTTACCATCCCTGCTTATGTTCGTGGCTTCATATTCTTGAAGTTCTTATTTCCAGTGGCTTTCATGCCATCTTCTGTTATCACTATTATATGCTTGGTTAAGATTTGTGGGTTGCTTTTTTTAGGGTCAAAAGACCATATAAAGGTACAAGGTGAAATCCTTGAAGGTCTTGTTGCTCGTGTTGTGAGCCCTGAAAGTTCAAAGCACATGCAGGAAGTTTTGAGGGATTATCCTTCTCCACCGATTGAAGGAAGTATGCTAATCTGAACTTGCTATTTTTGATTTTTTTTTTTTTTTTGGGGGGGTGGCGGAACATGCTTCAGTTACAGTTTCTTCACTTATTTATATCCTGTTGATCATATTGGCGTGCACTACAGTGTAAAATGTGAACTCTCTGGATACTGGGTGATATGCTTTTCAATTTTAGGTGTAGAGTCTTTGGGTTTCTGGAAGCAATCTTAAACCAAACAAGACTCTTGCTGAGGAACAACATATGAGGAATCTTTCTACTCTGTGTTTTGGTATGTATTGCTTTTGGGGGTGGGCGGCAGGAAAAAGAAAGTTCGTATCTCATTCAAATTGCCAGTTACAAAGTCATGGATGACAATACTGCTTTACCACAGTCACAGAGTCACAGTACAGAGCCTCTGCATCCAGATGGTAACTGACTGCTGACCATGTTTGCTTATTACTTATTAACATTGGTGACAATTATCCCTATCAAAAAACATTGGTGACAATTAAAGGGCTTTGATCAGTCTGACGAGTTGACGATTTTAAGTAGTTACGTGACAAGTTTGTGCTCGGTTACTGAATTCTCTTGCTTGTGGCGTCATTGCCCTAGCAACGGCCAAGAAATTTGTTCCAAAAAAACACCTGTAAGCTCCATGTCCTTCAGCTGTTTAATAAACTGTTTCAACACGACCTCCTGGAACTCATGACTCAAAGGAACGGTGGACTTTCCTCTCCGTGCATGCTACAGCTGTACTCTGCTTCTCTCAGTAAGGGCACCAGTGCCTACCTACCTTTCATCCGTTCACAGGCTGCATCCATATTGATTTTTGGTGGGTCCAAAGGTGACTGAATCCTGTGTATTTGCTGCAAAAGTTGAGGGGATGAATTTTCGGATTGTCTGTGAAGCTGACTTCCATAGACTCTTGAATGGAAGCTTCAGTCTCTGCCTTGATTGATAAAGACATCAACGTCTTCATGCTAATTCTGTGGTTTTGCTTGGCCCATAACTTCCATGTGTAGCTCAGAACAGGCATGGCTTCTTGTTGAATGATCTCCTGCGAGACTTCTTCCACCCATTGTGCAAGGAAAGAGAAATATCTGGATTGATATCTTAAATAGAAGGGCAAGATTTCCCCTGTCCAAAAACCAAAAAAAGAAAGGCAAGATTACCATAGTTCATGAGCAAAATGATGTCCGACGTTTTCAGTATCTGATTTACCCCTCCCCCCAAAAAACAGAACGAGTCAACTCACAAGCTATACTCTAGCATAGACTGTATAGTGTTAAGGGGGATTACATCTCTACAATCACAGCATAAGAAATTCTTGATAACTTCTGTAATTCTAAGGCTCCATGAAGGGGACCCAGGACATTGCGATCCACTTGTAGGTTTGCATTTTCCATAGCTTCTTTTCTAGCTGGCCAATATCTGGATTTTACAGTGTATAGCTCATTGCTGTTCTGAGCCCTGACACTTCATCCCTCAAAACTTCATCTTATGAGGGAATGGATACAATAAACTTAGCCTTATCCTATGTGCGCACGCGCGCACGCACACACACACACATTCAGTGGATTATGATTCCATCTCTGATTCCCTTCTTCAAGATTACCAACTTCTAATTTACTCATCTTCTGAACCTTAGGTGAGGTTCCCAACATATTTTCCAATCTTGGCAGCCAGGTGTCATGCCATACGGTAAATCACCAGCAGTATGCATCCTGAAGAAGAACGGGTTTCTTTTCCACCATATTTCCATGCAAAATAAAGCTTTCTATGATCTGTGTTTGCCTCTAGGGAAGTCCTCTTGGGAAATGCCTTGCTTCAACAGCCCTATGCATGGAAAAGTTAGAATGTCCGGAAGTCTAGCATTCTTGTTTAACTAGTAAAGCAATGTCAATTCATGGGTTGTACAGTGAGATAGTTGCATATGTTCTTTAAGTTGTGTATTAATAAATGGGCTGGAAAGTTTTGTTTATCTTTAGTGGTTGATTGTTTTCCTGCATTGTTTCCTTTTATATCCTTTTGATCGGACAAAAAAGGGGGTCTTCCTTGTTATTGATGATTTGCTTTTGTCTGTAGCTGAAATCGATTTGGGACCAACTCTACGGCAAATTTGTGCGGCTAATAGGTCTGACGAGAAGCAGGTGATGTCTCTGTCTTCTTGAGTTGATGATGGTATAGGGTCTGTGCCCGCTTTCCTGGTTTGCTGACTTACGTGCAAACTTTTGTGCAGCAAATAAAAGCTCTTCTTGAGGAAGCTGGCACCTGCTTTTGTCCTGACCATGTCGATTGGTTAGGGGGAGAAGCAGAAGATGCCCACTCTAGGATTGCAGATAGATCTGTGGTCACTAAATTTTTGCAAGCTCATCCTGCGGATTATTCAACTCGCAAATTGCAGGTTTGACCTGAAGTATTTATTGTGTTCTCACATAGGGAATAGGAAATTATTTGTTATTCATCCATTTCAAGAGGAATGGTAATTATGTTTGGGCAGCTGTTGGATCTTCCTGTTAAGATTTGCTCAGTTTCATGGGAAAAGGGTATGAGACTTCTTTATGGGAGGACAGCTTGTCATTAGCAATATTTCTTTCCTTATTTTTGCCATCCAAAGTGAATTTCATGGCATCATGCTCCCTTTGTCATTCTTTTTGATTTTTCTCCCCAACAGCTGCGAGCATTTGTTTAGTTTATGTGTATGTAATCATTTCTGTAGAACAAGCCTTTACTATTAGGCAATTCTCTTGCAGTCATCCAGCTGATCTGTGTCTTTGACACTACGAATGAATGTAATTTGGTATAGCAAGGTGGCTGACTGTCGTGCAGTCCAGCGGTAATAATAATTAATGAGAGTTGCAAAACACCGTGAACCAGATAGAGCTCTTACAATTTGTCATGTCTACTCTGCTCTTTCAGCTAGTGCCTTCGACCTTTTTCACTAATTCTAGTCATGTGGTTCCTTTAGCTGCCCTCAGTCCATTGGGAAAGTGAAGAAGAAGAAGGCCATGGTTGTACCTTATGTGATTTTTGGAGTATTTGGATAGAGAAATCAGAGAGTGTTTGGTGGCGTTGAAACTCCTCCTAGGCGCTTAAAAGACAATTTCATCAAGACTTTATTTTTGGGATAACGGAAGATTTGCTTTCCTCTTTTGATGTGGTTGAGCGTATGGATAGTTTGTGTTTAGGATGTATATAGTCTTTTGTAGGATGGTAGCTGTGCATTATTGCCCTTTTATGTAATATACTTTTTCCTTGAAAAAAAAAGGAAAATCCCAAGAAACATGGTCATAAGCTTTCTCAATGTCAAGCTTGCAAAGAACTCTAGATTGATTTGATTTGATTTGACAGAGGAGTCGATACACTCATTAACTGTCCACGTTGCATCCAAATTTTGACGCTGTGAATAAAGCATGCTGATTCGAGCTTACAATTTTGCCAACAACTTTCCTCGACCTAAAGCGAGGACTTAGGCTGGAATTTTGTACACAATGCCCACAAGGCTAATAGGCCTAAACTTCTTAATGTCGTCTGCATCCGCCACTTTTGGGAAGCAAACTAATAAAAGTGGCATTCAAGCTTTTCTTGAAAACACATGTCTCATAAAAATCAGCAAAGAAACCCATGATGTCCCCTTTAACAATGTGCCAACAATGTTCAAAGAGAGCAATATTGAAGCCATCGGGCCCGGGAGCTTTCTCTTTCCCGAAGTCGGGTCGGTAATGGCATTCTACACATCCTCCTCTAAAATACCCATTTCAAGATCCTAGGTATCATCAATAATGATGGAATTGTAAGAAATCCCATCCAGGAGAGCTCTTAATGGATGCTTTTCATGATGGAGACTCTCATGGTAATCACCTTTCACTACGAAATTCTCATCAAAAACCAAATTATCCACTTTAATTTTAAGAATGGCATTGAATTTCCTCCTGAAGTTAGCCACTATGAAAAAATTTGGTACTGCGGTCACCAAGCTTGATCCAATGCTGTTTGGCTCGTTGCGTCAAAAATATGTCCATGCAACTTCGCACCATAGAGAGCCCTTTCTTCACCTCAAGTCTTTGGACTCTATCCGCAAGAGTGATCTTCTCCACCAAAGTAGCCATCTTACTCTCTAAGTGTCTAAAAACACCTTTGTTCCAATCTTTCAACTTCATTTTCAAGAAATTCAGTTTCTTAGCCAAAATGAAACTAGGGGATCTAGAAATATTAAGCTCATAGCACCATCGTTGCACCAGCTCCGAAAAACCTTCCGCCTCAAGCTGCACATTTTCAAATTTAAAAGGCCTTCTGGCAGCAGGAATGTCACCAACATATAGAAGAATAGGAACATGATCAGATGTAATCTTCGGAAGGGGAACTTGATGGACCCCCTGAAAATGATCCTCCCAATCAATAGAGTAGAGGAATCTGTCAATTCGAGACAAGACTGGAACTTCCTCATGGCTAGACCAAGTAAAATGTGCACCTTCTAGAGGTGGATCAATAAGATTACAAGAACTGATGAATGCAGAGAACTCACGCATAGTCGAAGACAATCTTCCTCCGGACGATCTCTCGGAAGGGAACCTAACCACATTGGAGTCTTCTCGGAAACACCAAGGAATATCACATAAAGACATGAAAGAAAACAACTCATCCCATAAATCAGCCAGGAAACTATCATCATTTGGCCCATAAGTACCAATCAAACCTCAAATGAAATTACCTTGCAAAGACCTCAATTTGCAATGTATAGAAAATGTCCCTACTCGGGAGTCAATAAGCTCCAAAACTTGAGAGTCCTATATGAAAATAATGCCCCTAAAACGACCAACAGAAGGGCGAAAAAAGCCAACTAAAAGACCGCCCCCCCTCCCCCAAAGGCTAAGAGTAATGTGCCTAGAAACCTCTTCCAACTTAGACTCTAGAAAGATAGCAACATCAGAGGAAAACCTTCGAAGCACCTTCCCTCTCTTAATTGGACAATTGAGTCCCCTCATATTCCATGAAATGATCTTAATAGTGTCATCATAAGAGAGCTTCCTCTCCCACTGCCTCCTCCTCCCCATCCATGTTAACAACTTGTTGATGCCCTTTCTTCCTATTAGCATCCAAGGAGGCAATAAAAGCAAGCAACTCTATTTCTTGACCTTCAACCTGAAGCCCTATGGTCTTGCCAAAAGGAATAAAATGGTCCATCACCCAAGCTGACCCCTTTCAACGTTAACATTCTGACCATGGAAAGAAGAATAATTATCCTCTTAAGGCATGCATCTTTTCCTGTCCAGAGGACTCCCCACCCTCCCCACCCTGTAAAGGTGCCTTACCATGATCAGACATCCTGGGAGAAAAACTATCATTAACCCGAGTGACCTTTTCCTTCCCCTTTTTCTTCCTCCAAGAGTACACAATCGTGTCCATGGCCTATTTGTGAGGCGATGGACATGGCCACCATTCAATTTGAACAAATGACTCCGGCACAGAAGACGGACAGAATGAACCCGAAGACGAAGAGCTAGAATCAGAGTCAGGATAAATATCCAATAAATCTCTCGAGGCCTGAAATTGATTTGCACAAGGGGAAGTTGCATCCAACTTTTTTGAGAAAGAGCCAGCGATAGAGAAGTCTAGCCAGCCAGGAAGCAAGGGCAGATTGCCCAAAAACCCACCAACCAGAGAGAGATCTGAGAATAAGCAAACTACAGCAAGCAACACTACCTAGGGAAAGGAAAAGCAGCCGGTGAGCGAGACGCCGACGGCTCCCGGAGACCCAAGGCCTGTCGGACCTCAGGGGGACCTCCGATGACCGTGGGTGGCGCCCTACCTTTCACCAACCAAAGAGAGATGAATTGGGGTAGCTGTTCATTCAAAACGCTCAAAGTGACCTAGTGCATGGAGCTTCTTCTCGAATACTGCCCCAATAACATTTAATAATTATAGGTTTAACATTAATGTGGAAGATATACTGGTTTCTTGATGGACAACGATGGGAATCCTCTGGTGAAATAATGTTGTTGCTGCAAATGGGGAATCATGCTTTTGTACATTTAGGTAATGTTGATTAAATTGGGAGGTGGTGGTGTTTTTTCAGCTTCCTTATTGAGCTGTTCTGCTGCACTTTTCGAATGGGACATCTTGAACGTGTCTTGTTGTGGGTTCTGGTATATATATACGCCTCATGCTTTCAGCTTAAGTGGTGGTTGCGTGATTTTGTTTGTTGATGATCTGTTTCAACTACATATGCTTCTTATTGATACGGGCAATAAAATGTTACTGAGGTGTCTAGATTTACCAGTGTCTGTCTAGCTCTCATGTGATAAGTAGTTAATTGCTTCTTCTCTCTGCTCCATTCATCTGTCTCTATGATCTGATGTTCTCACTAATGCAGTCAAAGTTTTCCTGCTCATGTGTTCCACTCCCTTTTACTGTTCTGCAACAGGAACTGATAAGATTGATGAAGGACAAGCGGTTCCCTGCTGCCTTTAAATGTTATTATAACTTGCACAAAATTGACTCCATGTCAAAAGACAATATACATTACAAGATGGTCATCCATGTGCATAGTGATTCAGTATTTCGGCGTTACCAGAAAGAGATGAGGTTATCTTAAAAGTTGTGCTGTTTTATTTTTGTTGCAAATTGCAATTCAAGTCATCTCTCATGTTGTAACAAGAAATAATGTTGTACTTTCAGGCAGAACCCTGGCTTGTGGCCACTATATAGAGGTAATTCTCTATGTTTTCTGATTTAAGCATGTGTCGAACGTAATACATTTTTGTTTTGATGAATTTCTTGTTTCGTTCAGTATATCTTTAGGGAGGGATGGCATGACACATATCATGGATAAATCTTATAACTTAAGACTCAAGAGTGAACTGTTGTAGTGCTTTTTTTTTCCCCACCCGGGGGGGGGGGACATTAAGCTACATTCCTTAAGAAGATCAATTGGAGGGTTCTTAATCAACAGGCGGTCTTCCTGATGGGTGGCTGATTTTCATCCTTTTTGTATCAAAAGCCTAGTATCTCACTTTTAGAGCCTGAACCCCTATTTGGAAAGTAGGAAACCTTTTCAACTTCTAACTATTTTATTGTTGTTTTTTTGGTGGGGCTGGGGGGGGGGGAAGTCTGAACCTTCTGGTTAGCATGCGTTTTTTTTTTTTTTTAATATTTAAAATATGCTGCTTATGTCACTATATGGTTAGGTAGGCTACCTGCAGAGGTTGTCATGGATGGCGTGAGAGGCATCTCCTGCCTAGGAGATCTCAGATTCGAGCCTGGGAGGATGCATCTCTCTTGGGAAGGGAGGTGTTTCCACCTCAACAGGCTGTTGGGCGTAGTTTCCATTGCCCTGGCCCTGAGCTCCTCTTTGATAGCCCTTTATACCTAAGAAGAGAGGCCCCACTTACACCCATAGAAAACATCAGTAGGTGGGTCCGCTACATATCTTTTCTAAGTATACCTATGGCATTGAAGTATACCAGTAATGGTGTAAACATGAACAGAACAGTATTTCTGTGAGCACAGTACACATGAACCTGAAATTTTTGACCTGCACTTGGGCAGATCTGATTACTTGGCCCCAGTGATTACTGGGCCTTACACTGAATATGAACAGAGGCACGGACCCATGCACATTATTACCCCCAATGAAAATTGAAAGTGCCCTCACCGCTGTTATTTAAACAAGGCTCTTGAACAACCTAGTGCCGTGATGAATTCATTGCAAATAGAAGTTTTTGATTGGGTGAATAAGAAAATGACTGATTGATGCCATTTAGCGTTCTTAAAGTGATAAGGCCAAATCCTTAAATTGTCAGCTCCGGATTTAGGTTCATTTTTCCGTTTCTTTTCTTTTTCCTTCTTTTTTGGGTTCCAGATAGAGAATTGAGATAAGCTTGTTGTTTGGATTTTTTATTTTTGGATAACTGATGAATATTGATATAGCTTGTGAACTTAAGGCTAGCCCACTCAATTTTGAATGTTTTAACTTTGAGTAAATTGTTGGTGGGTCTGCAATGGCATTTGTCATTATCATTGATGGGGGTCAGATGGTTGTGAGGCCAGACTATGAGAGATGTTTTGATGGCATGAAGAATGTTGAAGAAGAGTTGGGTCCGAGAACTTTGGAAGTTGATGCTGTTGGATGTTTAGTGGAGCAATTGGAAGGAGAGGAATTGCCGGATTTTTGAGGGCAAGGCTAGGCGTATTCCAGATTTTAAATTTTGTTTCTTGAGAACCTTGTATAGTTGGAGTCAAGTGCTCAAATCTCGATCATGGTACAAAGTTGACTTATTTTGGATTTTTTTTTTTAATATTTCTTGTAGATTTGAGGGAGTGATGTTATTTTGTGATTGCCTCGTTTTCTACATGGGTGACATCCCTTTGATGTCGTTCTAATATGAACTTTTTGATTACTCATCCAAGCCCCCCCAAAAAAAAAATTTGAATATTTTAATTTGAGAATCTGCTCAGGGCACATTTTTTTTGATTTTATTTTGTGATATGCTTTTTTCTTTATGTAAATGAAGCATGGAGATTAGAAGTTTAGAACAATATGTGTTTCTATTTTTTGGGGGGCAGGGGGTGGTGGGGTTTGAAATTGAGAGCTAATGTACGTAGGGCCTTAATTTTAATGACTAGGCTAGGACCTCTTTGGTAGTTTATTTCATTTTTTACAGCTTGCAACTTAGAGGTAAGCTTGTTATTTCTAGCGCCTAGCATCCTACCTTTGCATTCTACGATATTTATTTGAATCTAGCATCCCACCTATGTAAATCTGAGAGAATTACGGAAGTCGAACTCAGTGCTAGGAGTGAACCAGATTCAGATGCGTAACAATTACACTTGAAGGCCAAATGATGGAATGGTAGTTCTTACTTGTTTGGTGGAGGCTCAGAATGAGAAAATGATACTCATGGTGTCAAAGGTCTTGGTTTATATGGACAAAATTTATCTGCAAAGTTGCAATGCTGAGAGCCATGACATTCTTGAATTTGGTGCTTAAAATGAGTCTACCACAAATGCCTACCACAAATGAGTCTACCACACAGTGAACAGTCCAATGGAATTCCCCAAAGAGCCCAAAATGCGACAATGAACCAAACATGGGGAGATTCTGAAGGTGTCCCATTCACCCAAGCATCAATGCAGGTGGTACGCTTAATTTTTCTTATGATGTGTCTAAAGTTGTGTAGATGTTGCTACTCGTATCCTGTTTGATGGAATTAATGAACTAAAGGCAGCAACCTGTCCCAATTAACCAACTGAAGGACTGTTCACTTGTGTGATACCAGTATCGATTCAGAGTAGTTTGAAGTAAATTTTGATAGCCAATAATGAGCGTACTGCAAAATATTTGTGGTGAAATGGAAGGGCAAGGTTTCATATAAGTTTGTGAAAGGGTGACCTGCAAAATGGAGACTTATGTGTTGCCTTGCCTTTGTACTTTTTCTGATAAGTAAACCATAATTGTATTAAGAACTAAGAAGACATCAAAGAGAAGTCACCCATGTACAGAAGGATGTGGTCACAAAATAACATAGTGCCCTCAAGCTCTGTATTGTAATCATATCGACAAAATCCCCCCCCCCCCAAAAAAAAAAACTTTGTACCATGACTGAGAACTTGACTCCAACTATGCAAAGTTCTCCCCAAAGAAAGGCTGGAATCTTGAACATTCCTAGCATTGCCCTTAAAAATCTGACAATTCCTTTCCTCAAGTACTCCCCCAAATAGGCAATGGTATCAACTTTCAAATTCTTGGGACCTAGCTCTTCTCTAACCTTCTTATCCATGCTACATAAACATCTCTCACTATTTGAGGTTGGACCCAACTAACCCCCATCAAAGAAGATGCCAAATGCCACAAAGCGGAGGCCTAACGATGAGGGACAGACATAGTGGTCTACCAACTCTTCCTCCCCTAAATCACATCAGGCACCTACTAGTCAACTTGAAGTTTCTCCTTTCAAGCATGTCTTCCATTGAAATATTTTCTTTTGTGGCTGCCCAAACAAGAAAGCAAGCTTTGGTAGGTTCTTTAGACTTGTATTTGGACTTGTCCTAGTCTCCTAGGAGGATGGGGGGAAAATTTTTTCCCTTTGGCTATGTTATGAAAATTTGAGTTTCCTATACTTGAACTTGTAGTAGCCTGAAGGAGGGCCTGATGCTTGGTACTCATAAGGGGGTGTGAGATTATGCATAATCTCTACAGCTTGATCCTTGGTGTGGGGTGCTGTAGTACCCGCACCAAAAATAAAAGAAGAACAGACCGGGGGGGGGGGGGGGGAGTGGTCATTGCCTAAGGAGGTAGTGGAGTTGATATGAGAAGTATGTTTCCAGGTGGAGTAGTTGGTTCTTCATGAGCTAGGAAGTCTCTACAATGCAGCAACATTCATCATGTGTGGCAAGTTTGAATTATTTTTAGCCATGGGCCGGTTGAGTCGTGCCTGCACCCATACCCATACCAATACCTATTGATTTTGTAAAGCAGTATCTCTTTCCTCAACTGTCAGGTTCCTGAGTTTAGTTGCGTACATATAGTGAACAAAATCATACATATATTTAACCTATATTTCTTTCTGTTTTTTCATCTGATTTCTTCCTTCTCTTCTTCACCATTTTCTTCTAATTTCTCCATTATATGTTCTTAATCAACCCTGAGTCACTATACAATACTAGTAGCACTACCAATTTTTAATTTATCTGATTAGATTAGATGTGGCTCTCAGCTAATATGTTAAACTAACTGTACTTGATTTTGGATGAGTTACCTGTGAAGGATATATGAAGTGATATACCCTGAGTCACTATACAATACTAGTAGCACTACCAATTTTTAATTTATCTGATTAGATTAGATGTGACTCTCAGCTAATATGTTAAACTAACTGTACTTGATTTTGGATGAGTTACCTGTGAAGGATATATGAAGTGATATGATGCCTTCCCAGAGCAGCACTGCACTAGCAACCTAACTGGTGATTCTGTAAATTACCTGCTTGTTGGCTATTTGTTTAAATGGAGGTTACCTTGTCATCTTAGGGATCACGATAAGGAAAATAAAGCAAATTTATAACTTGGCATTGTAGTATCTAGGAGAATTAAGGATAAATGCAACCTGATCCCAAAAGAAGCCTGATGGCACTTCTGTGCTTGGATTGCTAAAGTATTTTGTGCAAGTACTTTCTCTGATATTTGGTGCTAGCCTATAGGAAATGAGGACAAGTCTTGGATAATTTATTAGTTCTTCTGCTGAGGGGCTCTGATTAAGCTAATTAAGCTTCAAGTGATTCTATTGCAAGCCTCATCTTCAACTAAGCATGCAAATGATCGTAACTATCCAGATTGACTTTGGATCACTTGAATCCAGTTCAAATGAGCAGTTGAGCTTACAGAGCGTGAATTATTTTTATCTTCTCTTTTGTGAAGGAGCTAATGATGGTTTGCTTTCAGGCTTTTTTGTTGATGTGAATTTATTCAAAGAAAGCAAGGAAAGGAAAGCGGAAATTGGTAAAAACAGAGTTGATGTAGTAAACAGTGACCATGGCAATGTAGGTGCTGTTGGGGCAGATTCACTTGCTGATGAAGATGCAAATTTAATGGTGAAATTGAAATTTTTGACATACAAGGTTGGTACTCAGGTCTTGATTACAGATGCAGATATAGTGTGGGAGGCAGAAACAGTATCTTTTGCAGACATAACATAGTTGACTAACCTACTATAGGACAAGGAAATTATTTAGTATCATATCTAATCTTTTGATGACCTCAGATGATATTTTATGAGTGATGGCCGTGGATAATCTGCAATAATAGCGGTGAAACAGCAATGCATTAGCCGTCAACAAACTTGGCATGTTGAACGGCCTTGCTGTGCATAAATGGACATCTTTGATATCATCTATCAACTTTTAATTGATGACCTAAGCTAATGTTGTAATTTATTTGATTTTCTCATACATCCTTTTTTCTTTCTGCTTTTTTTTCCCATTTTATGTTTTTTTTGGGGGGGGGGGATTGAATATACCTTTGTATGCATCTGACATGTCTGTATGTCTGATCCTTTCAGTTGCGGACTTTCTTGATTCGAAATGGGTTGCCGATACTTTTCAAAGATGGCCCTGCTGCTTATAGAGCATACTATCTGAGGTTAGTTATACTATCATTTTTTTAATTAAAATATATTTTAGAACTCATGCATACTTTGTCATCAATGGAAGAAGGCCTGTGAGAAAGACTGAGCATTAGGTGAATTAGCAGAATCTGCAGATTTACCTATGCATTGAAACCTATTAGCATGGAGTACGTTGTACGGTGAGAAATGCCTGTCTTTGGGGGCATTGTGCAGCTCTTTGTAGTTGGAAAGTGAAGTGTCGTATTGCTCTTACTCCGTTCCCTATGGGTCCATCCTTTATGAAATAAGTGCTCTCTTGGCGAAGATACATCATTTCTTCTGGAACCTCTACCACCTGGCTCTGCCCAAAGGACTGCCCAGCAATTCGCAATGTACCTCCAAAGTCAGTACTTCTGGTGCACACGCCAACCCCCCCCCCCCCCCCGGGGGGGGGAGGGGCAAATGCCAACCCCCTGGTTGCCTCTGTTCCACTTCTTTTCTTTCACTCTCTCCTCTTCTCTCCATCTCTCTCCACCACACCACACCCCCATTTGAAAACATTGCATCCAGTTAGGTGGCTGGTGGCCAGCCTGCGCTTGATGAACCCCCTTCCTCTCCCATCTTCTAAATCCTCAAACTCTCTTTGTTTTGTGTCCGATTGGAAGACCTTGAAGACTTCGGGGGGGGGGTGTTCGGGGGCTAGGGAATGGGCAAAGAGATGGAAAAGGATGGTGGTTGAAGGAGGAGGCTGACCACCTCGTTGGACCCTGAAGCTAGAGGGGTTTTTGGGGTGCAGGTTGGTAGAGGACAAGAGAGAAAGGGGGAGAAGATATAGAATGAGGGAGGTAGGAGAGACACTAGGGGTTTGGGAAGGGAGGGAGAGGGGCAGGGGCAGCTGGAGCTGTGCCGTGCCATCATCAGAATGACTGGTGGTCAGCGGCCTCAGTGGTTAGAGTTCCAGGCATTTACGAGTTTTCTGGTGGCTGTGTGTGGTTGGTCTGGTATGATTATGGTGGTATTGAAGGTAGGGTGAGTGGGAGGAGCAGCGGAGGCATGTTTTTCCCTTTTTTAATGCATAATAAGGAAGAAGAAGTAAAAAAGCAAAATGAATGTGGTTATAATAGTCATTTTTTTGGGGTCCAAGTTTTCAGTTTTCATCTGAGTTGGCACTTTCGTAGTAATCTGATAGCATGTGAAGGCACAAAAAAAATTAATGCTAATAGTTGGGCCCTAAATTTTTTGATAAGGCCACCAAAAGTTAACTTTTAGCAAATCATTCACCAAAGGCAGCTGGACCTGGCTACGTAGATGTGGCTTGTTTGTGGAAGAGCTGGATGCTGTGATCTTGGTTTAAATGCCTTATTTTGGGTCGGGTACTTTTTTTTTTTTTTTTTTCCCGGGTTGTGGGGAGGGTTTTATTGAAGACCGTGTCAGACATTCTTCAGAGAACCGTTGAATTGGCTCAAGAACTTTATAGCCATTAGAGCTTTTGATGATAGGACTTTCTGAGACACATATGTCAATAATAGGAACTGAAACATTTAGTAGAATCATCATATGAAGGAGTGGTTCCGGACGTCCCTGGCCTCCAGTTTGTGATCAAGCATCTGATTACAGAATGCATTCGGATGAGAAAAATTATCATGTTGATTTTATTTTGTATGTTTTGTGGAGTATATCTTTATTTACGTTCTTGTAAAACACTCCTCGTTCTTAGAACTGGAAGCATGCAGACTTGGTGTAGAGACTAATTTATCGTCTTACCAAATTATTGCATGTTTGGCAGACAAATGAAAAACTGGGGCACATCGGCAGCAAAACAAAAGGAACTGAGCAAGATGCTGGATGAATGGTAACACGACCTATATTGTACTTCAGCCATTGTCATCTTCTATTTGTGGTTGTATTGGAGATATGACTGGATGCACTCTCTGAAGGGCTGTGTATATAAGAAGGAAGTGTGGCCCGAGACAGCTAAGGTCTGATATATACCTCAGTGAGGCTGAGCCTTTCCTTGAGCAATATGCTAGAAGAAGTCCTGCGAATCAAGCGCTCATAGGTTCAGCTGGAAGCATGGTGAGATCTGAAGATTTCTTGGCCATTGTTGGAGATGTGGATGAAGAGGGTGACCTTCAGAAGGAACGTGACATGGAACCTCCGGCTTTATCTCCTAGTCCTAAGGATACTGTGCACAAAGAAGGCCTTATCGTGTTCTTTCCAGGTACATTCCTCTTGTCTAGGGATGGCAACAGGTCCGCTTCGGATCGGATGTCTAGACACCGAAGCCGACCCAATTAATAATCGGATTTGAAAATCCAATCCAAATCCGACTCCGTCGGATCAGATGTTAAATTGGATTCGGATTGGATTCAGATTGGATTAAATGCGAATATAATTGGATACAATCCGAGTCAATGTATTTGCATAAGTTTTTTTTAGTTCCAACCTTGTTTTTGCTCACTTGTAAATGCAACGTTAAACATCTTTCGAATGTCAGATACCTTTTCGTGTCGAACATTTCAATACGTTAAAGTAAAAGGGTGTTGGAAAAGAGAATGCGAAGTCACTTTAAAGGGAAATGGTAGGTAGTAGTGGCGAAGCTGGAAGGAAAGGGAAGAAAATACTACTTTGATTGACAAAGAGGAGAGATCGAGAGGAAGATTGGGAGGGGAGAGGAGATTAGTTAACAAATAAGAGGGTATTGCTCATAGATTGTGGAACTTATGTAGATTTTTTTGGGGTTATGATATCAAGATTTTTCTAGCTTTAAGAAAAAAGGTGAAATTATTAAAGGAAGACATCAGATGGATGTTAATCGGATCAGACAGATCCTCCAACAAATTCGATTGGATCGGAGTTGAATCCGGATTATTATTTTATCGGATTCGATTTGGATAATTTTGGCTCAGATCGAATTGGATTTCCGTCGAATTCGGCGACATTGCCATTCCTGCTCTCGTCGTTTACTTCAACCAAAGATGTTTTCATGCCAAAAATGATCTACATGGTGTCAATAGCGGTAACTTCTTATGATGAATTAGCATTTGAATTTGCTGGCAAGTGGCACACGGTCCGTCCTGAGCTCTAAGATGCTGGGCCCAAAGCATCTGCTTTGTAGTATGAAGGCATTCCGGTGCCCAAAAGCATTTGATATGTAATAAAACACCCAAGTTTGACGTAGTAAATATGGGAACAAGAATGGCAAATATGAATCTTGGATTCCTTATAAAATTAATGCCAACCATGGTGGGATCTTTTTGTACGGGTATGACCATAGGCAATAGGAAAGATGGTGACGATAAGATTCTGGACATGTGGTAATCACATGAACATGATGCAACAAATATGAGATTAAAAATAACAAATATTCAATCTAGGAAATTTTTTGGATATTAATATCAACCATGGTAGGAACTTTGATGTGGCATTTTTAAAAATTTTTTTTTTGGTCTTTGGGCATCTGTTTTACTAAAGTCGAGCTATTGTTGATCCATAAAGGAGTAGAGTTCTTTCATCACGTATTTGCTCCATCCACATAACTGTAACCTACGACCTTTCATGAGGGAAACAAGTGTTAAACCAATTGAATAAACTTTTATTGGTTTTTATATGTCCTTTACTCAAGGGAGTCTCAAGTTGGGTGAAGTATAATACCTTAGAAGGTATTAGGAACATGGACTGCCAATATTTGATAGTGGGTTTTGCTCAAGGATTCAAAATGCGGTTTGGTTGCAGTATGGCAAAATCGTTCTAATGTGGCCATATCGTGGCTGTAATGGGGTGAAAACATGGTTTGCCCGACTCCAAAACTTTTTCGATGTGGCTGCTTACTCCGGAACGACAAACATTTTTAATCCATGGTTAGTAAATATTCCTATAATGTTCAATCATTAATTGAAAGGAAATTCAATCACTTCTTCAAATGCTAGGCAACTAAAAGGAAATAGCTCTAGGTGCCTACAAGTTATGTACCTACTGTGGAGTTTGGATGGATGTATTGCAATCACTATGTAACCAAGTCAATTAAGGAATGCAATCATTTACCAAACAGAGTGTCATAGTATTTGCTGTGCAATGATCGGTTACAGAGTAATGAGATCAGGTTATAATTGTAGATGAAAACGATATTATCGCTTGGTTTAGTTTATTATTGTATTATTAATAGGGCTGTTCATCGGTCCAGGACCGGACCAGCCTGGACCGAAAACCAATTAAGGGTGCATATGCGGACTGAGGACCGGACCGGTCCACATTCGGTACCGGATCGGACCGGACCGGACCGAATTCATTGCTGGCTTCTATTTTGTTCCCTGTTCACTTCCAATATTAATGGGTTGCTGTTTCATGTTTGCCTTTGCTGAATTGCTGCTAATCAAATACGTCCAAACACTAGGTGACCTGAATTAAACACATTGCCTTACAAGCTTGCTAATTTACCAAACCAATACATCTAAACACACAAATCTAAAGTAACTTTCAAACTAAAAAAATGTAATACATCACCAACTGAACCTAAAAGTTAATTATATTACATGACCAAAATTCAAACGAACAAGAAAGAGCTATCAAGTCCCAAAAACAATCAATTGACAATCAATTCAAACGAGGGTTTCTGCCCCCTGATGAATACAAGGGCTTAGGCTTTGCTGAAAACAAATTTTTGCTATTCAACACCACAACACAGGAAATGGACTTTTAGAAACCAGAACAAAATGTGATACAAAAAGCCTGCCCAAAGCATCATTTTCATAGCCGATCTAACAAGCATATTGGAGCTATATTACATTCTAAGTTGAATTGAGGTGCAAACCAAAACGCACAGGTCTAGAGGCTGCGTGTTGGGTATGCAGGACTTAAGAGTTCAAGCCTCAGCACTCTCGAACTTATGCCATGTTCTCCGGCGAAATTAAACTCACCAAATTCGACCATAAAACATATAGAGAATATATCGAGCGAAATTAAACTCACCAAATTAGGGATTTAGGTTTTTGCTCTGGCGACCCGCGGTGGCACCAGTGAGAAGTCAGCAAGCGAGAGTGTCAGACCCACCGTGAACCGCGGGGGAGAGGGAGAGCCGATACCACCACCCACCGGTGAGAACTCGGGCCTCGGCGAGGACAGCGACTTGAAGAGTGACTGAGTGAGAGAGTCAAGAGTGAAGAAAGAAAACGGCGACGTTGGTGAGGACAGGGGAACTGAATCTGAAGCAGTCAAGCAGAAGACTCAAATGGAGAGGAGAGGGAAAATGGAAGTCAGGGAAGTGAGGGAACTGCAGCAGAAGGTAGAAGCAGCAGAACGAAAAAAGTCGAGGAGAAGATGAAATGGAAACCCCAAAAAACCTAGCCTCAATTCGGTCCCAGTCCGGTCTTCGGTTCACCTGGTCCAAACCCGGACCGGACCGAAGACTGAAGAGGACAAAAACCAGGACCGCAGACCAGACCGAAAGGCCTCGGTCCGGTCCGGTCCACTTCGGTCTTCGGGCCGGTCCGGTTTTGGACGGTTTACTGAACAACCCTAATTATTAATTAGCATACCGCATACTAAAGTAAATATATGATTTTGAGTGGTCTGAGAGTCGTCTAGCCTCTTGAGCCTGATGGGCTGTCTTTTGTGAAAGGGTTTTGCTATAGTGCTGCTGATGGGTTAAATTGTTGTGACTATCTTTCTTAGGCCATTTGGAAGTCTAAAGGTCTTATGAAAGCTTGTTTTCTTACTTGGGAGGCAACTAAAGGCGAATTCCCCTGGAGGTCATGCTTTTTTTTTTTTTTTTGTTTTTCAGAAAAGAGGAATTTTCAATTTAGCAAGTAGGTGTTGAGTATGCTCTGTAGCGGAAGAATGGGTGATCACCTCACTATTTGTTTCCATTGGGTCCCTTTGTTTTGGCCTTTTTCTCTTTCATTGATTTTTTTTTTTTGGGGGGGGGGGGGTTACTTAAGCGCACTGCGAACTTTCTAGAGGACATTAGTCAAACTACATTAAGGTCTAAAGTCTAAACACTCCAATACCACATTGAGTGAGGTTAGTCCAAGAAAGCAAGATAGTAAACCACAATTCTTTGTTTGCAATAAAAATAAAATGGCTACAACACCCACAGGCGTCAACATTAAGATGACAGAGAGCACAACACTCGTTTTTTTGTGTTGCTGTTGTCGCTGTGTGATTTGCTTTTCTTTTTGTCTGTCATCCAAGTCCTTGAACCTATCTTGTGTGTATCTATTTTCCTTATTATTGTAAACTTATGGCGTTGACCTTTGTGGTTTTGCTATTCTCTTTCTGACTTCGCTTGTAAGGAGACTCGTGTTCCTCGGCCACAAGTAAAAAGCTAGGCTGCTTTAGTGTGATTTGATGTCGTGGCTTATTGGAAAAGCATTATTTACTTTATCAAATACAGTTTAGAAAAATGATTTTGAATTTGATCTTTTTTGTCACTGATTTCATTTAGTGTTAAATCATAGTTTCCTCTTTTTCCATGTCCTGCAGGAATTCCCGGCTGTGCTAAGTCTGCTCTTTGTAAGGAGCTACTGAAGGCGCCTGGTGGTCTTTTCGGTGATCGTCCGGTACAGAGTTTGATGGGTGACCTCACTAAAGGTGTGGTAGTCTAATTATCTCATCCATCCTCTGATGCAGCAATAACACCACCTCCCAGTGTGGGTTTTGGCTTTCGCGGGGTTTGGGGAGATCCAGATGTAGGCAGTCTTACCTCTACCGACGTCCCTGCCCGTAGAGAGGCTGAATCCAAGAGACCCACAAAAATGAAATTTTGTAAAAACATTTCATAGAAGAAGGCTTTTCTGAAAACATTAAATGGAAAAAACTAAGAATATGTAGCAGGGAATGAAGTCAATGAACTAAGAAATATTAATAAATCAGGTGGCCGTAACTATGTAAATAAACGTCCAACATAAGTACAACATAGCAGAGGAAGGTACTATACCTGTGTTGCATGACTACTAATTTTATGCATCTAATGATCTTACCTCAAGATTTTATTGGTCTTGTTAACTTGCATGACAGGAAGAGTTAAGTTTGCATGCTTCTCTAAAGAGTATTGCTTATGGAGGATTTACTGATTTTATTCTAATTTGTTGATTATTTTTGCATTCATTATGGCTTTGAGTTCCCCCTTAAGATAAACATAGATAGGATTGACCAGTCAAGGTGAAGGGCTATGAAGTATGAAGTCAGAGTCTGTCGACAAGGGCCTTGTCTGGAATTGGGCAAAGTTCAAGTGGTATGAAACATGGTGGGATGGAGAACAAAGAACTAAGAACAAGTAAAACTCGAAGATAAGGGAATTTCTTCCAACACTTAAGGGGCCTAAATGCCACTTAATCCTCTAAAGATTAAATCACCAAGGACTTGGATAAAGTTTACACTCTAAAAACAATGCCTAACTCGTGATAAAGTTTTGAGAGTTTTTCAGAGAAAAATTAGCTATGAGCTGTATCACATATTATTCATCAAAGTGTTATTACAAGCGAGAAATTAAGCATATTGAAAGGCTTACAAAGACTCATGGTTTATTTCCCAAGCAAGGAATTAGTTGATTGGAAAATTACAACCTTAGCCAGTAGGAATTAGGCAAAAATTGTCTCATAGGACCAGTAGAAAATAAGCAGCAAAATTATGTGGCCATAGGAGTGAGACAACATTTTCTCACTTGTACTACAAACCATGAAAATGCTCCAACAAATAAGCATATTCAAATTTGAAAGAAAATAATACGAGTAGTACCAATCTTCCTTCTTGTTGTCTGCTGGAGTTTGATGGGAGTTTAGCTGTGGCAGGAAAGCTTCCTTAGTCCGAGAATAGCTGCTCCCCCCCCCCCCCCCCCCCCCAAATGGAGCCAATCTAGTCTTACATTTACCGGTGCTCTCTGATATGCCTTTCAATTCTACAGGCTGCACTAACAAGAATCTCTAAAAGAAAGGGGTGATACAAAAAAGAATCGGGTAATAGAGGAAGATATAGGGTGCACCTTCAAGGCATCCATCTTCTTGTGCTCTTCTTATTGTTAGCTACTAGTTTCTGCAATTGTTTCAAATGAAATACTAGTTTTAATAGCTTCTTTTCAATTCCAGATTAAACTCTGCTTCTTACTGGTTGACATTGCACTATCTCATCTGTCAAAATTAGATATAGAAAATGTGTTTCATTGCTTTAAAATTCTGATGTTGATCAACTGGAGAGGGATGAAATAGTGGTGTGTCGTGTGTGTTAGATGGGAGTGAAGTCCCTTGTTAATGTTGGCCTTACTTTTGAGTCAGTGCACAAGCTACACTTTTTGGTGTCTTGCACGCTCTTTACCTTTCTATTTGAATATGCTCATGTGATATACGGATGGTTTCACAAATGCGAGGTAATCCCTGAGCAAGTGGATTGCTTAATTCTTCTCATTGTGTGCTTCCAGGAAGATATTGGCAGAAAGTTGCTGATGAGTGCAGAAGAAAGCCGCATTCAATAATGCTTGCAGACAAAAATGCACCAAATGAGGAAGTTTGGAAACAAGTAAGGATGTGGCATTCTTGATAATGTGCTTATGCATGAGGTGTTGATTCTGTTATCTTCTTAGCTGTCATTGTGCTGCCTGTATGGCTATATTCTGAGGATCAGTGGCGATTTTATGATAGATAATACTCCATTAGATATGTGAATGTGGTTTCTCTGCTGACAAAGATTGTTGACTCCTAGATGTTCATAGCTGTCATGTGTGTTACCCGTGAGGGCGATGTGCTGTACTACTGTGCCCGCCTTATCATCCGTTCTAAGATTTCTGACTGGTCTGAGAAGTTGTTTATTATCATGGCCTTACACATTGTCTGATTCTGATGCTTTCGGAACTGATTTCGTGAACGACTTTCAGATGTACAACAGCCCATACACATAGAGTCACATCTTGTGCTCTGGTGACGTGCAATGCAAATATGATAGTTTTGGCAGTAGATTTCTGTAACTCTTTCCTTACTACTTCGCAGATTGAGGACATGTGCCGAGCCAACAGGGCATCTGCTGTTCCAGTCGTGCCTGATTCTGCTGGTAATTCAACTGACTGTCATGCCCTACTTTGAATGACCCGCATTTTGGAATCCTTGCTCCTTACAATAGGCAATTGCAGTCTCCATGTTAAGTTTACGGATGTTGGGTGTGGTCAGATCTATAGTGGGTGAAAGTTGCTGTCTTCATTGAGTATGGAGGTATCTGTTACATTTGTGATCTGCCTTCCCAAAGATGTTTGATCTTGGGTCTAGTGTTTTCATCGAGACAACTTTGGCGCAAGGCTTTCTGAGAATGACCCAACAGAATTTAGGATAATCCACAGTATGGTTTTATGTTGACAATATATTTTTTTGACTATGCCTTTTTGGCTTTTAACACCTTTAATTTGATGATTTTGATTATTTTGTGAATATCTGACTGAGAATATCTTGAACTAGCAAAACACTATTTATTCTGTGATCATCTTTGAAGGGAAACCATAGCACAGTGGGGTATGCTTTAACTTGTAGGATGAGAAGATGAGGAAAGCATACAGGGAGTTGAAATGTGGTTTTGGTCATGATTGCAGTGCAGTCGCACAGTAACATGTTAATATGAAAATCATGAGGAAACACCCTTGCACAAATGGTGGAGTACTCACCTTCCAAGTGAAGGTCAGGGCTCAAACCCCACCGTTTGCAAGAATATACTTGCCCCTTCCTCCTTGCAAGAGGGAAAGCTTACTCTTCATTTTGGGGGGGGGGGGGGGGGAGTTAATATGAAAATCATGTAAAATGTTGAGGTTGTCATGGAATTTTTCTAAAATTCACCAATTGTTTGATACCTGGAAAGATCGACTTTAGTAAAGAGTAATATAACGAATAGATGCAAATAATAAAATGTGTCACATAAGTTGCTGAAAATGTAATGCATAGAAGATTCAAATGCTTTCTGTGTTTCAGAACTGTTGTGCTAGCTGAGATCATTGCCGTTCTTTGTTTGAGAATTGAGACCAGTCGCTGTGCCTTGCCCACGCGGAATTTGAGAAACTAAAATGCAGCACAGTGTGGTTCACTCAACGTCAAAACCTTTCATATGTGGATGCTATGTCACTGGACGGCCATATTTTCAATCCAAGGAAGGAAATGAAGGAACAGAAGGAAAAGATGATGACATTAGTGTTATGTTTACTATGCTTGTGTTTATATGTGGAAAATGAAAGGGAAAACCTCTTTGTTCCTGTTCTTTGTTAATAAGTGAGAAAAAAGGGAGGAAAATGAAGTTTAAATTGTCCTTTCTTTTTAGATATTCTGCCGAACTGAGAGAAAACAAATTGCAGGAACTGGCGGATAAGTTTTTACTACATTTATATTTGTTTTGAAGTTAAATTTTTATATGCAAACATACAGATATGATGACTTTTCCTTTTGTTCTCTCTCTGCTTTCCCTCCATTTTAAATGTTGACATGCATATCAGAACCCCCCCCCCCAAAAAAAAGCAACTAATCAGGACTCTGGGCTTTTACTTGATTTGTTGTCCAAATATGTATAAAGGCGTCTGTTTCTTATGTTGTTCCTGCATTTAATATCCTGATTGAATTTCAAAAGATATGCATTTAACTTGTCTTTTTCATGTATGTTCATGTTGTTATGCTGGTCTATTGCTTTCATGTGATTGCACCTTTTGGTGCTTCTTTGATTTCCCTAAGTGATAGGAAACTGATACTGTTTCGTTGGATTGATTTCACTGGAAATTCTGCTTTGAAAATTCACAAGATGCTTTTACTTTCGTGTTTTCCTCTATGCTTCTTCCATGTGTGGGTTTAATGTTTTTGGACAGGTGTGCGTAGCTACTTAATATGTGAATGACTGACTGCTTAATTTCTGTGTGTTGAAACTTTTTCTTACTTGTCTATTGTGCAGGCGTTGATTCAAATCCTTTTTCATTGGATGCATTGGCTGTTTTCATGTATCGTGTGCTCCAACGAGTTAATCATCCGGTATTGTGTTCCCCTTAATGTATTACAAATGGGACCCTCCATAGTGTGCAGTTTCATTTTTTTTCTTTTATCTATTTATTCATCTATTTTATTCCCCTTTGTTGGTTCAATGCCAGGGAAACCTTGACAAAGCATCTCCAAATGCAGGCTACGTGCTGCTTATGTTTTACCACCTTTATGAGGGCAAGGTGAGGTACTCTTACTCTCCGTTGGAAAGAGACACCACCTTTATTCATGTGTCACACTTTTTCTAGCCCTAGGTTCCTTTTTTTTTTTTGGTTGGTTGGTGGGGTGTTAAGTAGGCTCCTTTGCTGCAAAGATGGTGCTATAGCGCTCCCCTCCCCCCGGCGTCCTAAACCCTAAAACAATAAGGAAAAAGAAGGAACAAGAAGGTGTGGGACAATGCATGTGACTAGGCTAGAGTATGATTCTATTGTGTTAACTTAGTATAGGTGCCAATGGAAAGTACAAGTAGCCGAGAATAACATTCAATCTAAGGGGAAATGTTGATTGTTGGCTTTTAACATGGTTTATACTTTAGCGATGCATTCTTAAAATTTTTCTTTATCCTGAGTAATGTTCACTTCAAGTTTAAGAGCAAATTTGTTTTTCGTTGGTTTTAAGCTGCTTGTTTCTTGTATTGAATTGGATAAGTCTACTGTGTGGCCAGCTTACCATAACAATATATGAATGAATGAATGAATGAATGGATAGAATGGGTTGCCTTGCTGTAAAATATCATGTGCCAATAAATTACATCTTTTAAATATTTTGATTAGACAAAACTTGCCCAAAATAAAACATCAGATAAAGGGTGTTTTTTTGGCATGATGTGTGGTGTGGAGAGCGGCCTTTAAAGACTCTTTTTTCTGATCTTTTGAGGATGGCTCGTCTAAAGTATGCTACAGTATAAGAAGTTGTTTCTTGGAATGGGGACATTAGCCATTGGAACTTGACTTTTGTGAGGAATCTTAATGATTGGGAAGAGGACAGTTTTTGTAATTTGTTAGCCGTACTTGCTGGCAAAGAGGTTCTGTCGCAGGGAAAGGATGAGATTGTGTGGCCACTTAACTCTAAGGGATCCTTTAGCGTCAAGAGTTTTTGTTCCACACATTTTGATGCCTTGGATGGTTATGATTTTGCTGCTATGTCCATTTGGAAGTCTACGGCTCCCACAAAAGTGTGTTTCTTTGCGTGGGCAGTCACCACAGGAAAGATGCCTACTGATGACATGCTTAAAAGAAGAAATTTTAGAGGTCCAAGCAGATGCTCTATGTGCTTGGAGGAGGAAGAAACCGCAGATCATCTCCTTATACATTGTCGATGGGTCTCCGCGCTTTGGGATTTAGCTCTCTTTCTTATGGGGATTAGTTGGGTTCAACCTTCTAATGTTAGAGATGTGGTAGTAGCTTGGAGGAGAAGGATGAAGAAGAGTTGGGCCCGTGGAGTTTGGAACATGATGCCTTTGGCTATTTGGTGGACTACGTGGAAGGAGAGAAATCGTCGTATCTTTGACGACAAAGTTTTGTCGTTTCAAGATTTTAAGCTCTATTTTTTGAGGTTGTTGTATAGTTGGAGTGTCGGGCTTAGTGGAAACAAAAATTTAAATTTTTTGGCTTTTGTCAATTGCATTATGGATGAGAGCTGAAGGGCATAATGTTTTTGTATTTGCCCCTTTTGTAAATGGGTGACATCCCCTTAGTGTCCTTTTAATATACCTCTTGATTACTTACCAAAAAATTTTCTCAGAAAGTGCTTTGCTTCTCTATTTCAAATCTTCATTATCACATATATTGCAGTAATTAACTATTATTATAAAAACCAAAAACCCCATACATTTACTGTATTTATTATACATATATCTATGTAAATTATAATTGCTGAATCAGTTGCCAGGGGAAGCGGAGTAGGATTGTTTTCTGATGATATATGTAGATGTGGATGTACCCAGTTACAACGCGTGATACACTCGGCATTGTTTTCTTCTAATTTTTCTTCCCTTTACTCTTTGCTTTTTGGGTTCCAGAATCGCAGTGAATTTGAAGCTGAGCTTATTGAACGTTTTGGCTCAATTGTAAAGATTCCTTTGCTCAAACCAGAAAGGTTAGTACTTAGTACTGCCAGCAGTTTTAGAAGTTTTTATTCCTAGTTTTTTGCTAGCTTAATTGAGAAACCGTTTGTGTATTAAAATTATAAATGGTGTTTCCATCAGCTTGAACATTTCCTTTCTGTCCATAATGTACCGTGTTTTGTTATTTGTTCTTGTGGGTGCTAGCTAGAGCTAGTAAAGAGTACTTGGGTTCAATCCCACCTATGCCAACTTTTGCTTCTGCTGTTGCGCCCCCTCCCCCCAACCCCCACCAAAAAAAAAGAAGATTTGATCTATAACCTTTTTCTTGGACCAAGAAAAATCTATATTACTATTTTCATTTTTGTATCATGGTGTGCTCATTTTTTTGAATAACTCCTTTGATATTTTGCTGAGTTATATTGGTCTGAAAACTTTGAGGATGGATAGCACACATACTCGGGCGAGCACACACAAACACACACACACATCCACCTCTCTTGTTTGCCTCCGGTAGTGCAATTACGGATGTAACAAAATCTATAAAGAAGAATTGTGATTGTATCCCTTGGGCTTTCGATACATTGCTTATATGATAAGATCTTTTTTTTTCCGATCATTAGTCTGGCGTTACCCACGAAAATACATAGCCAAAGAAAATTCAAACAACCACTAAGCATGCCTAATTTGTCCGCTAGTACAAAAAATAGGAACTTCACTAAATTCTAATGAACAGCTGCGGAAAGTCTCCTATTTCTCAACTGACTTCAAGGAGCATAGTTAGTGATGCCGATGCCTACTTCCTATGCTCAAGCTCTTTTCTCAAACTCCTTGAAATGTTTCTGGTGGCTGAAGTTTCATCTCCGATGACCGAAATGCCAAGTTTTTTGCCCAGCTCCAGAGCCTCTTGAGTAATCTCCGTTGGAGTAGGAGAATCCCGCTCTTCTATATTTTGCATCTTTGCTATCTTTGCTTGTGTATTAGCACTTGATTTCTTTTCACTATTTTTCATGTCGGTCACCTTCCTCTTTGAATTGTTATTTCTTCTTTACTATATGGTACTTCTTATTTCTTTTCACTATATGATAAGATCTTACAACTTACAAGGATACAATATACTGTCCTATAACTGAGGAGGTAGCGATAACTTATGTGACTTGCCAAATAGTTTACTTTGTATCTGGGCTGGTGCACATTTAATGACCTTTAAGTCCTCGTGATGCCTCACAGCCATGTTTCTTATGGAAAGAGAGAATTTTGTGTAGCTTTCTTCCAAATATTAATCCATCGACTCTGTTGCTGGACTTGTTAGATGGAAATAGGGCTAATAAAACTTAAAAATCTCCCACTTTGTGATGCTTGGTAGATAGAAGTTTGAACGCAAGAGGTTTGGGGGGCGGGTTGGGTTTGGGCGTATGAGTTTAAAATGCCCACAAATTTAGTCTCTTCTTTTTCTAGGGGGAGGCGGGGGGGGGGGGAGATGCATATTGGGAGCTTTATGGTTAATGACATGAATGACTTCATTTCCATCAAATGAATGATAGGATCTTCTAGGAAATCAAAAGATTTTGAGGAAAATCAAAGAATTTTAGAAAGAACATAATCAGTGGAGAGGGAATGATTGAATTTTTTCATTACTTTCCTGATAATGAGTCAACACCAGCTTCCCCCTCTTATACAAGCATCAGCTAGTTGTTTATCTCTCTCTTCTAACTAACTTTAACAAACTGGGTCCATGCTTCCCCAACCAACTACAACTTCTTGAGCTGCTTCATTATTACCTTCCCCATGCGTGGTCTGCACGTGACGCCATAGTCTTGTATCAAATGGCTCCCCCTCAGAACAGCTTGTGGGACAAGCTGAGAGCTTAGGAAACCGTTGCTCAATATCAGTGTACAGCTCCCAAGTAGCTTCCTCCTTTGACGAGTTGGCCCACTAAATGAGAACGTAAACCACAGCATTATGACCTTGTCTGCCGAGCAATAGGTTCAGCCCTGAGTAGGCCAGATTCATCAAATTCAGGCAAGGTACTCTGAATGGTGCTGCTACCAACATGTTTCTTAAGCTGGGAAATGTGAAAGATAGGATGAATCTTGGAGGTTTCAGGTAGTTGGAGCTTACAAGTCACTGCCCCAACCTTGGATATCACTGGAAATGGTCCAAAAAATTTAGCTGATAATTTCTGGAATGTCCTTTGAGCTAATGACTGTTGCCTATACGGTTGGAGCTTATTGTAGGCCTTATCCCCGAGTTCCAAAGATTTGTCAGCCCTGTGTTTGTCAGCCTGTTGCTTCATACGCTGCTGGGCTGTTTTCAGACCCTGAGACTCCTGTCCACAGCCTCTACCCTACTGTCTCCAGGCAGGTAAGGAATATGTAGTGTAAGGACTAAGGAATATGAAGGGCAACCACATCACGCACTCCAAGGGTTTTTCACCTGTCATACACCTCAGATAACCGTCAAGGTACCTGTTAGCTACCTCGGTTTGGCCATCACTTTGCGGGTGGTACGCTGAAGACATATGCAAAGCGACCTTGAGTAAGGAAAATAGTTCTTGCCATAACCTACCAAGGAGGACCTTGTCCTTATCAGAGACAATCGTTTTGGGAAGTCCCTGTAGCTTAAAGATCTGCTCAAAATACAATTGAGCCGCAGTAGGAGCTGTGAAAGAGTGAGATAGGGCTAAGAAGTGTGCATACTTGCTTAGCCTATCGACAACTACCAAGATTGTGTCTTTCCCTCTAGACTTTGGCAAACCTTCAATAAAATCTATAGAGATATCCTCCCATATTGCAGTAGGGATAGGCAAGGGCTGCAAAAGGCCAGCTGGGGCTGATAAATCTGGTTTGTACCTTTGACAAATTATGCAAGCTCTTAAATAATTTCTGACGTCCTTACTTAATCCCTTCCAGTACAGCAAGCTAGCTGTCCTCCTCTTAGTAACCTCTGCCCCTGGGTGATCCCCTAATGAAGAGTCATGACAGAGGTGTATCAAGTGTTGTCTGAGAGTAAGGACATTGCCCACCACTACCTTTACCTTCCTGTACAATACCCCTTGTTGCCAAACATATTTAGAATGTTGTTGGCCAGAGGATAAGGAGTGAATTAGCTGCTGCAGCTGCATATCTTGGGCCGGGACTCCTTGATAGAGGCTAGCAGATCAGAATGTAGAGTACTTAAAACCATGTTCAATAGCTGAGCCCCGCAAATCCTAGACAATCCATCCGCAGCCACATTCTCCTTTCCCTGTCTGTACAGGATTTCATAATCATATCCCATCAATTTAGGCAACCATTTACTCTGAAAGGGAGTGGTAATCTTTTGTTCAAGGATATATTTGAGACTGAAGTTTTCAATCTTAATGATGAAATGCCTTCCCAGTAGGTATGGCCTCCACCTTCCCACAGCTAGCACGACTGCCATCAACTCCTTCTCATATGCCGATAGGGTTTGGTGTCTTTGTGATAAAGCCTTACTAAAATAGGCTATGGGGTGTCCCCCTTGCATTAGAACTGCACCAATACCAGTACCTGAAGCATCAGTTTCTAGCACAAAGGACTTAGAAAAATGAGGCATGGACAGCCCAGGAGCGGAAACCATAGCAGTTTTCAACTGCTAAAAGGCTTCTTGGGCCTCTTCTTCCCATTTAAAAGCATTTTTCTTAAGTAGTTCTGGAAGGGGTTTACTGATTTGACCATAGCGCTTGACAAACCTTCTGTAATATCCTGTTGAGCCCAGAAATCTCCTAAGTTGTTTAACATTTGTAGGTGTGGGCCAGTCCCTCACAGAGGCCACCTTCCTCGGATCAGTTGCCACACCCTTCACGGAGATCATATGGCCCAAGTACTCTACTTCCTGCTCTCCAAAACTGCATTTGCTCATTTTTGCAAACAATGTATTCTTCCTTAAAACTTCAAAAGCTATCCTTAGATGGTGTAGATGTTGGTCATAAGTCGTGCTATACATGAGGGTATCATCAAAGAATACCAATATGAACTTCCTCATATAGGGTTTAAAAACGTGATTCATAAGGACTTGAAAGGTAGAAGGAGCATTAGCTAGCCCAAAAGGCATCACTAAGATTTCATAGTGTCTCTCATGAGTCCTAAAAGCTGTTCTCTCCATATCCTCAGGGTGCATTCTGACCTGCCAATTGTCAGACCTAAGGTCTATTTTTGAAAAATATGTGGCCCCATGCAATTCATCCAATAATTCCTCTGTGATGGGAATTGGGAACTTGTCCAGCATAGTCTGCCTATTAAGCTCTCTATAGTCCACACAAAGCCTCCAGGTGCCATCCTTTTTCTTTACTAACACAATAGGAGAAGAATAAGGGCTTTGAGAAGCTCTCACTACCCCAGCTTGCAACATCTCTTGCACTGTCTTTTCTATGATGTCCTTCTGAAGAGCCGGATACCTATAAGGTCGTACAGTTATAGGTGAGGTTCCCCTGCTTCAGAATAATCTTGTGGTCATATTCTCTGTGAGGTGGTAAAGCCTTGGGCTCTTCAAAAATATCTGAGTATGCATTCGGTAATTTAATCATATGAGGTTCAGATACTCTTGGTGCTTGTGAAGATACTGGTGTTGCCATAGGTTTTACATGTACCGCAAACAGCTGAGCTGATTTGAGCATAGAATGCTGCATCTTCTTACCCCCATCCATTCTAAGTCAGATTTCCAAGATTTCCAAGTACCTTGCAGCACCATTCTCTTGCTTCGGTGGTTAAATTCCATCCTTAATTTCTCAAAATACCACAGAATAAGCCCCAAACTTCACAGCCATTACACCCCCAGAACCATTTCACAACTCCCTAATGGTACCAATATTACATCTGTCTTAAAACACTTCTCCCAACAATGTCCACGTAAAATTCCTACACCTGTGATTGCACTGCATCTGATGGCCATCTGCTACAGCAACTTGGAGGGAGGCATTCTTCTGAATTCACATTGTAATTTCTTAGCAGTGGAGATGTCCAAGAAGTTATGAGTGCTTCTGGAGTCTATAAGGATGTGCAGTGAGTTGTTGTGGCATTTAGCAGTGACCTTCATGTTCTGGTCAGTATGAATGCCATTCAAAGCATTTAGAGACAGTTGAGGGGTCTCAGGAGGTATATCAAACTCTCCTGCCATATCATCCTTTATGCCAGGTTCTTCCCGTTCCCTATCTCCTTCACCTTCCTCTTCAACAATTACTTCTAACCTGTAAACTTGGGCTTTGCATTTGTGGTCAGGAAAGTATTTTTCATCACAGAAAAAACAAAAGCTGTTGGCTCTCTTTTCCTCAACCTCTTTAGGATTTAGAATCCTTCTTGCAGTCCTTGGTTTTGATGTAACTGAACCAGTACTAGAGGCTTCATTTGCCGCGTTACCCTTGTTAACGTACTGGGAAACTATGCTATCCTTGTAACCTGACCTCTGTGACTCAGGACGAGTATACAAAGGGGGCCTAAACCCAAACCCAACATTTTTAGTCACTGAGTTAGGTCTGTCCAGGATAGGCTTAGTTCTTCTAGAGGCAGAAGCTAGAGTTGCTTCCTGCAATTTGGCCAAACAGTAGACATCATGCAATGTCTGCGGTTTAAACATCCTTACAGCATGTTGTATCTCATCATTCAACCCACTCAGAAAACAACTGATGGCATGGCTCACTGGTAATTCAACCCTATTCAGGAAGGTATCAAACCATTCTTGATAATGCTCCACAGTCCCAGACTGTTTCAACTTCATCAACTCTGCCAGGGAATCATCAAAAGGTCCAGCCCCAAATCTGGCCAGGACAGCATTCTTATGTTCATCCCACCCAGGCCATCCCTCGTATTGTCTACTCTTCATGAAAGATTGATGCCACAATAGAGCTTTATTGCTTATGTGTATGGAAGCTCTTTTAACCTTCTTGTTCTGTGCAGTACCATCTACTTCAAAAACTTGATCACATCTATACACCCATCCTTGCACATCCTCCCCATCAAATTTTGGAAAATCAATTCTAGATAGTCTAGAAAGAGAGTTGTTAGGATTACTCAGTGGATTTTCTCCTGTAACTGTTGAGTTAGCAATCCGCAAAACTTTCCCGCGCAGCAGTGATGAGCTCCCTAATCTGACCATTCACCCTTTCCTGCTGCTCCTTATATTCCTCCATAGATTGTCGCATTTGATTGTACAACTCTTCCCAGCTCTTGTTGTCATTTGATCTGGTATTTTCTGCAACTGCCATGGAAGCTGTTTTAAGAACAAGGAATCCTGAAAATTTAGGGTCTAAGTTGGATTATTGGGGTATAAACCAATAATCGAGTTGAATGAGGTATTGTGTTTGATGAGTTTTGAGATAGATCGAGTGCAGAAACTAGCCAAAAGATCAAAGAGAAAAACTGAAATGAAGCTTTCAGGATCGAAAATGAATGGATCAGGTCGAGGATTACTCTGATACCAATTGATAGGATCTTCTAGGAAATCAAAAGATTTCAAGGAAAATCAAAGAATTTTAGAAAGAACAGAATCAGTAGAGAGAGAATGATTGAATTTTCATTACTTTCCTGATAATGAATCAACACCACTACACCAGCTTCCCCTTCTTATACAAGCATCATCTAGCTGTTTATCTGTCTCCTCTAACTAACTTTAACAAACTGAGCCCATTCTGCCCTAACCAACTGACAACTTCTTGAGCTGCTTCGTTATTACCTTCCCCATGCGCGGTCTGCACGTGACGCCATAGTCTTGTATCAATGAACTTGCATATTAATTGTCAGAACAAAAACAACACAGGAAGCCACTGTGGACCCTGCTAGAGCTAGGTTTAGTGAGATCTAAACGAATTGCGGCGGCAGAACTTTGATAAATTCTGCTGTTGGATCAAGACGCTTGGCCTCTGGATATCATGCATCAAGACGTATAGGGTACCTGATGGTCCTCATAAGCTACGTTTCTTGGACTCAGCATATCTGTCTGCCGTACCTGTGTCAACACAACCCGACCTGTGTCAACACAACCCGGGATGGATTCGGACACGGGTTAAAAGCCGTATCCTTGGAAATTTCTCAGACATTGCTGTCGAGAATGGGGACAGTGGAAGGAGACAAATTAGAACCAAACAATTCGAACAAATCAGAAATGAGACCTTCTTCTTACTTGTATCATCTGATCTTCATCCTGAAGGCAAGTTGTCTGCATTCTAGAACGCTGAGGTATCTTCTCTGGTCCAATGTCATTGTTGACCCATTTGCCCATGTGCGGCTGCATTGTGGTTGAGCAAGCTTGGGAGACAGAGCGGCTGCGGAGTGCTGAGTGCTGACAGCTGGTCTGCTAGGGTTTTTAAAGGGTAAAATTAAAAGGGCATTTGTGTTTTGTCATTTAATGCTTGATAATTTGTGTGATGCCTGATGTCAAATAGTGATGAACACTTTTTTTTTCCTTTTTCTTTTTGGGCTAGATCTTTGGACTCTAGTGGGCTGGTGGCTACATAAGGGTGACTTTATTTTTCTCACAGTTAACAGTATAGTTGTTGCATTTGACATTTAAAATATTGGGGCATTCTTTATATGAATTTATTTTAATTTCATTTTTTGTGTAATATGATGCGTCTCTATCCCCTATCCAAGTTTTGGACAGTGTCCCTGTGTCCTAGATTTTGAGACTTGACGAGTCGGACACTTCGATGCACACCTGCATCCGACGCCCGTTTTGTCATGTCAAGGTCACATAGCTCACAAGACTTCCCTGCTGAGTGATACCTAGATTCCAGAGCTGGGCTTTTTACTTTTAAATTTCCACTGCTACAACTGGGAGCAAGGATTCAAAATGCGGTTTCGGTTTCGGTCGCGGAACGGCAAAATCGCTATAATACGGCAATTGCGTTCCATATCACGGCATGAAAACGCGGTTCGCTCAACTCCAAAACCTTTCCAATGCGGCCGTTTCGGCGCGGTTTGGCCACATTTTGAATCCCAGACTGGGAGTCAACTACCTTAAGTCTTAGTTTTAAAAGGCGCGGGGCGCACTGAGGCGCATAGGGTCCTAAAGAGTGAGGCGCAAGGCGAAGGCGCATGCATCATGGAGGCGAGGCGTACTTCTATGTAAATTTTTTTTAAAGTCTTTCGTATCTCACAGATCATATTTTGCAAAAACAAGTTAGATAGATGCATTAAAAATGTGATTAGACACCAATATGACTACTAATACCGCAAATAACCTTAAGACATGTTATCTTATTGTCATTTTTCCCTAATGCATGCACTTATAGTACAAGTTTAGACCACCTTTTAGCTCCCAAGGAAAGAAACAAGAAAAAAGGTAAAGGCAAGGCTAAGAAAAATAAGAAAAAGGGGGAAGATGTAGTCTCGCATCCTTGAGGAGCACCTCATCCTTTATGAGGCGCTTACCCGGTAGCCTCACACTGAGGCGCGCCTAGGCATGCCTCAGGCGCGCTTTTTTAAACTAAGCCTTAAGTGACTAGCCGTAAAGATGCGACATGCATGATACACTAAATAATCAACAAGACATAAAGGAAAAACCTTTGGGAGATAGTGGCGACTTATTGCTTCTCCTTCTGGTAGTCTGCTGTTTAGACAATCAAGCTATGGATAATTTTATGATACAACTAGTTTTGACAAGCCCTGCCATGATAGAAATTCTTTTTTGTATTTTTAAATTTTGACAGTTTTGGAGAAGGAACTACTGAAGCTACTGAAGCAAATTATAACTAATTATATTGGAAGCAAATCCTAATCAACCTAATGAAAACAATTATAGTAATCGTATTATCATAATTCATGCATATTATTTTGAATAATGTGGTAGTAACGGCATGTTAAAAGTCATCTAATTTCTTACTAACAAAGTGTATAATATCACTAACTTTGTAACCTTTATATTCATTTCGACTTTAAAAAAAAAAACCAAAAATTGGTTTAGCATAGGTGAGGAGTTATCAAGTCTCAACAGTTTGTCACAACTCACAAGGGATTAGATAGAGTTCGTTACTTTGTGTTTTTACCTACTTGTTGATCCCATGCGATGCAGGGATATAGTTATGTGATAATTCAATTTTAAAAAATTATTGATCATTAGTATTTTATGTCATAATGCTCAGGAGAGTTATGTTTCCTTTTTCTAATTATTTAAGTAAAATGTAAGACAGTATCGAATGTAATATAGTATTGAAGGCCTTCCGTTGGAGTTTTAATTACCGTCTGGAGTCACTTAAATTTTATTGGAGTTTATTGTTGTATATTACTATTCATATACTGTGATAAATGAAGGAAAACAAATGTTCTGAATATGTATTTGTGCTTTAATTTGTTTCTATATCTTGCTGAATTATGCACCATGTCCAGTACTAAACAAATGATTCATATTAGGGTACTCCATGTGGTTTTTTTTTTTTTGGGGGGGGGGGGGTTGGAGGACCTTATTTAACTTAGGCTCAAGTGTGACTCAACGGACTGGTTAAGTTCTGTATTGCCCCATTTTAGCTGAAAATTGTCAATTATCATTATTCCAAAATTCTGACTGGGGTCTGCGCCTGTTTATGTCCACTTTGCTTTCCATTGGTGGAAGCCAATTACCATTGTGAAGCTAACAGAGCCTTCTCTTGTCTCCATAGTTTTGCTACATCACCAATGTTCTAATTCCCATTATGGAACCTCCCAAAAATTGGATGTCTCTTGTTGATTTACATGCCAGTCCAATCTTCATTCTCACTTTTATCATGAATCATATACAAGCTGTAGATTCAATAAAAGATTATTTTGATTTCAACCCTGTTTATGTTACATTATTCTGTGTATGATGCTATTTCTCAACATTAGAGTATCTTGCGTTGAATTTTTCTCCACTAATTTTCATTACGAATATGCATGATCTTAGATTGCGTAACTCTGCAGGGCTTGCCTACCTGATTCTATCAAATCTATGCTGGAAGAGGGGATAAACCTGTACAGGCTACATATTAAGAGGCATGGCAGGTCAGTGACTTACATCACATGTTGTGCCCCGTCTAGGTGCTTAAGCTTATCAGCTTACTCTGATCCACTGAATCATCATGTTGTCTGTTTTTATGGTCCTGATTTTTGAGTACATGCTACAATATATGATCCATTTTGGTTGACTTTGTGTGAGTAATATTTATCTTAAGACAGAATAGAGGATATCTGGTTCCCCAAAGGAACTTCCCTTGTTCATTCATTACATGGATTCTTATTTTGGATACGACTTTCCGAAACTCCTGTTGTTCTTGTTTGTGTGTAACTTATTTATCGGTTGTTGCAATGATATGTGTAGTTCTACGAACTAATTCTTTGTATGAAAGTATCAAAGTGCTTTTCTAGGAATGTTAATGCAATCCCGTGTGGAACCATATATATTGCTTCAGCCATTTTGATTGCTGCTGATTTTGGTAATGAGAACATCGAAGTGGAATTACTTGATGACCATGTTTTTTGTTACGATTCTAAAAGGATGTACACTTGTACCACAAGCATACAGTTGTTTGCCATAGTACGTGAGGTTCGAATCCACAGGGAAAGGGTCAAATCTAGGCCACTACAACTAAAAACTAATCCATATTAATTGGACTGCGAGCAGTAAATAAGACATGATTGAATTTAACTACTAATATACAAATTAGCAGAAAGATTCAGAAAGCAATAAACTTTAATCAAGAGGAGGGAGGGAGGGAGGGGGGGAGAGGGAGAGAGAGAGGATAGAAATTGTCAACTAATTGAACCAGAAATCGAAAGTTGAATCGAATAGATTAATAAAAACTCAAACTTGAATTAAATCCAAGTTCTTGAATGAAAGGCTTTAAGAGAGAATTAAACTAAACTAATCTATTCCTAAAATTTAAACTAAAACCTAAGTTACGACGATGAATATTTGATTGATGAATTGTGGTACCTAAAACCTCCTTTTGTAGTGGTGATAGTCTTCCTTCTCTTTCCAAATTCTAGTTGGAGTAGGTGTCTTGTTCTCCACTCTTCATCAATATAAGGGAAGTGACCATAATAAGTAAATTATTTGGAGCCCACTTGATTCACTTGGCTACAACTCTCCAAAATCTATTCCAATTAGTCGTACACGACAAGTTAATGAACTCAATATTTTATCAAATCATTATTCCTACGCAAACACGCAAAATCAAATGAAAACCCCAAAAAAATCTCGATTACGATAAAAATTAAGTAATAAGAAGCATCTCTTTAGTCACTTTTGGTGACCGAACAAATAACCTTTATGTAGATTTTGCTCGTCCTCGGATAAAATAAAAGAAAAATATGCCTAAGGCACCTAACTAGTTTTTGTAAGAATCATGGTTGCATTTAGCATGTGCAATAAGTTGTAAAACCCCTAGATTCCCCGTAGCGGACAAGTGTGGTCTCGTTGGGGTTTGCAGAAGATATACCACGAAATCTTTGAAGAAGAAAAGAAAAGAGAAAGAACTAGAAAATCTTTTTGAATTTTTCAAATATACGTAAAGATATACAAGTGAAAACTGTTCACATGATCGACAAACCACCCCTGCAACCCGAATACCTGATTATGCACAAGTACAATGTACATATCAAGACTCTTGGTTCCTACCGACGATACCCATACTTCAACTTTTTACCCCACTATGCATCACAATAGTGAATTCATCCTAGTGCTTAGTGTGCAAATGTACCATCACCTTAGGCACTAGGCTTACTAGAGTCTGATTCAATCCCACTTGTCTAGTTTATTGACTTTTTCACATGAGAATCAAGCTTTCCTAGTAACAACATTGCCTCTAAGGATATTACCCAGTAGCGAATGTCTCAAAGGAATGCTTGTCATGACCAGATCTAAGGCCCCCCCTTTTGAGATTTTTACCTTTTCTTTCTTTTTTTAAGGGCAAAATGACAACGAAAATAAAAGCAAAGATAAGTAGGAGAATTAAGCACGAAAGCCTAAGACGCTAAGATAATATTGATATAAACATAAGGGTTGTACTCAAAATTATAATGGAAACGGGTTAGAGCTAGGGTAAACAATGACATACTTTGGGCTAAGGTCTATTATGCACATAATACTTGTATTCAACCTAATACTAAGTCATAAAGAGTTAAGGTTGATTAAGATAGTGCAACTCCACAACATCACGCAAAAGTAGAAAATTGATTTGGGTTTTTTTCCAAAAAATTTGAAGCATAGCTTTCCCTTCCCTAAACCAAGATCACACAATGCCCACATTGTGGGGAAAAGAGGAGCATCAAGGACATAAAATCAAAAGATAATGAAAAAGAATAGAAAGACACTACTCAATATACAATATGTACATGATACTAGGAATAATGTTAGCAGGTTAGATACTGAATGTACCCAAGCCACCTCATCACCCATAAAAAATCACTGGGTGGCTCATGGAGTAGTAGACACTCAACCTCAACCTCAACCTCATGCTATTGTTTTCTATTAAATCCCATCAAAGCTGTTAGCAGCTATCAAATACCTTGGAACACATCAAAAAAGTGGACGTAAGGGGGGGGGGGAATATATATATATATATATAAGCATGCATCCACACAAGTCATGACTCGTTTCAACTTATCAAATTTAAGAGCCTAATCATCAGCAACATATGTGACCACACATGCTAGGGAGTAGGACAATATCCTAGAGATATCATAATTATCATGAATGCCCATTCTAGGGGACTTTACATATCCTGAAATTGAATCATCACCTAGGTTCTCAAGTCTCCTATTCTTAGTACGTTCGAAGGTTTGGACAAAATTATTAGCAACAATCATATGATCAAGAAAGACTAAAATAAGGGATTTAGGGGGATAAAAGAACTGGTCACAAATGGCGGGGGTGGAATGGTCTAAAACTGATGGGGTGGGGCTCAGCTCAATGAACGTAAGAGAAGGCGATCCACTAACTCTAAGCTAGAAGAGCTTCCATCAATCTCATGCTCTATACTTGATTCCTTATTATCTCTAGCTCTATGTGGTGATTAAAGTAGTTGAGGATTGTTTCTTGGTTGGCTTTCATATTAGCAACCCCTGCACCAGGGTTTGTTAATACCCTAATTTGCTCATTGCTGACGATATCCCTTTTCTTGGCAAGTCAGACGAGAGTAATTTGGGCTATTTAGGGTGCATCCTTCTACTTGTTAAAGCTATGTCTAGACTAGGGGTCAACTTAGCTAAAAGTGCACTCATTCCCATTGGCGAGGTGCCTAACGTTCATGTCTTGGCCCGTTCCTTCGGGTGTGGAGTTGATTATTTGCCTTATTCTTACCTTGGTCTTCCTCGTGGTGCTCCTTATAAGAGCAGAGCAGTTCGAGACCCAGTTGTTGAGAGGTTCCATAAGAGATTGGTAGGTTGGAAGTCTAAGGCTTTGTCTAAAGGGGGTAGACTGACCCTTTTGAAAAGAACTTTGTGGAGTCTGCCTATCTACTTCATATCTTTATTCACCATCCCAACTAGCATTGTTAGTCGATTGGAGAAAATCATGAGAGACTTTCTTTGGAATACCAATGATAATAGTAATGGCCTCCATTGAGTCAACTGGGATGAAGTATGTCGTCCTAAACAAGAGGGAGGACTTGGGATAAGACCTCTTCGTGTTATGAACGAAGCTTTGAAGGCCAAGTGGTTGTGGAGGTTTGCAAAGGAGGGTGATGCTATGTGGAAAAATGTCATCAAGGCAAAATATGGGATCGATGAGTTGGGTTGGTGGAATAAGAAGAGTTCTTGTTCTCACGGAGTTGGTTATTGGAAATCTATCTTAGGTCGTCTTGAGCGTTTCAAATTTTTAGTGCATTTTGAGGTGAAAGATGGCTCATGGGTTTTATTTTGGCATGACGCTTGGTGTGGGGATCGACCTTTAAAGACTCAATTTCTTGATCTTTATAGGATGACTCGTTTAAAGTATGCCACGGTATAAGAAGTATTTCTTGGAATGGTGACCGTGGCCATTGGCATTTGACTTTTGTGAGGAGTCTAAATGATTGGGAAGAGGATAGTGTTTGTAATTTGTTAGCCTAACTTGTTAGCAAAGAGGTTTTCCCCCAAGGCAATGATGAAATTGTGTGGCCGCTAAATTCTAAGGGGGCCTTTATCGTGAAGAGTTTCTGTTGCACATAATTTGAAGCTTTGGATGGTCGAGATTTTAGTGCTAAGTCCATTTGGAAGTTTAATGCTCCCACAAAAGTGTGTTTCTTTGCTTGGGCGGCCACTATAGGCAAGATTCCTACGGAAGACATGCTTAAAAGAAGAAATTTTGGGGGTCCAAGTAGATGTTCTATGTGTTTAAGGGAGGGAGAAATTGTGGATCACTCCCCTTACGCATTGTCGGTGATTTGGGATTTATCTCTCTCTAATGGGGGTTAGTTGGGTTCAACCTCCTAATATGAGAGATGTGGTAGTGGCTTAGAGGAGAAGGTTGAAGAAGAGTTGGATCCTCGGAGTTTGGAATATGGTTCCTTTAGCTATTTGGTGGGCTACTTGGAAGGAGAGAAATTGATGTATTTCTGAGGACAAAGCCTTGTCGTTTCAAGAATTTAAACTTTATGTTTTGAGGTTGTACAGTTGGAGTGTAGGGCTCAATGGTAACAAAAATTTGAATTTTTTGGCTTATGCAGATTGTATTATGAATGAGAGCTTAAGGGCATAATGTTTTTTGTATTTGCCCCTTTTGTACGTGGGTGACATCCCCTTGGTGTCATTTCAAATTTTCAATATACCTCTTGATTACTTATCAATTGTATATATACACACACACATGTGTGTGTGTGTGTGTGTGTGTGTGTGTGTGTCCTCAAGTTCACTCTCAAATTCATAAAGCTGAGTGAAATTAATAGGTGGGTTAGGTTGGATCAAGACATCATTAATAACGTCTCTACGGCTGCTAGTCTCAGATGTGGTGTCAGACAATAAAGATATAGAGAGGTTAATCTTTTCCCTAAGATTAGTCAGTTGTGTATCAATTGGAGCGTCAAACCTAGGGAAAATATTATACTTGAAATCATCATCAAGACTAGCCTCAGGTAATCACACCAAACTAGCGTACAACTAAGAGCAGAATGATATGGTTGAGCATGCAGGTTCCTGAACTAATAATGTGAATAAGAATTAGCATGACGAACTTGGTGGATCACTAGTAGGGTACGCTAGAGTCTCTTTAGCTTTTCCAAATTCATAATTGTCGCAACCCAAATTAACTAGTAAGTGCCATGTTTCATCAGAAATTTTTGAAAGAAAACACAACGAGTTCAAAATAGCTCAGATCTTTTTATTTATACCCATATAAACAACTTCACAAATTTTTCCACTTTGTAAATTTTTGGTCCACAAGTTGAGCATGAAAGTCATTAAATCTAGAGAATTGGCTCCAAAAAGGTTCGTGCTCATATTAAAAGGTAATGAAAAATTGACTTTTTTTTGAAAATATTCAATTTTTTGGGATTTTTGATTTTTGCAAACAAGAAAAACACACTAAAATGAGATACTAATCAACTTAACTAAGCAACCAATCTTAAAAAAAATTACGAAACTAATCTACTAATAGAAATTATGAGACTAATAAGACAAACAAATAGAATAGAAAAAACGGAGGTAATTTTAATTGCATGTGTACAGCTATCAGCCATAGTACTTGAAGGTTGAATATACAAAGACATGGTTGAATCTGGGCCACTACAACTAAAAACTAGCTCATATGAATTGAACTAAAAGCAGTAAATAAGCAAAATATAATCACACAGCTAAACATGATTGAATTTAACAACTACTACTAGAAAAATTAATAACTATAGAAAAATCAGCAGCTTCAGAAAGCCATAAACTTTAATCAAGAAGAGGGAGGGGGGAGAGAAAGGAAAGAGATTACCAATTAATTGAAGCAGAAACTGAAAGCGGAATCGAATAGACTAACTAAAACTCAAGCTTGAATTAAATCTAAGTGCTTGAGTCAAAGACTTTGAGAGAGAATTAAGCTAAACTAATATATTCCTAAAATTTAAACTAAAACATAAGCTAAGATGATGAAGAATTGATGGATGAATTGTGGTACCTAAAACCTCCTTTTATAGTGGTGATAGTCTTTCTTCCCTTTCCAAATTCTAGTTGGAGTAGGTTTCTTTTTCTTCACTCTTGAGCAATATTAGGAAAGTCACCATAATGAGGAAATTGTTTGAAGTCCACGTAATTTCCAATTTTCACTTGGCTATGACTTTATAAAATCTATTCCAATTAGGCTTGCACACAAAGTTAATGGCCTCAATGTTTCATCAAATCATTATTCCTATACCAAAACCAAATAAAAACCAAAAAATAATCATGATTACGATAAAAAAATAAGTAATTAGAAGTATCTCTTTGCTCACTTTTGATGACTGAACATTTTTGTTAACACAACACTTGTTCAATCCAAATGAGCAATTGGTACATGGGGATGTCAACCTTGAATGCCTTCTAGCTTAGCTACATTTCATACTCGGAAAAATGGACATGTGCCAATTACACAAAGATCAGACTTGAGGTAGACCTTGTATATTGCAACATATGCTGATGTAAACCAGAAATCACCTAATTGAAACTTGCGTGAAACTGGAACTCCGTCTATTTAATAAAAATTAATTAAAATGTGTTATTGCGGATATGTTATAACACTCGTACCTTTTAATTATCTAATTAATCTCTAAAGGACTAATTAAGCACATATTTTGTAGCTAAAGATCTTAAAATTGTGAATATTACTATGATTTTCATTAAAAAGAATGCACAAAGAAAGTTGAAAACCTTAAAATATTTAGGGTCTGGAAGAAAAGCGCTGAGAATCTTGGACCTTAGTTTAATTAGCGACACAAATGCAAGCCAGCACCCATTTGATTAATTGACACAATATCCAGCATCGCCGTAGTTGACTAGCTTCGTTGTGTTTTCCGTTGTTATCCCTAAGATTTAAAACACAAAAACAGAGAAATGAGCTAAGCCCACCACGTTATTATTATGGTAGACTTGTGCTATTATACTGATACATAGAAGTTGTGGATCTTATTGATCATATAACTACTAAAACGCACTCAGGTGATAGCATGCAGTAATGGATTTCTATGTATAAAGAAATCACTGAATTGTAATCCATAAAGTGGAACATGTAAACTATAACATGTAATTTTGTAAACTTATATAGTAGGGCAATATAATCTTTGAACTTTAGGTGTTCTATCAACAAACAAAAATCTGCAACTATAGTGTGAACAGTGTTTTCCGCATTGATTAGCAGATCTCTGTAACATATGGTCTTTGCCATCTCTGGTTACCGGCAGAGCCATGTAACATATGAGTTTTGGTTCTTTTGCTTACAGGCAGAGTAATGAGACATATGACCTCTGTTAATGAGACATATGACCTCTGTTTTCTCTGCCTGTTGAGCTTTATAACATATGAACTTTAATTCCTCTGATTACCGGCAGAGTAATGTGCCATATGAACTCCGAATTTTCTGCTTACTGGCAGTGTGACATGACACATGAACTCTGAATTTTCTGCCAGGTGGCAGAGCTATGAGCTTTAACTTTAATTCCTCTGCCTGTTGATAGAGCTCTATAACATATGAACTTTGATTCTTCTGCTTACTGGCAAAGTAAACTGACAACATATGAGCTCTGAACTGACTAGCAGAGCTGTGAGCTTTGATTCCTCCGATTCCTACGCCTGTTGATGGAGCTTTGTGACATATGAACTTTGATTACTTTGCTTGTTAGCAGAGTACTGTGACCTATAAACTTTGAACTGCGGTCACTGTGTCGTTTGAGTCGTAAATAATAATTGATATGATGTAGCAATTAATCCTACATTATTTCACGGTAATGTATGTGATGATACTGTTATCTATGGTGCCTTAATTTTAGTTGAACAATGAAATAAAGGGTTAACAATAAATACGTACCTTTAACAGTCTAATATTCCCTGCTGGGCTTCAATTTATAATGCTTCTTTTTGCAAGACATTGGTTCAATTTTTGTGCCCATGGAAATTAATCTTTTGTTCTGTAAGAAATAACGAAGTATACAATTTTCAAATTTTTTTTTAAATAGTTTTGTGAGTCAATAAATTATAATCACGAGTTTCTTTGTTAGATCTGGCTTTACAAGAAACATTCCTTTTAATCTTTCCCTTATTTCAGTAACTTACCCAGGCTCTGTGCCACTCTTATCATGTTTTCCCTTATTGCTTGCTTATGCGGTTACCACACTGTCTTCCCCCTAAAATCAGTAAAGCTCCCAAATGCTTGGTAAGACTGTTAGAACTCAATACTTATGCTAACTCCTTTTTATCCCATGCTTTCAAGTACACAGTGAAGTTCCCTGACTGGAGATAGCCAAACTGCCAATAATAACTTGAAACTAAGTTTCACCTAAAAGTTTATATTGCTATTCATATACTTACAATTTCTCTATTTTACTTTTGCTACTCAATATTTTCCTGTGAATGCAATCTAGTCTCAGTGTGTTTCACATGAAACATTATGTCTTACGACTTTTAATTATTGGCTTAATTGGGTTAAACTCCAAGTGCTTATATCAATCACTTATTTCCTAGATACTCCACTTTCAACTCATTATCCCATTTACTCCTTGAATATTTAGTTAATTTTGCACTAGTGGTTTTGAATTTTCATGCTATAAAATAGAGTAACAAGTAATATGAGAGTTCACTTAAATAGAGTAACAAGTAATATGAGAGTTAACTTAATAAGACTCTAGACTCTGGCTTAAACATTTGAGCAACTTCAGTTAGAGTTGTCGAACAACTTTAACTTAATTCCGTTCTTTCTTACACAACTTAGCTTATTGAGGAACCGGAGCTCTCATTTATTCAATTAAGCAATTTGGCTAGGTTCACCTTTCATAAACCCAGGCACTCATCTAAACACACTTTCACCAATTGGAAACATGAATTATCCAATCAAAGCATTTGCGCCTATGATCAACTAATTGCTTAATCACTTCCAACCTCTGACGGCTCCAAGTTCAATCATTCTATCCCCAAGTATATACATCTAGTCAATTTCATTATAGATTTCAATTATATTATAACTAAAGCACAATTACACGTCCAACTTCCATCAATTTATGCAATCAACCCAATTATCCCATAACTCAACAATGACCTCATCCTTCTCCTTTATCTTCCATTACATTAAGTAATCAATCTCTTTGGTACACCAACCATGGACAACAGAATGTATTCACAGTATAGCTTAACTACAATAAAATCAAAGACATTCACACTCATTCACAATCTCGTTTGAACAAATTTGCATAATCTTATTTGAGTAAATTGGCATGATTTTGTTTGAACCCTCCTCCTGAACAACCCTTTGATGCCCACTAACTCACCATTCTACCCCAGTTGCCTATCTTTTCATTCACGATTATTCATCTCATTTCAAGAAATTCAGTCATACTTCAATTACTTCTTAACCCAACTTTCTAGTTCATTCCATTTGACAGACAACCCATGAATTAAACCTACTTGAATGGAATTAGAGGGTGATATGTGGGGGATTAAGGAGTGGTGGGGTTGGTGGTGGCTCATGGGTGCTGGATGCCAGGAATCCGGTGACCACGCAACGGCAGTCACTCCAGAAAAAGGCGGCAGGGTGGCAAACAGGGCAGCGAACAGGAGCAGCAGAAAGGTGATGGCGGCGGTTGCTGCTGATAGCGATGTTGGGGGATGTCCAGGCGGCGGCGCCAGGAACCAGCGACGGCATGCGACAGTGGCCGGATGCGGCTGGGCAGCAGCAATAACAGCAAGAGGGGGTAGCGTGACAGTGAATAAGGCAGGGGAAGAAGAGGAGTTTGCTGTTTTATTCATTTTTTGGACTAGTTTTCTAAAGTAGGACCTTTTCCTTTTGAAATTAGAAACTAACTTAAGTTCTCTTTTTTTCTTGTTTTTCTTGTCATTCCAAGTTAAACGAGATCTTATCCTTTAATCCAAGGTGTCATATGGTCACATTTTTGCCACACATTTGGCCAATCTTAAGTAGCCACTTTTATTTTATTACATTATTTATTTTCTTAATTATTAAGAAATTAATTCAGCTGGGTTAATTTTCAACATTATTTGGATGCGTATGCATACTTGTACACAAATGTATTTCTTTACATAATTTCTGCACTTAAACATGCTAAAGAAAGTTGGTGACTTTACTTAAATTATTCAATCCAAACATTCCTTCCGATATAATTAAAAATTTTCGCGGTTCACTGCTACAACCAACATTATAATCATATGACTAATAATATATTAGAAATAATTTAAGCATGATTAAATAATGAGGTGTTACATGTCTTCAGTTTGATGTCCTCTTTTATGGTTTCTGATATAGCTCACCTAGTTATTTTGCTATTTAATTGCAGGTTGGAATCAACTAAAGGGTCATATGCAAAGGAATGGGAAAAGTGGGAGAAGCAGATGCGGGAGACTTTGTTGAGTAATTCTGAGTATCTGAATTCTATTCAGGTAACATTCTAAGAGAACATTTCTCAAAAAGAAAAGCATCCTCCAAAAGCCATAGAACAAGAAGATCTAGAAAAGAGCTCTTTCTTTGATGCACTACCTAATATGGGATGTATTCCCAGGAGAAGTTTAATAGAACTAGCCTGGCACTTGTCACTTAGAGCCATTGGTCCCTCCGACTCTGTTAGATCTTGCTGCCTTTTTTCCCCTTGTGTGTTCTATTGAGGTGTCATTTCCTTTTAATTTGCTGATTATATATTTTGTGCTTCAATATTTATTTTTGTTTGGCCATTTCTATCTTCTGTTCATGTACCCAATGCATTACTTTTGTGCTTCAATATTTATTTTCGTTTGGCCATTCCTATCTGCTGTTCATGTACCCAATGCATTCGTGGCTTTGCCCAATTCTTTCTTTCTGAGTTAGAATCCAAGTCTACATCCATGCCCCTTGAGTCCTGCAGGCATAGCCTCCTACACGTGTGTGGGGGAGGGGGGGGGTGTTGGGGTGTGGTTCACCCCTGGCCTTCAATTGCAGAATCACTGGCAGGCTGGTTACATCCTAGATTAAGAGCCATTGACTACCTATTACTCCATAGAAACGAAGCTGAGAACAGCTTAAAGAGGCAGTTTGCTTTAGTCCACTGCAATCCACGCTTGGGAAAAAATTGCCAAGATTGGCCTCTTTAGCTGTCCATAAGGTGGACTGCGAGAAGCATTAATTGAAGGCCATAGGTATCTACAATAGATATCATAATCAAACAAATTAAAGAGAAATCAATTTGTGTAAATGATTCAATAACCTGGTCAGTATGATCTTCATTTATAGGTACCATTTGAGAGTGCTGTAAATTCTGTTTTGGAGCAATTGAGAGCAATTGCGAAAGGTGATTATACAGCCCCAAGTACTGAAAAGAAGAGGCTGGGAGCAATTGTTTATGCTTGCATCAGTCTTCCTGTCAGCAAAATCCATGCTATCATAGATGATGTAAGTGCACAGCATTCACTTAACTATACGTCTATACTAATAGGATAGCACAATATTGTCTTCCACACATTTCTGAGGTTAATCTTTGCTAATTTTCTTGTTTTTGAGCCTGCTTGTCTGCCATTTGTTACTTTCAAGTTGAACTTTAGTAGATTGTGATTCGATGCAACTAGAAAGTAAAAGAGAGCTCTATAAGGCCCTACGTTAAAATGGTCTTAACCATACCTGGAGGAGAAAAATCAAAAAGAGTAGGCCAAAATGGTGATGAAGGTGGGCTGCAAGGTCTCATTGACCTGGGTGAAACGTACCTGGCAAAGAGTAAAAGGTTAAGGCAACCTGATAATATGCCCAATCGACTAAACTGTATAACTTGCTGTTCTATTCAAGAATCCGTTGCCAACTTGACAGAAGAATTCCCCCCCCCCCTCCCCGGCCCTCCAACCCCGAATTTTTTTTATTGTATTATTTTGGGTAATAAGGGATGTATTTTATTACCTGAATGGAACAAAGTACAGCTGTGTGCGACAATCCAAGGGAGAGAATCAATGCAATTCAGGTCCCTGGATTAAAACCCTTTCCAAATGAAGTTTTCTCACACTGGGCTTTCCTCCCATGTACAATATATTGCAACCTAAACTTGAGTGTCTTCAGAATGTCTTCTACAACTTCTGTAGGGTGACAGTTATTTGGAGCGGACAAACTTTGATGTTTTTTCCTTCCAAATTGCGTGAAGTGTTGCAGCAATTGCTATCAAAACTAGCTTCCTTTAATTGTGCCGGACTTATGATACATCACAGCCCATGTTGTCAGATGCTGCAGGTTGGTGATACTCATGAAAACCAATCCATCCAATAACCTCCCTCGCAGTAGTCTTGACTATAAGGACATATAAAGGGTAGGTGCAGATGCTATTCGTCCTCAGCTTCATGCAGATAGCTGGTTTATTGGTCTATAGAGATATTAAATTGCGCCTCAACTCATAACTCGATTTGTAGGAAACTTCGCAAGTCCACCTCTTTGCCATACTACGAGTGAAAGGGAAAAATTAAAAGACCCAAGGTAGTGAGCCTACCGAACAAAGTTCTCCAAAAGCAGAAAGCCAAAAACAATGCTTAGGAGTATTAAAATCACACTAAGCAGCCGTCTTTGCATTAAACCTTTCAGTAGTGCCCTGTACCCTTAAGCCACTTGCAGCCACTGGCAATTGTCAATTGTGTAGGTACCTCCCTTGTACTTGGGGCAAGTGTTACTAGTATGAGCAGCCGCAAAAGATCAGATCAGCAGCAGCTTCTTCCAACACTGTACAACATCCAAACAACTAGGAGCATCCCAGATAGTATTACCCTTGAGATATGCTTCATTTATCTATTCGATCCGCCAACAGTGCTTATCACTAGCAATATGCCACAAACATTTTGCAGTTGTTGTGACACTCCCAAGTCTTTGACGCTTTAGTATTTAGAGCACCACTCCTCAAGGCCAACAAATGAACTCCCAGGCTACAGAGGGCACCTTGCTGTGGTCAGGGACTTTGACCAAAGGAAGTTCCTGCACATGTCTTCCATTTGCTTGATTACAGCTTGGGGTAAAATAAGGACAGAAGACTAGTAAATGTGCAAGCAACATAAAACAGGGTTGATGATCGCTATTATTCCAACACAAGACAGGTGTCTCTTTAAATTAGTCATTTGCTTTAGCGAACAGATTTGTGTGATCTATGATGATTGTTGTGGAATGGGGCCCTCTTTAGTCTTCTCATCTTTAATTCCGTAGCTTTGGGAAAAAATTTTGATATCCATGAGGACCTTACGAGAAAATTAAAAACTATCCCTTTTCATTGTCATGGTAGCTCAACCTAAAGTAATGGCTTTCTTCAACTCAAGCAAAGTGGCAGTTCTAATGCCACTGACTCCTTGTACCAAGGCTTATGTTGCGTTTTGGTAATTGATGTCAACCTCAAATTACTTCTGCCAAGAAACAAATAAACAAATGAATAGATATTTACAGAATATATCTTGCTAAATTCATGTGGAACAAATTTATGTATGATGGTTGCACCTACATCTGCCTTGCTTTCTGAAACGTTATGTGGTTTATGAATGCTTGCAGTTTGCCAGGTCAAACCCTGAGATTGAAGCATTCTTCAAAGACAAGAACCTAACAGACCAACTTCAAAAGGCACATGTTACTTTGGCTCACAAAAGAGGTCATGGTGTCACAGCAGTGGCGAACTATGGTCAGTTCCTCAACCGTGAAGTTCCTGTAGAGTTGACTGCTTTGCTCTTCTCTGCTAAACTGGCTGCCTTTGAAGCCCGGCTTGGCTCAGTAGATGGTGAGAAGATAAACTCTAAAAATGAGTGGCCCCATGTCACCTTGTGGACCGCACAAGGAATTCCTCCCAAGGAGGCAAATAATTTGCCGCAGCTGGTGGCACAAGGGAATGCTTCTCGTGTTGAGATCAATCCCCCTGTTACGGTAGCAGGGCGAGTGGAATTCTTTTAGGCTCATTCCGAGCTTGTTATAATGTCCTCAATTTTTTTTTTTCCTGTCACTCTTCGGGAGTGCATCCATAGAATGTTGAGCGGCATGCAAGAATTTTGGTAGCTTACCTGTCCCCCACAGGTTCTAGTTGAGTGGAAATTTTGGTTCTTTTTTTTTTTATATAAAAAAATTCTGATTACCTTTTGGCTAATGCATATGGAGAATGTTGAAGGCGAATGAGAGTTTTGGTAGTTTTTTTCTCTTGGTTGATAGGAAATTTTTCAAGTTTGAGTAGTGTGTTGAAATCAGTCTGCAGTTTGTAGAAGACTGAATATGAGCTGAGTAATAAATAAGTAATAGAAATTCGTTGACTTCTCTCAGGGCATTCAGATCTAATAATTGGTGACGTGAGAGAGGAGCGTGAGATGGAAATCATGGAACTGATGGAGCATCTGGGGGTGACCCAGGCTCTGTGCATACTTGGAGCCTCGTGAAACTTTGATATTTTGGGAAATATGTTCGTGGGATTATACAATATTAACTTGTGGACACTTGGGCCAGGCGGCATTCACTATTTTTTTTTTTTTTTAACTGAAACTTCTACTTAATTTGGGTCTGGGAGGGTCAAACATACGAGTGTCCATTCAATTCTGTGTATAAAGGCCAAGCTTCGAAGCATACGGGCGACAGCCCAGACGCTTTCATCAGCTCTAGTCACACGATAAGCACGTGCTCTTCCTGATGTGTAACCAAGTATGTTCGTGGTATTGGTGTTCATATGTCGGTTTGGATTGAAAATTCAATAAAAATCAGGTCAAGTGTAACTGGTACAGCCTTTGGTGCCCAAAATTTTAAATTTCGGATCTGGTTCAAGTTGATCTAAGCCACCATCGAAGTAGATGTATGACAACGTACTTTAAATCTGAACTTTTGTACGAAAGAAATAGAAACAGAGGCTATATTAATATGATTAAAAGGGACTTTGGTTAGAAGTGACTAACGTCATAATGATTAATTTAAATCTCTTTGCCACATTTTCTCTCATAATTTCTCTAATTAAGATTGAAGGTCATGATTTCAATAATTTTAAAGCAATCTCAATAATTTCAAAGCTTGACATCAAATAAAGCAATCTCTCCTAACTTGTAAACTAAAAGGTGCGTAATATATGCTAATAGTATTTTCCAACACAACAGTTTATTCACTTCTCCATTATACAAGAATAAGTAAGTAAATAAAGTTCTTTACAAATTAAATTGGTCAAACTGGACCAGTCTGGTCTGGTCTGGTTGGAACTCTAATTAGGTTGATTCAGATTAAGGTCCCGTTGTTTCCAGTCCACTCTTGGATCCATGATTTTTGAAGCTTGGGTTTGGTCAAATACAATTTGAATTTAATCCAATGAATATCTCTAAATTATAGATACTTTGTTCCAATTCCAGTAATGCCTTGTCGAAGCTACTAAGCACACGTTCCACTTTTGAATGAAAGCAAGTAGTTCTTCCATCAATCAGGGTGTATTCAATTTTAGGCCCTATTTGGCAAATAACTATTAGTTGTTACCTATTTGTATTAACTGTTTGAAATAGTTGTTTGCATTAACTGTTTGAAATAGTTGTTTATAGAAATTTGTTTGGCAAAGTTAGTTATTTCTAGTAAAGATATTTGGTAAAATTTCATTTATATCCTTATCTCTAAATTACTTCTTAATAAAATATATTTTTTGTTTATTGATCAATTTTTTTTCAAAGAAAATTAAATTAGTGTTATATGTATAAATTAACTTTATTTATGATCACAAAAAAAATTGATATGACTTTACTTTCTTACTAATTCTTCATAACTTGTATCCATTGTCTATCTTATTTCTTTTCAATTTATACTTATATAAATGACGTCAACGTTTAATAATGTTATTTGTTATTTTTTAGATGTTTTTGGTTTACAAATTGAAATTGAAATTTATATGAATTTGTAATGATTTTAGTTTCATTAGATTCAATTCATACAAAATTTAGTATTAAATGTTACTATTTTGCATTAATCCAAAGCCCATTGTTTGGTAATCAAAAGGGGACTAAATAATCTAAAGTACAAATATCAAACCAAATAAGTTTGATATAATATATTAGCAAAATTAGAAAATTCACATCAAAAAGCACACTACGTGGCTAAAAAAATGCAGACAATGAAAGAGACAATGAACTTTGATGGTTTGTCCCCCTCTCCAAAAAAAAAAAAAAAGAAGAAAGACCTCTGCTCTTGTTAATCCTCAAGATCTAGCTGGGTTCGAATGTTACTATTATAAAAAGCAAACTTTATGATACTCTATGCTCTACCTATTTCATAAAAAATAATATTATATAAATATGATTTGATGGCATGTAGTGTAATTTCTTTAGGCAAATGTGTCATTTCTACAAAAAGTTCTTTTGGAAAGGATAATAAAGTTTCAAAAAGAGTTGTTTGGGACTAAATAGCTATTTTACTTAGTCAAAGTAGCTAAAATATCCCTAAACAACTCTTTTTTTCCCAAAAAACTATTGTTACCAAATACCCCTTTAGTCCTTTGCCACAAGTGGCGGAGCCAGGATTTTAAGAAAGGAGGGTCGGAACAACAGTACAAACAATGTAAAATTTAATCATAATTAGGCATTAGTTTCAATATTAACGAAAAAATGATAGGTTATATTCAAATTCTCTACAACAATAAGTAGAAAAATAGTAATTTTTAATCATAGTTAGATATTATAATTGTGCATCCATACTACGACTTGATATTCATACTCATTTGTTAAAGCATATAAGGTCAGAAAATCCAGCCATTTATTCAACAACAATGTATTAACATGCAAATCTAATGAGTGCCTTTTTCTCCTTTTTCTTTTTGTTTTTGAATCAAGTTTATACACGTACCAAATTAATAGCACTAGTTCTAACAATCTAACATTAACCTACAAAAGCAAACTAATTATCAAGAATGATATGGCTTGTTGTTTGAGCTTTGGAAGGAATGGAAGGATCCGTTAAATTTGAAGAAAAGAGGACAAGTCAAACTTTGAGGTCAAAGTGTTTGAAAAACCCAAAAGGAAAAGGTTTTTTTTTTTTTTGGTCAACATGTAACTTAGTCTAACGGTGTAGGGGACTTCCATACTAGTATTGCTAACTATGAGTTGCCTTAACTACTTGTTGATTAACCTACTAAGTGATCAATGGACCTACGCCTACATATATTGACGTAGATAATATAGTGATATTATAGTAGTCCATAAACAATTCCCGTCGATATCACGTTGGGAGAGAATTCATTTCTTGAGAATCAACTTACTGTCATCCAATTTTGTTATTCCTGTCTTCCTCTTGCCCCATAGATGCGTGAGATTGATGCTTTGAATATTTTGGTGCTTATCATCGCAAATCCACCTCTTGGGCCTCTTGCCATGTTTGTTATTGTCTTTACACCAAACAACTGAGTTAGAACTAAAAGATTGGGGTTTATACCTTTTCCCAGTGGTATTCAATCCACTAATGTGTTGCGCATATGTCCTTTTTTGTCATGTCCGAGCATTCTTTCTTCTACGTTGTTTCCCTTATTTGCGTTGGTCTTGACGTTGCGTTGAGAATTGGATATCATTAGTTGTTAAACTTCCTTGTTCATCTACACACATGTCATGTTCCTTGGCCCTTGGCATGTTGCAACGAACAGCCCAAACGACCATGTGGGCCATCGAGCGGTTATCATAGGATTCAATCTTGCTTCCTCTTTCAACCATTCTATAGTTGAACAACGACAGACGTATAGATGTTAGGGATCCTCGAGTGTGCCTTCTCAACGGATGGTATTCAACATCCAGACTCGTGTCATTGTTAGAATTATCATATGTTTTTTCTTCTTCCTTGCTCGTACAATGTGCTATGTTATCTGCCACACTTGAATCTTGAAGATCCATAGGTTGTGTAGGCGAAGTGCCGACCCTACCCGCCATGCATGTGATAGTGTTAATCGTCGACGGAGAACTTAAGTCGGCCACACGAAACTAACTATCCCAAGCCATATTCTGACTTTCAGAATGCAGATCTTTCAACCCACTTTCTTGTGTGCCCATAGAGTCCCCAATGTTGCAAAATGTTTGGCAATTACATACTTGTTGCTCTAGTCCTCTATCTTAAGGTTCCTTTTCCTCGGAACAACCCCTCGATCTAATGCTTGATTAGTAGTTTCCTTCAACATAGCTGATTAGTTGCTTGTGTCCACTTCCATTGATGAACAATTATGTATCTTCCTAACAACCTCAATATGATTTGTAGGCTTAGAACTGACACCACTAGAGGAGGAAGAGGTAGGCACACGTGTGGCATTTAATTTCAAAGGATCAAATGTGTTCCTTCCTCTTGCTTGAGATACACTTTTGTATGACTTGTCACAACCAAACCTAGCATTCTTGATTCTTCCTTACAAATGTCATTATATGACTCCTCCACCCTGCTCAACTCCTTTCTTATTTCTTCATTGTTAGGGTCAAATCGAACAGCAACGAGAAGGTCCTGACGAGCTTCTCCCCTCAAACCCATATTCAGCAATGCTTGGTCTCGTCGGAGACGAGCCTTAACATTAAAGAGATCAAGTTGCATCACCAAGTCACAGTGTTGTTTAACCGATTCAAAATAGTTTATTTTCAACCAACAAGCAACTAGATTCAAATTGATAAAGATTCCAAGTTCCTCCATCACATTAGCATCATCTACGTTTTTAGGGACAAACACACATAGGTGTTGAAGAAACTTGTCATACGTGTTAATTGCAAGCCTATGGGCTTTTATTATGAATAACTTATTGTCATCCTCCTTCAGGGCTTTAGCTTTCAAAATAGCCTGATAAAGATTAACCAACCCCAAGATATCCCTCCTTACATCCTCAATAAATTCCTCCTTAAAGTGATTCTCAGAAAATTCAACACATTGAGATTTAGAATGACAAGTCATATTAACTGGAAATTCATTGAGTTTTGAGTGTAATAATAGCAAGTAAACCAACAATTGGAGCAAAATCAGGAACATATGGCCAAATACCAAGTAATTTGGTAACAAGCCAGTATGGTAGTGAGAGCAATTAAAAAATAAGCAAGCACATCTTATTCAACTAGCCGATTTATATCACCCTTGCTATCACCAAAGAAAGACCTTTCTATTCACTTGGGTCCTCCACCAAGATTCTGTGCAATTCCTTAGGGGCAGATACACCTGGACTCCACTCTTTTAGGTTCTGATTGGCCTTCCTAAATTGATTTCCTTCCGAATCTTTGATTCAAATCATTGTATCCGCGACTCGCACATGCAACCTCTCACCTCGATGATCTTCTTCCTTGACGAACGCCATCCTCTAAAGGCCTCTTCCGAGTCTAAGTCATAGTAGCACCACCATAGCAACTGGTCGACCGTAGTGGTGATGGCGGTGCGTCACGCCATTTTTTTTTTCTACTGCACCTGACTTACTTGCTGTAAAAAAAATAATAATAATAAAAAGTTGAGACCAAGCCTGTTTTAGAAACCAAAAAAAAAAAAAAAAAAAAAAAAAAAAAAAAGCCCACATCTGCACATGTGATAAACAAACACACGACATCAGACCTACTGGCTCCTAACGTGCACTACCCAACCACTGGGTAGCAACCCCTGTCAAGTGCGATTCTTGCTTCAAATATTTACTAGTAATTTTTGTTTTTTTTCCCTTTCAGATGCGAATTTCCTTTTCTTTTTTTGGGGGCGGGGGGTTAGCTAACCCAACTAACCTCATGGTGGCTACGCCACTATAATTTTCGCGTGTAGAACCTAGCCTAGAGGTTTGAGCCATCATAGTACGACACGCCTAGTTGTGAACACCATATTCAACCTATGTTAACATTGAGAAAGCACATGGGGTGAAAACAATCATATCGTGAAAGTATTCTGAGACATTATTCTAAATTTATTGCATTTATTTGGAACATAATTCTGACAATTTAATTATATTTTAGACATTCTATTCAATTTTTATTTTTGTTTGTTTTCGTATGTCCTTTCTTTGCTTTCACCAGAAAAAAAATTTAAATATCTACAATAATATCCATGTGTAAGCTCATCTATACATGTATTAAAAGAAAAGTATCAAAGGTAATTCCATACACGCACCTCAAAATTTCAGAGGTTGTGGAACTCTTAAGTTACTTCTGGACCTAAATAATTTACTACAATAATAAATGTCATCCTTTAAAATAATTAAAGTCATACATAAGTTGTCACAGATCACAATTAGTATGTAATTAAATATCTTTTATTTTTCCTACCCCAAACCTATTATTAAATATTAATAATATTGTAAAAATAAAAAATATAAGAAATTGAAAGATATTACAATCAGTAATTAAAATTTTGATGAAAAGCCTTCAGTCTATGGTATATTTTACTAAGATAACTAGAAAATGGTAGCAACAAGAAACATGAAAGAAATATAATTCTCATTGTCATTGAATATCAGTAATTTTTACAATTGAATGGTTACATTACTAATTATATATTATGCAGTGATCAAAGGTAACTATGACATAAAAATTTAAAGTTTATTTAATTTTATTTCATAAGCTATTATAGGTTAGTAACTTTTAACCTATACTAACTCAACTTTCAAAATTTTGTTCATCAAATTTGATACTATTGGTCATAAAATAATGATTTTATAACAAGTTTTATGGTTTGAATAAAAAATATGATATAATAGACCAATTGTTATAAGTTTTCCATTAGGTTATCACTATTTATTTTACTGCATCTAATTAGAATTTGTGTTGATAATAGTTATAATTAACATCTAAAAATTAAATAAATACCAAAGATTATCCGTGTATCACATGGGTGACCCAAAGCCAGTTGATACTAGATTTCGGTAGCCTTTTCTCAAATGGTAGACTTTACACCAGCTAGGCCGATGTCTCATTCTCTACTTGATGTCCTATATTAACAAACTTAAACATCGCTTGATTCATTAAATCAAATCTTCGATTCTAAAACTAGTCATTTGTTCCTTCTTTGAATTTTCTCATCATTATTTTAATATGTAAAATTTTGTAGCTTGTAACTTGCCCGAGTCCTAAGTTGAGTCGTACAAGCGTTACTAGTGATTATAAGTGCTACCAAAGGCTATAATTTACTCCTAGTTTTGTTGTAATAATCAAATGCAGTCATGGCAATTCCAATACATCTAAGGAATCCCGTTGCTTTTTAGGATTTTGGGAAGATTGAGCACCAAGAACATTTGTAGTTCGATGACCGCATCCCAAATTTGCTGCCGCATTTCCTTGATTTCTTTGCAACGCATGTTCTGTGTGCAATGGAGCACGTGTTAATGCCATAGTGTTCCATTCGCTCGTTCCCCCTTTTTTGGTCTTATTTGCTACAAACGAAGCTATATCACTAGATGTAATTAAAAAAATTCATATATACTCTGGTTGCGCTTATGAATTTATTAGTTAATTTTTATATTTTCATATTTTTTGTTGGTTTTGTAGGCTACCTATAAGCCCTTTTTATGTGTTTTTTTTTTGGGTTTGCCTTTTGGGCTTGTTTTTCTAAGTGCAATTATTTTTATTTTTTTGTGAAAATTATGTGTATAAATTTATTAATTTATTTAATTTTCTAGAGAATATAAAAACATTGAATCTTTCATAAATTAATTTATACAATTAATGAACATAAAGGATAATAATTTATTGAAAAATCATTCTTTCAAATAATGATAGAAAATAAAAAATTAAAACTAATTAAATATGTTTAGTGGGGGCGCCATGAAAGATTTTATTTCATGATCTAAGTTGAGTTCCATTGGATGTGGAGGAGAAGGGAACAGGAAGGGGAAAGAAAAAGTTGGATCCTAGGATGATATGGATGGCAGGCCTCTGCCTGAAGCTCTAGAAAATTAGAACTGTAGCTACAAATGCTCTAAGGGCGTATTATTATAGGTTAATATAGATGTACATTATGCGAGCTGTGGTCCATGATGTCCAACCCCATTTATTACATATTTTTGTAACAATTTTATATTGGATGTTAATTTAAGAATTGAGAGTTGGTTGTTACAAAGTGAGAACACAAGTGTCCCACATGAACTTGGAGTGGTAAAGGATGGTACTTCTATGTATACTTCTCTCTCTTGCCCTTAAATAAAGTTTAGGTTCAAAATGTGCAAGGACTAGGATACATACACACATATGCCTTCAAGGCTTGTGAGAAGGAGTAGGGAGCGACGCAACTGACTGAATTCTCTGTGGAAAACTCTATGATGTTTTCGAGTTATTTAGGGCCAAGATTAACTAGACATTCTACACGATTTACATTGATTTCATCCTTGTTTATTCCTGCCTTCTTTCAAGCTGTAATGGTCATTGCATGCTTTCGTTGTCAAATGTATTTCTCTATAGAAAGGCTTCATCCTACTTTGATTCAAAACACCTAAAATCACATTCATCTTCTTTTTACGAATTCCCCACATAATGTTTGATTGTTGTTCCTACCAACTGCTTTTTCGAGTGCACGACAAAAAGAGGTCTCGCACAGGCTGGAGATCAAACATCCAAGTGTTTGATTTGTATCAGTGGTAGAGACATATTGAATTTTACGTTAGTGGTTTGTGTGGAGACGTTGTGATTCGATTCAATTGCTCTGATAAGTTCTATTATTTTTCTTTATTCTTAAGGTGATATAAATCTATTTTTCTAACGTTTGAAAAAATCAACACTTATTTTTATAATTTGAAGAACATCGCACCTGTGAACATGCTTGCTATTAGGGTGTTTGTTATAATGTGTTAAAGGTTGAAGTGTTAAATAGGTCTAATTACAAAGTTTGAGTCGAACATATGAAATTCTATTTGTCTCAAATTGGGTGTCTTATTTACTTGACAATAAACCTCCTGTTGCAGAATCTGTTACTACTAAAACAGAAGCTGTGGTTCCTAACTTGTGCCTAAGGTTAGAAATCTAGCAGTTGTTCAAACAACCCATCGAGGAATGATTTTGCATCATATGATGCCTACCCTTATTGAGTTGTATACGGAGAAAGAATATACTAAAGCAGTTCAGGACTGTTTGAAACAAAAATATAGAACTGATGATGTGGATGTAAAGAAATATGTGCCTAGAAGATGCCATAACTAGAATTCGGTTGATGATAAGCCTATACTTGAGCATGTGATTGAATGCGAGAACTTAGTGTATGATGCTTTGGCTGAGGGTATGAAAATGTCTGAGATTTTACGAATGAATTATTTGTTAATGAACTTGCACCTTCTTGGAAATTCCTTCATGATCACATTAAGCATGAGCAGAAAATTATATCCTAAAAGAACTGATTGCCCACAAGCAGGTCGAGGTCGAAGATAGAAAATTGAAAGGGAAAACAGGCTTGCGGTCTCCAAAGGAAATGGTTAGCCGAACAAAGGTAGGTTTAAACCTAACACTAAGCATGGCCAATTCAAGAAGCATGGGCATGACTAGAAGAAGACCAAACGTGTGTGCTAACCTGAAAATATTGCTAAATGTTGCAAAGCACCAAACAAACAACCAAGTGGGCAGAACAAACTCCAAGGAAACCTCATTAAAGAAGAGACAGTTGTTGCTTCCGAGATCAATATGGTAAACAATCCGGTGGAGTGGATTGTTGATACCGGAGTAACCAGACACATCTTCCTGGAATATAAGAAGCCATCTGGAAGAGAGTACGTCTTCATGGGCAATTCCAATGCAGTGGTAATTCAAGGGAAAGAGAAGATTTTCTTGAAACTTAACTTAAAAAAAAAAAAAAAAAAAATCTTTACTTGAGACATGTTCTGCATGTTCCTTAATCATAGAAACTTGATGTTTGGAGCTCTCCTTGACAAAGTTGGCATCAAAATAATTTTTGACTCTGATAAATTATTTTGAACTAAGAATGGATAATTTGTTATGAAAGATTTATGTTATTACGGCTTATTTGTTTTGAATGTTGTTTGTGATGAAAATAATAATAAAATGATGTCTGGTTTTGCCAATATTGTTGAAGCTATTAATCTGTGACATATTAGACTTCGACATGTGAATCCATGTTTGATTTAAAAAATCAAACTTTGGCAAGAACCTTTAATCAATAGGCAAATAGAGAAACGAAATTGTAAGAGTTAATTCATTAGACATAGAAGATTTTAAGAACTCCATGAGTAGTGTTAGAGAAAACGTTTTAATATTTATAAACCCCAACTGCAAGGTACATCGTTAAGTACTCGAGGTGTCATCCGCAGAGAGTTGGGTTTTCAAGTATCAGAGCTAACTAAAGCATCTCAAATTAGGCAAAACTGAAGGGATAGAAAATAGAACTAAACTATTAAAGCGAAAGCAAAAGGACTATGATTATACCTAAGATAAACCAAGTAATCAAGTCAAGTCCAAACCTTTTCTAGCTATGCTAGCATTCAGAGTTGATCGGTTGCATCGTTGAGGCCACCTAAGCCCTCTCTGAAAGGTTAATAGGCTAATCTAGTTGCTCTAACCACCTATTTTCATGGGATTAGTTCAACTAAACTACTGTGTTGACAACCATTGATCTAGTTAACGATGGGACTATTTTCATGTCCTAATCTCAACTATTCTCTCTACTCATACTAGACAATCAATTTCACCTCTCAGCATAAGTTGAATGCCACAAAATACGGATGAAATCTCTTTCAAGCATTTCATCGAACACTTGGCGGGTATGGAAGAAAACTCTAAATTCAAGCATAAACAAGATGAGTAAAGGCCTAAAGAAGATCAATTAACCATCAAAAGGCTAATCACAATCCAAGCCAACCAAAATTAACAACTATCATCAGCAAAATACAAAAACCCAAACTAAACCTAAACTAGTAAAGAAGAAGGCAAACATGAACAAGAGGGGGAAGAGAATGAAAATCTAATCTAACCAAACTAACTAAATATGAATTAACAATGAAAACTAGACATTTAAACTGAATAATTCAAATACAAGAATTAAACTAGCAAAACATAAACATGAATAACATATGAAAAAGGGAGAGAAAGGGGAAGAAAACTTAGTCTTGATTGACAGAAAGAACTTGAAGTCCAAAGCTCGAATCCAAGATTACAATCTTCTATCCTAATCTAAGCCTCCTATTGAGGTTTTTGTTTGACAAACTAACCTAAAACCTAACCTAAAAATCGCCAGAGAGAACCTCGAGCGACCCCCGAACAAAACGCCCAAAGAGGTATTAAATAGAATTACGCGACCGAGCAACGGCCCGGGGGGCATAACTGTGCCACATGGCACGGCCCAACCGTCATCCCTTTCCTGCTTGCTTTCGCTGTTTTTGTCTATCTTCGCCCCTTTTCGTGGTACTTGCTCCATTTGAGCTTATTTCCTACAAAACGTAAATAAAACAAGCAAAAATCCTAAAGATTAAGTTATTATACGAGCTAAAAGTGGGCAAAAGAGGCACGTAAAATACGACAATTTATCGCTCAATAAATACCCCCACACCTATCTTTTGTTCGTCCTCGAGCAAAACAAAAGAAAAACTAACTTAAGAACCCAACTCACTTTCGTATGAATCGCGGTTGTATTTAGCATATGCAACAAGCCCTCTAGACCCCTTGGTTCCCCTAAGTGGATGATTAAGGACTCGTGAGGGTTTACAGAAGATATACCTATTAAATCTTGAAGAAGGAAAACAAGTGGAAAAAAAGAAAGGAAAACAAAGAAACAAAACAGATATACAAACAAGGCACAAATATCTATACAAGGGGAAGACTGTACACATTCTAACCAACCAAATCACCAACGCAACGAAGATATTATCTTGTATATAAATAAAGTGTATATATCAAGACTCTCTATCCACATACATGACATCAAAGTATCTACTTTTCACCCCACTGTGCATTAAAACCTGAAATCCATCCTAGTGCTCGGTGTGCAAGTGTATCATTATCTTAGGACTCAGGCTTACCAAAATTGACTCAATCCACTTGACTAACACATGCTACATGATTGATTTGTTAACATAGGAAGCAAGCTTTCCCATTAGCAGTATTGCCTAAAAGGATAACACCAAATAGCAGTATTACCTCAAAGGGTAACGTCCAGTAGCGCATGCCTCAAAGGGATACTTGTCATTCCTTATTTTATGTTTTTCTTTTTCTCCTTTTTTTAATTTTTTTTTGGAATGCAGACAATTATTAAAGTAACCGTGTCAAAAACAGGTGGGAGAGTCAATCACGGAAGTCTAAGACCCTAAGCTAATGATGATGGTATAGATAAAAATAGGATTACATATCGATAATGAACAATTGGGGTTACAATTAGGGCCTAGAATGATACGCTGAGGACGAAGATATATCATGCACATCACATTCCTATACAAGCTAATAGTCAAAGTACAGGGGATTTAAACCAATTAGAATAGTACGAAGCTTCCCAAAGCCAAAAAGAAAAACTATACAAAAGTGAAAATTTTTCACAAAAATATGCATAGGGTATATGACTTCCCACCCCCACACCTAAATCTCACAATGTCCTCATTGAGAGCCAAGGAGTCACAACCACCAACAAAACAAATATATATACAAAAGGAAGAAATCTATAAAAATAACTATAGAAAAGAAAAATATAAATAAGAAAGGGTAAAAGCTATATATACAAAATAAAAATAAAGAAAGAGAAAAGAAGGAACGAATTTACCAGGGTAGGTGCTGGGTGCACTTAAACTACCACCTGTTCAAGACGGTGCGAGGGAGGTTGAAGGAGCATCAGCCACTCCTCCTCATCTCAAGATCCGAGCTACCAAATAAGATACCGTCAAAGCTCACATGAGCGTATCAAACACCTGAATATGCAACTCAGATGAATGTAAGTAAGAGCACACAAATATGAATACACGCATAAGAATAAGTGCTCTCCTAAACATAGCCAATGCCTTGGAAAAATCATAGGAATAATCGAATATGCTAGTCAATATGATTTTTCCAAGCATGTCCTCTAGGTACAGATGATAAGGAGCAAGGGCGGGGTCGTACCCCCTAAAGGTACCTGGGCACTCAGAACAGTCAACCTCACTCCCCTCAAGTATGGCATAAGAATCAATAAGTAACGTATCACAACACTCAGGGGAAAGGGAGGGTGGTGAGCAGGAAGAAGAAGCATGAAATGTATCAAGAGGGTTGGGGGATATATTATCAACAAAATCAGGATTAGCTGGCCTAGCAACCACAATATCCACACATGAAGTCCCTATGGGAGTTTCATGAAGATCATATTTCTTAATAAAAACATTACCTAACTCAGACCAAGTGCCATCCTCATCAACACTAGCACTAACACCAAAGGTCTCACCTACCTCAAACTCCATCGGCTGAGTTAAAGGGGAAGGTGTATCAAGAAAGGTCATGATAAATGCAGTGTTCTCCCTAAGGGTATTAGGAAAGGATGGAGCAACTGTGAGTAAAGTAGTCAAGGGAGGGTCGAGTACTTCCTCTAGTTCGGACTCTAGAAGAGGGAAAGACGCACCATCATCATATCGATTGACATCAAGTCTAGGAGAACTAGAACTAAGGTCAGTCTCAGGTAATAGGTCATACTCCCGCATTTTATTAGCAAACTCAATTTTTTGCTCATTCATTGTCTCTATCATATTGCTAAGTCTAGCAAAGCCCTCATCAGAAATATAATAGGGTCAAGAATTACTGTCATGATTGGAACAATGGCAAATTTTGCACATAGGAGGAGCATAATCAGGAATACAAGGGGGTGGGATGTATGAATTAGCGCAACTAATCTCATATTCATAAGTATCCTAAGCCAACCAATCAAGAAAATCTCAAACTTCATCAACACTTTTAGCACAAAAATCCCAATACTCTAAAAGAGTACGGGTCTCACAATTCACATCCTCATAAACTGTATTCAAATTTCCTACTTTTCCAAATAAAAATCACAACGAGCAAGAAAAGCATGTAATCTATTATAGTATCTCCAAAAAAATTCATGCTCATATTGAGGAAAGTGGAAAAAAGGCATTTTTTTCAATTTTTAATTTTTTTTTGTTTTTCAAAATAAACGCCTAGTCTTGAATGCCTAAGTAAGCTCTAATATTGGAAAACGCCAACTCCCCGGCAACGGCACCAAAAACTTGTTAGGGAAAAACCAAAAACTTGTTAGGGAAAAAGTTTTAATATTTATAAACTCCAAGTGTAAGGTGCATCGTTGAGCACTTGGGGTGTCGCCCGCAGAGAGTTGGATTTCCAAGTACCGCAGCTAACTAAAGCGCCTTAAGCTAGGCAAAACTGAAGTGATAGAAAATAGAACTAAACTACTAAAGCGAAAGCAAAAGGGCTATGATTAGACCTGAGATAAACCAAGTAATCAAGTCAAGCCCGAACCTTCCCTAGCTATGCTAGCATTCAGAGTTGATCGGTTGCACCGTTGAGGCCACCTAAGCCCTCTCTTAAGGTCAATAAGCTAATCTAGTTGCTCTAATCATCTATTTTCATGGGATTAGTTCAACTAAACTATTGGGTTGACAACTCTTGACCTACCTAGTGACGAGACTATTTTTATATCCCAATCTCAACTATTCTCTCTGCCCACACTAGACAATCAACTTCACCTCTCAGCATAAGTTGAATGCCCCAAAGCACAAATGAAAGCTCTTTCAAACATTTTATCGAACACTTGGCGGGCATAGAAGAAAACTCTAAATTCAAGCATAAACAAGGTGGGTGAAGGCCTAACCAAGATTAATTAGCGATCAAAAAGTTAATCACAATCCAACCAACTAAAAAAATTAACAACTTATCATCAACAAAATACAAAAACCCAAACTAAACCTAAACTAGCAAAGAAGAAGGCAAACATGAACAAGAGGGGGAAGAGAATGAAAATCTAATTTAATCAAACTAAAGAAATATGAATTAGCAATGAAAACTAGACATTTAAACTGAATAATTTAAATACAAGAATTAAACTAGCAAAATATAAACATGAATAACATATGAAAAAAAGAGGAAATGGGGAAGAAAACTTCGTCTTGATTGATAGAAAGAACTTGAAATCAAAAGCTTAAATCTAATATTACAATCTTCCATCCTAATCTAATCCTCATATTGAGGTGTTTTTATTTGACAAACTAACATAAAACCTAGCCTAAAAATCGCCAGAGAGAACTCCGAACGACCCTCAAACAAAACGCTCGAAAGCGTATTAAATAGAATTGCGCGGCCGAGCAATGGCCCAGGGGTGCATGACCGTGCCCCATGGCACGGCCCAACCGTCGTCCCTTTGTTGCCTGCTTTCGCTATTTTTTTTCTGTCTTTGCTCCTATTCGTGGTACTTGCTTCATTTGAACTTATTTCCTATAAAACGTAAATAAAACAAGTAAAAATTCTAAAAATTAAGTTATTATACGAGCTAAAAGTGGGTGAAAGAGGCACGTAAAATACGACAATTTATCGCTCAACAAGTAGAGATGCAAGAAGGTATTATATTACTTTTTGTGTTGAGGAATAAAATATTTTTGTGACATATTGTAATTATATTTTATTCACTCCTTGTTAGGCTTGCATTCGGCTAGCATGAACAAGAAGTTAGGGCAAAGACTAGGTTTCTCTTTGGTTCTTGCTATATATTTGTTTGGTTGTATGCCTTAAGAGAGATGAATAAGGAAACTTAGAAAGCTTTGCCTCAACTCTCCTCTTCACGTTAACTTTTATGGTATCACAGCATATCAACCCATGACCGTAAACACACACAAATCATCATCATGGTAAAAAGATGAGAAACTCCAATCTTTATAATTGATGATCAATCTCCCTATCATTTGCATCCTTCTGATGGACTCAAAGACTTGAAGTAGCGATCACTTTTGTAAAATTTGATGAGAAGAATTATGAATTGTGAGTAAAAGTTGTTAAAACAATGAACAGGTTTTTTCACTTTCCATTTAGTGATGTGGAAGGTCGGGGACTTGAAAGTCGAAACTCAATGCTTGTGAGGATTGTTTTCCCTATACGAGTCTACTTGAGCATGAAGGGAGTGAGGAGCCTGGTCAACCTCTCAGGTCCAGAAGCAGTGCTCATGAAATATGTATTTTTGTTTTAGAAAAACAGGGGAAATTAATCACGCTAATTTTTTTATAAAAAATAAGGGTAAATTTTCAAATATCATGGGCTTCTATTCAGGAGACGGACTGGACTAGCACAAGCGGGAGGGGAGAGACACGACGAACTCTTCCTAATTTTGGGCCCAATAAGCTCAACTATTTGCACACTGTACACCTGACATAAGTGAACTGAACAACAACTACTTTGTGCATGCCAAGGATCGAACCCTTTACTCCCAAGATGTAAGGCATACTTGGAATCATTGAACTCCACGATGTAAGGACTCTTAATTATTATAGAAGAATATAGATCGACTTTATAAGATATGTTCTGCCATTGTTCCTCCCAGTAAGGAGCCTTACCTTACATATCCTTAAGGAACAACCCCCCAAACAAAAAAAAAAAGGAGAAATTTCATAAAGCATGATGATGGGAATAGTACTTTATATATACTTGGAAGTGATCATGTCTTATCGAACAATAGCTTTGTATTGAGAACTGTTCATGTATAAAAATAAATTGTCTCATTCTTAACACAAATATAATTAATAAAATCAGTCTAAAATAATTTTGTGCAAAAGAAAACTATACTAGTGCATATTAAGATGGGCATATTCCTCTTTAATTATATTACAAAATACCTCAAAGATATATATTTGTCATGTGTAATTCATTACTTGATTATTTTACCCTTGATGTATTAATTACTAGAATTTTGATGCTCAAATTTCTTAGTTACATATCTAGATCTATGAATATGGAAGAAAATTTTGGACAAGCAACAGGGGTGACCAAAATGCAACAAAGAAAGAGTTCATAGACTACCCGAAGCTACTAGAGCATGAGCTTTGGCGATAAGCCTTAATTTAGAGGGGATACAATTGGTTTCATTGATGT